>OX485806.1:16158482-16557978 GCA_950295325.1 Polytrichum commune | reverse complement strand
AACGAACCCCAAGTACAATCTGCTGAAATTAACTTAGAGAGAGAACAAAAAGAGGCGGAGGGACAGACTCAAGGACTTGGAGCAATGGGCTACGCTACTTTCTGGTAGGAGCCTGTAAAGATGTGGCAGGAGCCTGTTGTAAATGGCCTGCAAAAAGGCGGAAAATTCGGATGGCGCCCATACTTCTTACTTTATTAATGTGGCGGGTGGTGCTAAAGCCCATCATGTCATTTTTAGCGTCGAGTACATATACTCTTGATATATATATATGTGTGTGTGTGTGTGGGTGGGTGGGTGGGTGTAGTGATTCTTGTTAGCAAATGAAAGACGGTTTCGGCGCATTGAAGTATGCTTTTTTTGAACCATGTATGCAAAAGTCTGTAACATTATTGAGTTGATGTAAACCGATTCATTCTAATAATATTCAATGTCGATGCTTCACCCGAATATCACTCATTTTTGAAGCTGAATCTACTTACAACAAGCATTCATAAGGTACAATTCTAGCACCTTACATGGCATAATTTTGGCCCCACGAAATAATGTTATATTAGAAGGGTCCATAGTTTTATTGATAAACACCCAACATTGTTAGCAGAGCATAATGTTGAGGCAGTGGACATTCTCAAAATCAAGCACGCACATGGTTTTAGGATGTGGTTCCGGCACCCTCTACCCTCGTGAGGCTTGCAACTCACATGTTTGTGAGCTATAAGGCGTCTGGCTCTTATTAGAGTTGTTTCTAAAGTGATGGGTGTAACCATACGTTGTTTGGAGGTGCATCTTGCCTTTGATGTGTTAGCTGATGTTTTTAATATAGACAAGTCATGCCCACCAACGATGTTCTCAAGTTCAATTTGCATAATGCCACGAGAAAACAATCAAACTCATAATCAAACTCTACCGAGGTTGAGAATAGGAGGGAAAACTCTTTGAAGGTGTGTTTATCTAAAGGTCCTAGTACATGAGAGGCACACTCCACACAAATAGTTTCCTATGAAACTTTAGGTTTATTTCTTTCTTATGTTTCACCCCTCGTGCTTGACTTTTGACGAGAATTCCATCACGGACACTTTAGACTACACATGCAAGTTTGGCCATTGGATCAAAGTAGGGATTGTTTCATCTAGTAAGCAATTGCGAGTAGAGATTTTTGTCATTTCTTTGACCATAGTCCAATCTCATCGTAACATTGTATTACGATGTCCATTCTTAACTACAAGCATTGCCATATGTCACTCTAAGACATGTGCTCAAAATTAGTAAATGACCACACAAGGCTTACATACCATATATTAAAAATGAAGAGAGAATAGAGACAGAGGAAGAATTTGAGGAATGGATTTCCTACTAAGCATTAGCTAGACTAATCCAAAGTCTTTGATATTGATTCTGGTGTCAACTCAACTCAAAACAACTTTCGAATCGCATACCATTTCAAAGCCCTTAATATTGAATGAATGAAAAGTACGCTCGTGTGCAATAACTCCCTCTCTCTCTCTTCTCTCTCTCCCAAAAAGGAGACCACTTATCATGCATCACGAGGCAACCCTTGAACAACTTAAGGCCAACAAACGGTAGTGAAAACACCGCTTGCTTTCTCTTTTATTTGACTTTTTCTTTTTTCTTTTTCTTTTCATGAAGATGCGGCTATGGTGGAGTACTAGTCAGGTGGTGAATGACTTAAGATTCGGATGGCGCCCTTCATTATTAGTGGCAGGCTGTACTTGGGATTCCACACTGGCTTCTAAGTCACACCCTTATCCCTTAGAACATGGGACCCGAGAAATGCGTTCCTTAGTACCTTCCTCACTCATAGCTAGTGCCACTGCACTGACGTTCAAGGCAATGGAACGATGGTACGTTGGTCCTTTATTATGTGGACCTATATACATACACTCCTTCTTGATCGACCTCGGTGTGTATTTTTGACCCAAAAAAAAAAAATGCAAGTTTTTGATATTTGACACGCAAGAACTAATTGCACAAAAATAAATTGCATGTCAATTGACACGCACAATTCAGATTCTGGCATGTAGTGTGACTTGTGAAGAGAAACACCACGTGTCAATTGACATGTTAGAAAACGAAATGATACATGCTACTAGGCATGTGACATTGAAGTGATATTTTAGGGTGGAATGTAGATGTCAATTGACATTCATTTTCGTTTTTGAAAAATGTTACGTGACACTTTGGATTTGAAGTTGAACGTCGAACGAGATTTGTCAAACATACACGCTGATAGGTCTGTGGCCTTATTTTCAGCACTTCCAAATCCACAAAACCTTTAAATCCATGGGTTGACCTATAACTCTTGGAGAGAGAGAGAGAGAGAGAGAGAGAGAGAGAGCTTTCCCCAAAATAATCCTTTCAAACTCTTCTTCATTGCATGACAAAGGTGGTGAGAATTTCAACTAGACTCTTTGAACTTTTTTTTCAACATTCACACTTGTAATGAAGTATGTCCATGCATGGTGAAGTATGTTTGTTTTAAAATGTAGCTAAGTATGTGCATGGTAAGGTATCCACAAGTTGTGTATTGGGCAAGGTTGCTTTGCAAGGATGTATACCATACCTAGGGTTACTATCTTTCAATGACATCTAACAACAAGGGTTTGAGTATGAATGTCATGTAGCTTGGGAGTTCAATCAAACACCCTTTGCTTCGCTAGAAACATATGTAACATTACCTTAACAACTATGGAGTTCTTACTAGGGTACAAGTTCCTAGTAACTTCGTCCAATTGCATTGTATAGAAGCTATTGAGCACAATACATCACTGATATGTGTTGAAAGTGTGAAGGGCATGCCTCACATGTGCCCATGCAACCAACCAACAAACATTTGAGAATCGGTTACGTACACGAGGTAAATAACATCATGACCCAATTGTTATCCATGTCACACACATTTAAACTACATCAAATGCATTGTAGTGTTTCAAATTACAACACTCATTGCATAATGACATATGAGGTGTTCAAACATGTTCCTTGGCCATGATTGGGGCTCTTTAAGTAGAAAACTCCTCTTGGTGATTAACCCTAATTTCTCTCACTTTTAACACGTATCTACTACTCTAGTGAGTATACATAAAGCCAACCCCACCTCACACTTGCGTGAATGGTAAAAAAGAGGCTCCCTTTAGGGTTAGGGGTTTATATTGGAGTTCTTACATATGGTAAGTTTTTCAAACCCTATTTTTACCATGGGTTAGAGACGTGGGTCACAGTTGTAACTATGGTTATTTTGCTTCATTCATCTACAACCTAGTTACCTTTCCATCATGGTAAGTATGACCACTTTCCATGTATGTACATTTAGGATCTTTTGAGCATATAGTCGTTTATTTACGAAGAAGACAATTGCTAGGTAGATTAATGTAAGAGTTTACCATCAAATGTTTTAATGACATGGCATTGAGAGCTAACTTTTCAAAACTTTTACAAAGTTTGAACTTCCTCTTTTTAGAGGCCAAATCCTTCAACTTCTTCTTCATTGCAATACAAGGGTGGGTGGGTGGGAATTTCCACAAGACTCTTTCTATTTCTTTTGCATCTTCCTATTTGGTACCACAATAACATTTTGCATGTAGAGATGTTTGCAATCATGCTTAGTTGTGTGTTGTACAACATGGACATTTTGTGTTATAACCTCCTTTGCTTTGCAAGAATATTTACCTTTCTTAGGGTTTATGCTATCAAATGGTATCCAACAACAAATGTGTGATTTTGACTGCCCCATACCTTGGAAGTTTAATCACCTATCTTCTTGCTTCATCTTAAAGCACATATAGCTAATCCACCACATGTATGGAGTACTTACAATGGAAATGTTCCTAGTAACTTCAACCAATAAATATGCATAAAATGTCATAATCATAATACATCATTGTATTGAAAGTGTGAAGGGCCTGCCTCACATGTGCCCATGCAACCAACCAACAAACATTTGAGGATTAGTTACGTACACGAGGTAAATAATAGCAGGACCCAATTGTCATCCACGTCGCACACATATAGTCCATTTCAAATGCATCTTAATATTTCAAATTACAGCACTCATTTTAAAACTACATATGGGTGTTCAAACCTGTTCATTGGCCATGATTGGGTCACTCCAAGTAGAATACTTCCCTTGGTGATGAGCCCTCGTTTCTCTTACTTTTAGCATGTATCTACTACCCAATGAGTATACACAAAGCTCACTACACCTCTCACTTGCGTGAATGGTAAAAAGAGGCTTCTTTTAGGGTTAAGGGTTTACATTGGAGAACTTGCCCATGGTAAGTTTTCGTAAACCCTAATTTTATCATGGATTAGAGACATGGGTCACGTTTGTAACTATGTTTATTTTGCTTTATAATCCTTGTTACATCCATTTCATAATAAGTATGATTTCTTTCCATGTATGTAAACTTAGAATCTTCCGAGCCTAGAGTTGTATGTTTATAAAGAGGACCATTGCTAGGTAGATTAATCTAGAGTTTAAAATCAAGATTTTAGTGGCATGGCAGAGAGAGAGAGAGAGAGAGAGAGAGAGAGAGAGAGAGAGAGAGAGAGAGAGAGATCCTCTTTTGATGTTGCATGTCAAGAGTGATACAATGGCAATCACGGTCCAACTCAAGGACATGAGCAAATCATATAGAATGTCATTTCAAGTTTTAAGATGCAAAAATCGTAACATATTCAAGTGGAGGATTTTTATCTTTTCTTTAATAAAAAAACGACGACAGAGGCCATCTCAATTGTGTTGATAGTTAATTATATGAAAATGGTGTTCATATTTTGAGCGCATAGTCCAATGTCATCATAATGCGTGTCGTTTTCAGTGTTTGTTGTGAATCGTGAACCACTTCTTCTACCAGTCAAGCATAAGAAGAGTATGTGACCACATGAGGTCTCAACATCTTATCGATTGCGTTGTATCTAAGAATGAAAACGTGTTAAACAATGCATGATATTTCACCATGTGCTCAAAACTACGAACTATCAATGGGTTTATATATCTGTTGACGTAATGGGGAGGATCTTCATAACCACTTTAGAAAGAACACCTTCAATTTGACTTCCTATAAGTTCTCCACCTCAACTCTAACTCCAGTAGTTGAAATCATAGCCTTTATGATCTACAATTGTTAATTGGATGGGACAATTCCTGATCTAATTCGACGGCCTAAATTGTATGTGGAGTTGGAAACCCCGAAGGGACCACATACCTTAGTACTCAAAGTGCCACTCTGCTTGGCTTTCACTACATGCTGATTTTGGCACTTTTGGAGGTTGCCTCATGCAAACTCCAGGGTTTTTTGCCGCATGTTTCTGAGCTTAACCCTAAATCGGATCTCCTTTTACTTAGTTATGATTATTGGAAGTGCATGTTTGTTATTTTTTTAAAACTAAATACACACGTCCTCTCCCAATTGTGTTCACTATTGAGTGTGGAGTACTATTGAAATGTGAATACATAGTCCAATCTTTATTAAACAAAACACGTGTTTTTATGAAGTTTGTTTGATCCTCACCTAACCACACACCAATCAAATATAGGTGCCCAATTATGATCAGTAACAAATTAACTCCTGCATATTTGACATCCTCGAGTTCATTAAGGTAGATATACAAAAAATGATGAAAATAACCTCATTTTTTGAATATGGATTAGAGGAAATGACGAGGAATGCAAGTTGTTCCCTAATTTTAATCCCTGTGAAGAATTAGTTACATTTTCCCAAATAGGTAAGTAAGTCAAACCCCCTACTTGTATAGTAGAGTCTCCCTGATTTGAGCATGAAAAATTCCTACTATGCATATGGATGCACAAAAAACGATTTACTCAACGACACCCAAAAGTGATTGCAATTGGTATGAAACAACACCTGTCCAACCAATCATTGCATCCCACCATTCACCGCATCTTTTCCAAACCACCGCTTTTACAATTAGCCATTTTGGGTCCACACAAGATACATTCTACACCCTGAACTCCATGGTATCAACCTCCATAATGTCACACACTCTCTACCATCCCAAAACCCTAGGGAACAGATGTTTATAGTTCAAATCTCACTCCTTATTGTCACATTTCTCTCCCTTATATCACGAATTTTGTCAGTAATGCAAACCACCCAAGAAGTCAACCCACACCCTCGCATCTCGCCATGTGTCAACATGTGGAGTGTCTTCTTCTTCTCCTCCTCCTCCTTCTTCTTATGCCACTTGTTGAATGTTGGTGCATGCGTCCGCCACATGGCCCAGGAAGGCCAAGTGGATTGGACCACACTAACGTACTAGATGACATGAAAACGAATTCAAATTATCTTGACATCTCCTTTGTGTTATTCCATAGTGTCACATTCTACACTAATTCTATAGTGTCACGCATCCATGTTAACACTAAAAAACTCCGTAATATCACGTGCACTTTGGTTACCACAAGCGTGGTACTACGGACTTTAGAGTGTACCCCTGATATAGTGCACCAGTTATGGCTGTTCACTGTTTTCATTTTCCTACCTTAAACCTCACTCACCAATTGCGAGTTATATAACCTAAAGAAAGAAGAACTCCGGTCTCCGAAATAATTATATAACCTACAAGAAGTGTGTGGAGTGAGAATAGTCTTTGTTTAAACCCCGCTTAATTGCCTTAACAAAGTATACCTCGATCGCTCTCTGTCCAAGTTCAATGCCATTCGTCTCATTTCATCATCGAAAGCCATAAGTTTTTATTTATTGTGGGACATGATGCCTGCTGTAGTCAGTCATGGATGGATTTATTATACTGTCGTACCTCCTCAGTTTCAGTTATAGATCTACAACGTTATAATTGCTATCTCTTAGTAAGTGGATTTTCATCCAAATATTAATCATCCATCACCATTATTCATTACATAAATGTTGGGATGCAAAACGTATCAAAATTGGATAAACTAAAAGTAAATTGGGATGAAGAAGAAGAAGCAGAAGAACTCCGGTCTCCGGAGGAGACCGGAGTGAATAAAGTGTTTGTTCGTAGAACACCCTAGGCCATGCCTTACGGCAGTGGCGTTAGATGTAACACTACTTCGCCCTTTGCAGGACGTAAACACTATATTTAGTAATGAATAGTAAGTTTCGGTGGCCAATTATTATGTATGAGCCTTGTTTTGAGGTAGTTAGTGGGGGGGGGGGGGGAGGGGGGATCTGTGTTGGTTTGGAGGTATTATTTATTTATGCGGGGTCTTGGAGATCATTAATAGTTTGTCGATTTTCTAGCCTTCATTTGTGGACTAATATGGAGTATGCATATTGTGTGGCGATTATGTTAATTTGTTTAAACGTGTTTTTGATTTTCGTGATGGGGATTGTGAGCGTTGTTTCTAGTTTTTTCATTGATGGGATATGTGTTGTGCCTCTTGCTCCTGCGACTAGTACCATGAGTGGGGCTACATTCCAACCCTTTGCTATGATGTTGTTTATGAGTGGTTGGTATTTTGTGATTTTTCTGTCTAGGGTTTCAGTGGCGAATCTATCATTGCAGTATGTGAGTTCGATGAACTGTATGGTGATATCAGGTGTAGGGTTTTTTTTTTTTTTTTTTGGGGGGGGGGTTGGTTATATGGATGGCCTATAATACATAATATGTCTTTTTATTATTAGTGCATGGATGTGTTGTTGTTTGCATTTAAGTAGTACGTGCAACCACGTGTCCGCATCTGTTGAGTTACAAATGGGACATGTTCTTGATGGGAAGGCTTCTCTGCCAAAGAAAAGTTGTTTCCGGGAGTTGCCCATATATTGTCCAGTGCGGAATTTTATTAAGCATGTTTTTTGCTTATCTATGATGGCGGGATTTGTCCAAAAGTCATTTGATAGTATTTTGTCTATGTCGTCATTTTCTAGCCATTTATGTAATTGGGATGAAAGTATTGGTCATTGGAGCACCAAGATGAATAACCCGCTATGTAACCACTTTTAAACGAGGAAAAAGGTTGGTGGGAAATGTGCGATTGAAATTCGTGTACTCTTGGTATATCCAACCAAATTGTATTCATAATAATGGGGGGGGGGGCACTTTGAGCTTAGTATGTGTATAAAGTGACATAGTAGTGTGATTATTCAAGTGTCACGTGGTCTTTAAAACCGATTCAACAAACATGTATTGTGTTTTGGAACTTTGTTTGTGAGGAGTTGTGATTTGTGTGGAAGTGGCCCCAACACGGTTAAAAATATTTGTGCATTGCATCACGTTTTAAGCATTGCCATGAAAAAAAAGAATGTTTCGTCAACCGTCATAACAATATTCAACTTCATGAGCTTATCCTCGTGACTTTGTATAATCACACCCAAATTGGCCTTCCGCTTCGGATTGAAATGTGCGGAATTCGTCATCATGGATGCTTGTTCGAAGCACAAGAACCTCGGAACATGAAAAGTTTGTTGAAAAATGTTTATGAGCTCGATTAGGGTTCATGAATGAAAGTGATCATACGCAAAGATGCATGCTAGGCTTGTATGTTTGGAACGGCAACTTCACAAGTGATATAGATAACATCAAAACGTGGCCAATTTAAATGTGCTTGAAGCCGAATTAACATCTTGAACTAGCTAGCCACATTAGAGAGCAAGTGACCACAATGCACATGAGTCACGCGTTCCTTAAAACATGTAAGGTACATAGAATTATGGCATATGAATGTACCTCTCGTTCGTCCAATAGAAAGCCCACAAACAAAATGCATCCACGAGGTTACTTTTTAAGATTGATTTGACACATGAATTAGCCTTAAAGATCTCAAGTTAGCCCATTTCATTCGAGGTGAATCGGCTAAAAACTTATATGGGGTCAAGGGTCTATGTTGGATGGATGAAAGGTACACTTGTATGTGATAATTCCATCTTTCGGTAGAGTACATATGCATCAAGGATTCTTGCACATGAACATTGAATTGGGTAATTGTACATAGCAGTAATATGCACACTTCTGCATAAAATCTTTGAAACGTGGCAACTTATTTCTGTTGCTCTTAGGCCACTTGAAATTGATTGTGACTTACTCGGCTCCGATGTTGCCCCACTACATTGTTTTATGGTATTTTGTGTCACGTGCACTATTTGCAAAGGACCTTGACTGGATGTCCAGAGGTCAAGGGTAGATCACTCTAAGGCATTTTTATGCACCACGTGCGGCTGGGGGTTTTTTCTTTTGGGGCTATTTACCTTCAAGGGTTGAATTAAAGCCTCCCTATAATTACTTAAATTTCAAAAATGGCCCATTTGTTTGCACTCTTCCATTACTTATATTGTCCAAGTCACTGGAATTTTTTGTACTCTATATTCTTTTTAAGTAATAAAAGCTAATCTACTTCCTAACGCAATTGACGAGTGTTGAGGGAAAGCATGGAAACAAAGAAGGGTGTAAACAGTAATACCATTGCAAACAAAGTTATGAAGAAAATACATAGGAGACTGTAGCAAAGTAATACCATTGCAAACACTGTTATGATGAAAACACATAGGATCCTTCTAGGATCCTTATCTTCAGCCCCTATATTAATTTTACAAAAAATAATGGCCCACGTTTTATGTCCATCTAACTTACTTATAATGGGATTGTCTACATTTAATGGCCCCTTCATTATTTGGAATTCCTTTATAATTTTTATTTCAAATGATTTTAATCCTCTCTATATTATGTTGCACGTCGTTTTTAAAATGCACTAAGTGATCTACCCGTGCCAGAGGTTTAGAAGTGTCACGTCCGCTACTCGTCAACATGACATTATTTGTCAAAACAATCAACTCTTTGAAGTGCAAAATTATTAAAATTTTGACATTTAGTGTAGCACATTGAAGTGTTGGAGCTGATAGTTTATGTGTTTTACTATACAAGAAGGTAACGTGTCCATGTATATGACGAATTTCACATAGCAACAAGGCAAAGAGGAAGATATTATGGTGCATGACAAGTGCCATGTGATTATACTAATGGTCAACCTTGTTGGTTATTAGTGTAATTGAGATAGGCCCTACGATAAGTTAAGAGACAATATTAGCCATGTCACACTAAATACCATTAGGGTGTACAAGAATTGTGAATCCTTTATCACATTTTTTTTAGTATGGATTTGAAACATACTTTTATAACAAACCATAAACCGTACATCCAATGAAAGAGAGCTACACCGTTTATGTTAGTTAGCATCGTCTACTCTTTTAGATTCATGTAGTGCTTACTTATTTACTATAGGTCTCACTCCTTACGAGCAAACTTGGTCAAATTGGTTGTTTGGACATTGTAAGTCATTGGTTGTTAAAAAACAATAGCATTGTGAAACTCAGGATAATAAGTGACACCAAATATCATAAACTCCTTATTTACGGTAAAGTGGTAAGGAAAGTACCCGTAGTGGCCCCATAGCCGTGAGCAACTAGATAATCGATGACCAATATAAGTATTTGAGTGCAATTACTACTAACAAGTTACGTGGGTTTATCTAGTTTATATATATAAACAGTAGTTTCCATGTTCTTTTGATCATATTTACGTTTTAAAATTTGTGTTGCATTAGTAGAGCTATATATGATGTGCATTTGTGAGGACAAAAACATCAAACAACAACAACACATATGCTTGTATTCCATTGTTTGTCAACCACCATATTATGTAGTTTTCTCAATTTACAAAATATATGCATAAATCCAAAACAACTTAAATCTTAGTTAATCCCACGTTCTTCGGTTAGATTTTCTTATTCTTCATCTTTTATCAATCATACATATGTCACCAAGCATGTACCACATTAGAAAATCCACGATGAAACATCAACAAAAATCAAATTGAAAATCATATCTTCCCTACTTTAGTTACGGTGATTAGAAATGCATGTTTTGTGGTTTCCTTTACTGTATACATAGGTCCACCCAATTGTGTGCACTATTGAGCATACATTAGTTAATAAAATCCAAAGACTTTGTCTAATCCCTTTTAAATATGTGTCTTTACGATGTTTTGTTCTTTATATATTTGACACCGATCAAATATAGGTGTCCAATATAAGAACAACAACCGAATAACACCCGCATGCCTTAGGGTGAAGTGACGCTACCTTTACTTGTTACTTCAAAAGTCTATCCGATATTGCACTGTATTGTTTTGTGTTGGAACAATATTTATAAGGATTGGGTGAGTCCTTGCTGGGACAGGGAACGAGAATCATGTATAAGTTACAACTATTACAGGTGAGCTGACGTGGAGTGAGAGCATCCACCAGCTGGCATGTGAAAAGGTTGTTTGTCATTGTCCAGAGCAGTGGAGGTTCCTAGCTGGCAGAAGGGGAAAGTGGTGGCCCCCACCTCGTGTGATGACTTGACTTGTCCACTCATATGTGCAATTAGGTTGCCTTTGTGTGTACATTGCCTCTTTACCCTTGCAAATTACCTTGGGTCAAATTCAAATCATAAAAAACTTGTAACTTTGTTTGTCATCCTTGTAGCAACCACACTAAATGAGTAAATGATGTATATAGTTACTAAGGTAATAAATATGCAAAAATAGTGTGGAATGTTAATAAGTAGCATACTTAAGTGAGTTCTCATGCAGATCGCTCACCCACTAGATTATGGTGGGAATAAGGACAAATGTAGATGGAATATGATGGTGTTTGTATGTGCCCATCAATTGTTACTATTTCAAGTGTTCAATGGTTGTATGTGTCAACCAACTATTGCTATTTCAAGTGTTTGGTGGGTGCAGGGAAGTCTAGCGGCCCAAGGCCACGGCCCTCCACATTCTAGTAGGCCCCCATAACGTGGTTAGTTGGTTGCCTTCGCTTATCTACATGAGGACACCTCCTACCCACTATTATCCATAATCTAGTGGGCGAGCAGCCTACATGGAAACTCACCTTTAGGCCACTTGGAAGCCAATCACTAGAAACACAAGCCATAATCTAACGATGAAACCAAAGTCAAACATAGGTGGAATCGGAGAGCCATGGAATTGCACACGATTGTAGCAAGGACCACCTTCAAAGAAGGAAAGAGAGTTTTAGAGAATACATACTTGTTCATGCCAAGAAATCCTCCAAGTGAAAATCTTACGGTGATTTTTCTTCTTTTGCCTCTCCCATAACATTACTCACCTTGTTCATAACTTCAGTTGGGCCATGAATTTGTTAGGGTTTGTGTTTGGGTAATATTCTTGAGATTTTATAGTTAGTTGGAAAGTATGGGGATCAACGGGGCTTGAAACCCTCTAATGGTCATTGTTTGAGTGTAATCAAAAAGGCTTTAAGGATTTCTTTTTAGTGTTCAACGTCAACATGTTCCATCTTTATATAACCAAAGAATCTTGTCATTTTCTTTATCATCTATGTGCACATGCTTGCTTATTCAAGCACTCCTTGCTCCTCTCGCCTCTTGTGTACTCTCCAAATAAAATCAAACTCAAGGAAAGAACTAAATTTTGTTCTCAAGGGCTCTCAACCTCAAAATAGAAGCATTTAAAGGAGTTCTCCTCCCTTATTTTTTTTTAAAACTTTAATGTTATCTCTATTGAGAGCATTTGAATTCATGTCGATTACTGAATGGAAAGGACAAAGAACGATTCTCTTGAACCATGGTTTATATATATTTTTTTTGCCAAACATGATTGATACATGTATCCCCCCCCCCCCCCCCAACCAACATTTTTTGGGCACAAATGGGTTGCTTATTATTATTATTACAAAAGGTAGCACACAACCAACATCCGCCCAAACAAGCGAGAAGCTAGTCAAGAGAGAATAAGGCCCTGTTTAGACTAAGGTGAAGAAAGTGAATCATTATGTCAAGAATTTCCACCCAAAACAAGGCTATTCGAGGCAACGGTTCATATGGTAGATAACCTAAAATAATAATAATAAAAAAACTTGAGTTAGAGTTCTCTGGAGATCAAGTTTCTTATTCACATGTTCGAGGTTGCCCAAGAAACTTGACCTTAGGAGTGTTTTCCCTAGCAAAAAGTGTTGGCATGTTGGCATCCATGTCATTTTTTCATATGTGTTTGAAGTTCCCCATCAGAGAAGTCTTGGCTAGGGTGTGAACCCCGGCCGGTGAAGACCCCATTTTGTAGCCAATCATATTGCTCCACTCCCCTAAAATTCTTGACCAGTGCACTTCTTCACTATAGTTTAAATTGGCTCTAACCCCATTGAAAGAGTTTGAGCTTTGCACACCAATCCTAAGTCCTCCCTAACACAAATAAAAGAAGTTGTCTAGCTCCCCATGCAAGACATAACATAATTTAGCTGACTTTGTACGCTAGGCGGGGCCAAGAATAAGCCAATTTTAATTTAGAAGTATACTATGTTTATTCTCATAACAAAGCATTGCATTGACACTTTCACATTGAAAATTTTGGGTGAAACAATGTATTGTTATTATTAGAATGAAACGTTTGATAGCAACTGAATAATGTTATGCATCACAATTTACTTTAAAAAAAGAAAACTTGGCCATACTAAGGGCGTGCTCATAGGCTTCGAGCATCATGGTGTGGTCTTGATTCATTGAATTCATGTCATATTTTAGCAACACAACACATGATGCAACTTCTTATTTGACCACATGTCATTGTGGGGAACAAGTTGATTTCAAACTTTCCAAAAAACCTAGGGGATGAAGCTTTTGATAAAGAGTTGGACACAAAGCTGTGAAACATGAACTTTTGTCAAACATGCATACATGTGGACATTGCATACTTTTGATTCTAAGCGCCAACCTCTGGTGTTGGTGTGAACAAGGGGCACTTCACCTTGATCATAGCTGCTTGTTCATATGTGAACCTAAAACATAGTAATTTTGTCTCTGACATTTTCATGAACATGTGTTGAAGAATGTAGGCCACACAACTATCCACCGTCATGCCGCATCTCACTTGCAAGACTACATTAGATTATGTTGTGTTGTTTATCGACAAGCTCACTTTTCGATGAATGGCTTTGATCTCATAGATTGGATGGAGCATTAGAAAAAAAAGGTTCCTAGCATGACCTCTAAAGAAATCCAAAGTCTTCTCAAAGTTTTGTCCACATTCTTTGTGTAAATGAAAGGTTCAACACCGCCATAGCAAGGGTAGAACAAGGTGTTTGGAGGGTTGGTGTTGGTCGGTGTCAACATCCCAAATATACACAATATCCTTCCATTTGGATGCCGAGAAATGGTATTAGGAGCTTTATGTGGATGAGGTATGCACATTATGATATTTTAAGCCACATTTGCAATTAACTCATATTTAAGTAAATATGGATAGATTTTTAGAATCTGGACCTTTTGGCCGCTTCAACTCTATGGACGGATCTGTTGACACACTTTTGATGGGAGAAATGTGACTCCTTACTAATTGCTTGAATGTTATGCTACTAGAATATGATGGAAAAAATCAAATAAATGTTGAAGAGTGAAAATATAATGAAAACGACTGCTATAACATTATCATAATCAACCTTGCATATTCTATAGGAGGATTTTACCATATAGTCCTATCGTAAAATTTTATGATAGAATTCAACATTCTAGACTTTAACTTATTCCAACTTTACCGGAATATCATTTAATTTGTATAATATCTCCTTTTACTATTCATAAAATGTACGGATGGACCAAGATGACTTTAAATGTGAATTCAAAGTTTGTGCAATCAACTGCAAAAAGATCATGTGGGGGGATTTACCTTTTGTTAAGGTATGTCAAGGCTACCGATAGATTCAACGTTGACTCGGTCCATGCCCACCCCAAGAGGGGTTAGTAGTCATGCACCACTGTTATTATGCCCAGTGGGCATAATACCAATGGTGGGTCGAACGTCTCTCTCTCTCTCTCTCTCTCTCTCTCTCTCTCTCTCTCTCTGGGTAAGATCTTAACCAACTGGCACCACTTAGTAATATGTACCCTAAAAGGTTTTACCTTAGTACTAGGCAATGGCCAACTAAGGATAAACGACCATAGATATGAGGCTACAAATCTACGGTCCTAAATGATTACCTAATCATATATTAAGAGGAAGCCCACTTGAGTTCTTCCTTTCCAAGAGTAACCCGCGGAAGCAATTTACCTTAGGTAATGTTTGTGATTAGGGTAAGCAAGGTGGGAGCTTGTTGGAAGTGAAAGTGACTTACTACAAGCTGTGGATTTTCAAATGGCCAAAGAACAGGTAGAATACTCATTGAGGATAGTGAGTATTTTGGAATACAAAATGTATGGTTATGCCTCATGTATTTGTGTGACATAGATAACAATTGGGTTATGTTGTTATTCACCTCGTGTACGTTACTAACCCTCTCCGTGGATTTGGTTGGTGGCATGGACACATGTGAGGCATACCCTTCACAAATTTGACGGCCTTATTAGGTTTTGTATACCATCTTATTACGAAATAGTGTGTATAGAGGAAGTAAACATTCCACAAGTTGGAAGGCATGTTTTACAATGCTACCTTGTTAGTGACTTTGAAAGGATATTAGGTTGTCATATTAAACTTGACTTTGCATATAATGGACTTAAGTTGCAAATTGGTTTGGAAAGGATATACACTTGCAAACCTTAGTGATGTGAATACTCCAAGGTTATACATATTGCAAGTATTTTCAAAATGCTCCAAAGTGTGAAAGTTAAAATGTGCAATGTACTAACATGGAGGGAAGATCCCAGCCACCCTCCCGGGTTTTGATAGATACATAGATATATGAAAGAATGGAATGGCCTCTTGACAAGAGGATGTTGTAGAAAGAAATATGCTTGAAAGTAAGCATAGCTTCACTCAAGAAATGCCCAACTCTCTCTATACTTTGTTCTTATTGTGCCATAGATGAACATATTTGGTAAAAAAACATAACCCTAATGAACTCAATGTTCTAGGGCTAAGTAAGGTTTACCTAACTGTTTTCAACCATAAATCTCACACTAAGGATCCACGGATGAGAGCATTTACCTAATCATATATGAAGGGTGAGGAAAGTATTGAGACCTCCTTTCAAAGGTTAAAACCGCTTATGCAGTTTTACCCTAAGTAACTTCTCGGATTAATGTGAGTTAGTGAATACTTGTGGAAGGTGTACACTAACGGCCTCAATATTGTTACACACTAAGCTCAAATGGCCAAAGAACGGGTAGAGTACTTAATATTGTTAAGTATTCTTAGATACAAACCGCATGATTTTACCGTATTCATTTGTGTGACATAGATAATAATTGGGTTCTGCTGTTATTCACCTCGTGTACGTTACTGACCCTCTCTTTGGATTTGCTTGGTGGCATGGGCACAGGTGAGGCAAACCCTTCACATTTTGGATGGCCATCTTAGGTTTTGTATTTCATCTTCATGCAAAAATATTGTGTGTACAAGGCTTATTACAAAGCCTTGTTTACTTGTGAATGATACTTGAAGTATATATTTTTTTGAATAAGAGGCACCTACTCTTTTGATAGTGACTTGTTATGTATCGGATATGTTATGTTTTATTTCACTTAAGGTTTGAAAAGCTTACAACCTTAGAGGTGTGAATACTCAAAGGTTTTAGTAATGCTTTGAACACATACCAAGTGGAAGCATTTTGTAAATACTTAGAAGTAATCTTGCAATGATGAGAACAAGAGGGATGGTCCCACCCACCCTCCCGGGTCTTGGAAGGTTTATAGATATGTTATAGAATGATATGGCCTCTAAACAAGAGGATGTACTAAGAAGGAGCTATGCTGGTAAGTAAGCATAGAATCTGTTCAAGCTCTCTCTCTCTCTCTCTCTCTCTCTCTCTCTCTCTCTCTCTCTCTAGGCATGCTCAAAATAAACATGCGAGGGTTTCACCTTGGCTCTATGTTTGATCTCCCACGAATGTGTGTTGGGAACTCTTTGAATAGTATGTTGGCCCAAACTCCTTGGAAAAAACATGCGTTTCTTCATGTACCTCGGATAACATGACTAAGCCATGGACATGAGTTCATACATCCAATAGTTTTTTTCGCTACCCAAAGAATTATTCCGTGATGTTGTTAGACCCCAAATTCATAGGTGTCACATGTGAATGTCACATGTGAGATGCGATCATACACACAACTTAACATTTAATTTGGGTATAATTGAAGTAGTAAGAAATATAATCTAATGCTTAGAACACAAAATAAACGTAGTTGAACAATAGTATGCACCTTTTGCAAATAACTCTCAGATACAATCTATTGGTGATGTGCTTGAAGTCAAAACATTCTAATTTGGAATGTAGGTTTGACTGATATATAAGTGAATGCATGGTATCAATAATCAACATCAATAATGGTAGCACAAAAACCTACTTGTGGGTATCATCAAGACTATAATACCAATCAAACTTTGAAATTTGGTAGGTATGTCAACATGAGAAATATTCGTAAGCCCAAGTTATTATTTGGTTCAACACCAATGTAGACCATATTGATATTAGGACAATACTACCTAAGAACGAATGTTCAGACATGGTATATAGACCTGAATGGTATAAAAAACAAACATATCATCAAATATAGTAAGATCCTCAATATAGATACATGAATGGTATTGAAACAAAAGAAAATACTACAATACAAATGGCATTTAGTGTCACTGGCATAATAATGTCATTTACCTTATTCTGAGGCATCTGCTAGGTTACACTAATGATCAACAACTTCATCATTAGCAATACCTCATGACACTTGGTGTTCAAGTGCACTTACTAATAATATATCGGCATCAATATGTTCAATAATGTTATGAGGTGCATGTCTATGTTACACAATGGTCTACATGTTGACTGAAAATATACACAAATGACACTTGGCATTATTATGCTCAAGAATATATTCCTCTTGCATATTGAAATGTGAACATATGACGCTTGTCATTAGTATGCTCAATAATATCTTCCCTTGCATACTAAAATGTAAATCTATCATCTCAAGTATCCCAATGTGCTACGCTAATTATCATAATGCAAATATTTTTTTCTCATAAAAAGTTATTTATGGTGAGGAAGAGTATCAAATTGGCAATTAGCAAACGTGATGCTTTGAGACCTCTAGGCATCTAGTTTAGGCCCTTCACAAATAGTACATGACACTAAAGACACCTTGACCTCCGTAATATTACCCTCGGAAAGGTCACTCCCTCTCTTATATCATGAAACCCTAGATAATGTTTGTGCTCAATTCAAATCCCTCTCCTTGTTGTCACAATTCAAATCCCTCTTACATATTGTGGGTTCTGACATTAAAACCAACCACCAAAGAATCCAAACCACACGCTCACACACACCGTGTTGTCATTATTACCATTATTGCAATGTTGACTTTGTGTAACTCCATGATGTCACATGCTGCACTAATTCTCTATTATCATGCATCCATGTCAACACTACAAACCTCCTTAATATCATGTGCACTTTGGTCGACACAGGCGTGATATTAGGGAGGTTGAAATGTACCATAAACGGTGTAAACCAACACTGGTTTTGGCCATGGACACGTGTGATCTGACTGTGTTCAGTGCAGGAAAGATTCACCGTTGAAACTGAACATGGACAGTCTGAAATATGAAGCATTTCATGACATAAATACCATGACTCAGTCCACCTCAGTTAACTGCAGTGCATGGACGGAGCTGAACTCTTCTCCTGATGTACTTGAAGGTGATAAACACACAGTTTGTCCTTCTTCTGTAAGGGCATCTGTAGTGGATCTAGGTAAAGCTCACTGCAAACCAAAACCTATCTTTTGACTGACCTAAAATTAGAAACTGAAATTACCATCATTAGAAGCACACCTAAATAAACGTGAGATATTTCTCAAGAAAAAAGAATTGTAAAAATTTGACGTAGGTGAAATCCCTCATTGAAAACACCACATTTTCAAAATTTAGAGGGAGTGCACCAAATCTTGCTTAAAAATGGAAAGATCCTCCCACACTCCCTCTAAATGTCAAAAATTTGGAGGGAGTGTGGGAGGATCTTTCCATTTTAAAGCAAGATTTGGTGCACTCCCTCTAAATTTTGAAAATGTGGTGTTTTCAATGAGGGATTTCACCTACGTCAAATTTTTACAATTCTTTTTTCTTGAGAAATATCTCACGTTTATTTAGGTGTGCTTCTAATGATGGTAATTTCAGTTTCTAATTTTAGGTCAGTCAAAAGATAGGTTTTGGTTTGCAGTGAGCTTTACCTAGATCCACTACAGATGCCCTAAGCACTGAAGTAGGCAGGCATTGCTTTTAGTTTTATAATGAGACGATGTTCGAGTTTTTTGTTTTTTTTAAGGGTGATGGCTTAACCATACAAGAAGGTACACTAAACTTCGCATTTAGTTCAAATGGTACTTTATGTCACTGTGGTATTTTTTCTAATGAACAAGCTCACAAGTAAAGTCATGGATGATTGAAATTTGGATGAAACCCATTCCAACTATTGAAACAAGGATTCATATATTTTCTATATTTTGAGGATTATGTGATGTAATTTTAACATGAATGATTGAAATTTGGATCAAATATCACTTAGTAAGTGATAGTAATTGCAACATTGTAAATCTATCACACCCACATTTTCTTACGAGGAATTATTACTAATGTTTGGTCTACGTTTAGTGTTGGTGACATTACATAGGTGTTGAAGTTCCATATTCAAATTAGTTTTGAGTTTTGGGTAAAAAGTTATTGCTAAATTTAAATGTAACTTCAATTGGGTAGTTTGATAATAACTAAGTTATTTATTTCAGAATGACACTAGAATTAAACAACCAAACACCATATGCAAATTCGAGTTTTGTGATATGGGGCCTGAAAGAGGCAGTCCAGAAATGAGGGTATGCTGGTCTGTGTACCCAGCGCATGGTGTCCATTCCTAAAAGGTGAAAGAATAGTTCACTCTGTACTAACCGCTCACCTGTGTGCAATCCACAAGGAGAGATGGAGTTTATATACCTGCAGGCTGAAACTCATCAACTGACTGCTAGTTACAGATGAACCAGTTGAGTTTGACAAATAATCAGTTGAAGTTCAAGACTTCAGGAAAATTACCCATTATATTAGAGGAATCTATGGAATATAACTCAAATTAATAAGAAACACCAAAAGATCACAACATGTAACTGGTTGGACTTGGAAACACTAGGATTTTGACCAAGTGCGCTCAAAAATTTCCCTGGACACTGCATCATCTCATCTCTCTCCATCAATGTGAGATGACATATCATAAGCAAGTCCGACTTGTGAGACTGTCTGGAGATATAAATTACAAAAAGGTTGACTTCGTACTTATTTTACATAGCAATGGAATATGCGAAATAGGGAGTTGTAATGTGACGTAAAATTGATGTAAAATAAGAAAGTGAGAAATGTTTACTACATATTGATGTATGGACCTCACAAGTTGAATGAAACTGTCCATCTGAACTGACCATTAAAAAAGGTCCTTCATTTGAACACAAGGTTATAGAAGCGGAGATTACAGAAGTGGCCATCATCCACAAACATTTGTCTTATTCTCGAAACATCCTGCCTGTCAGCCGATGTGGAAAGAAATGATTTGTCAATTGAGAGTTTCTTAGCTACCAGTAGATGAGAGGAGGAAAAAAACGATATCGTATTGATTGTCGGTTCATATAAAATGTGAACCATGGGAAGGAAGCGGCACTTGCAGGTGAACTTGAACCGACATGTGGATGGTCGCCCAAAGCCAATTGGGAAAACCACTCCCATGTAAGTTAGCCACGGCAACACCTAATTGGTTGAAAATAGACAACGGCCAGGACTGAGTAGGATGATCACCATGGTAACCGATTTGATGCTTGAAAAATGGAAGGCAATTGTATACACATATATATTCTACCTGGGAAAACGACCTTCTTTAGAGGACTTTCTACTTAGAAGTGGGAGAAGAACTCCACTTCCGTCACGACATGGATACCTTATTTGAGTTTCTTTTGTTCAATCTTTTTACTAGTCAATCCCAACAGACGTACTCGTTACCAAACGAGAAGGGAATACCTGAGGACTGTCACCGATCTACTTCAGTTCTGTGTGCTCCAGTCCCAACTTTCAAATTCATGTATGGACAACAAGGATAAGATTCATCGAGGCAATATCATCGGAACAAATTGCAGACTCCGGGGAGTATCTGTCGACGAATCATAGGTTGTATTAACCAGAAGTACAGTTAAAAAAGTACATGAAGAGAAACGCTATGCACAGATCTGGAGGGAAAATCTCTACTTCCTTCCGCGTGGGCCCATGATGGGGTCCTGCTTGGGACCATTCTTGATGGGCAAGAAGTCGCCGGATGAGGTGGAGCCCAAGTAACCGATGGTTGTGGCACCTCCCAACACCAAGAACTTCAACAACAAACCCCTCTTGGTGAATGCTCCACCGAAGGTCTCGAAAAACTTGCTCTGGAATCACATGAAAGACATCATATGGTAAGAAAATCTCTGCAGCCAAAAGCAATGCATTATTGAAACAAGAATCCGTTCCATCTCGACGACTTTTGCAAACTTTATTTAGAGAGCTGAGACCCACCAGAGAGACACTCACGTCCCGACAAGACATTGAATAACTACTGCCACAAGATACTGCCATAGCTGGAATGGAATGTGCGTGTTACCTGGAAGCCGTTGTATCTGTTGGGGTCATCGTTGCCATACAGATCCCAGTTTCCGACGGTGTTGTCAATCTCCCCCAAATCGAAGTACACGCTCTTCTCACCGTACTTAGCTGAGGCCACTCCGACCCTGCATGTGGACACCATCACCCCTGTCAATTTCAACACAATTCTAAAAAGCATTGCAACATTGTCTGTCATAACCCAATTTCTAGGAAAGTGGTAGATTCCCCATTTTCAACCAGTACTATCATCTACACCAATCCTAGATACTAGACAGAAGTGACGAACTTCAGTGCCCATTGTGCAATGTGCGCCATCTTAGCCCGGTCTCGCAAACCCATTACACAAAAACTTACACTGGACACAACACAGACCGCAATCATAAGCTAGAGTGCTTTTAAAGTGGTGCTACCTACCCCTTTCATAGATATTCAACAGAGGTGATGATGGAACTTCAGAATCGTGTGATAGGCAAATTTCAAGAATGCCCCAATCCACAACCTGACTAATCAAACCACCATCCGCCAGCCACCAAAACAAGGCACTCTTCCAGCTCCACATGATAAATTTGGAGTGAACAGGTAGCAACCCAACTCTCCAATGACACATAGCTAGAACATTGATAATCACAGCTCCATCCCCATAACAAAACAAGAGACGGCCTACATCTCCAATGAGTCAAAGCTAAGACATGGGTAATCACAGCTCCACCCCGTAAAGATTGAATGAAAACACAAATCTCCGATAACACATACCTAAGACACGGGCAATTAGAGCTCCACAGCAAATGGGGCACCCAGGACGCATCGAGGAATCGAATGGAAATGGAAATGGAGTGTGATGTGTATGGAATGGGGTCTTACTTGCGGGAGGCGCGCACGGAGGTGGGCTTGGCGGGCAAGGCCAACTTCTGGCCGGCCAGGAAGCTGGAGCCAGCAGCGACGGAGGTGCTGGCGCTCATTGCGAGGGCAGCCATAGCTGAAATCGAGCGGCTGCTGCAAAATGCAAGCTGGAGGAGCAGAATTGGAGAATTGAGAGGGCGAAGGGCGCGAGACGAAGAATGCAGTGCCTTGCTTCTTGCCTTGTGTGCCTTCGGGGGAGCCTGTGGTCGCGGGCGCCAGGATTTCGACGCTGCCTCCGCCAATCACCGCCCGGATGGCCGGATAACGCCGCTCACCGGCTCATCCGGTCACCGCTGCCCTATCCCAATCACTTGTCTTTCCTTTCGATCTACAAAGGAGACCACTATTGGAAGTGGCAACCCCTTAAGGTAAGGCAAGTTAGGGCCACTTCCACACATTGTACACCAAACACAAACATAAAGGGGTGTTAATTTGGGTAACATTACTTTAGAGGGGAGTAGTCTCGTGATGTGTCCCCTGCATTCACTCTATATGAGTTTCATAAACTGCGGGTCGCATGATCAAAACTAATATCTTATAATATGCAAGGCTTTACATAGAAGTGGTTGAAGCTTAGAGTAGCATAGTATTCATGAAAATGTCACATTCACATGTGACTTTTTTTTTTTCAAGGCTGACTCAATTTCTAGTCTTGTGGAATGCACTTGAACTTTGGGAAAAAGGTCATAATTGACAAACACTTGTGTAGTCGACAAAGGTTGCATCCAAAGACCAATTCAAGCCGGCTTTCTTGCATTCGAGAAAATGACATATATGACATTTTTATGTGTCGTGTGACATTTTTGCAAATACCGTGTTCATTTCCTTATGGAAGAGTTGGAACTCACCCCTCTAAAGGTGAAGGGGTGGAAGGCTTTAGAGGGCATAGAGCCCCTCAAAACGGGTGGTATTGAGAACGTGTTAGGAATGGAAGGCTTTAGAGGGCATAGAGCCCCTCAAAAGGGGTGGTATTGAGAACGTGTTAGGAACTCCTTGTAAATTGGCTGTCGTGTAAACTAAGATCGTTAAACACAACAGATCGAGTGTCGTTGTCAACATCAATTAGCAAAATGAAATAGCAAACTAAAATGCTAAACAACCACCTCTTCAAGATGAGGGTTTCTCTCTCCAAGCTTAAGAAACTAAAATGTCTCCTTACAAAGCTTAAGAAACTCTAAAATTCACACACAAGAGTCAAGCTATCTCTCACTCCACGAAGGGAGAATCCAAGAGTGCAAGTGGTGGAGAAAGAATGCAAAGGCTTTACTCATAATCTACTACACCATAGCCATGAGAAAGCAACAACAAGCTCTCTCTCTCTCAAAACACACTCACAAGACTTGACTTGACAACAATGGCAAGTCAAGAGGCCTTCCTCTCCATACAACCCCAATCCTATGTGGAGTTCATCCATGGAGTGGATGAACAACTAACTAGGACTCCCAATGGAGTCCGTTACTCATCCCAACACACATGGACTCCTAATGGAGTCCATTTACTCCTAAATTGATATAATTTAGCCCCCGATGTCACCTCACGTGACAGCTGTCGTGTAAACTAAGATCGTTAAACACAACAGATCGAGTGTCGTTGTCAACATCAATTAGCAAAATGAAATAGCAAACTAAAATGCTAAACAACCACCTCTTCAAGTGCCCCCACTAGCAGATAAGGAGCCCCTCCAATCGGCTAGGAACAAACACACTCATCGGTAGAGTTGTTGAACATGATGAAGTTGTTGCTACATCTACACATATTTAATTGGGTAGTAGTAATCGAAGGAATTAAATTCATGATTGACAAAGTAATCCAAGAACTGTAGGCTGGGTGCAATGTGAGCCCCATCCTTAATCGCCTTCAACAATTAATGTTGAATTCTTGGATAACTCTTTCAATGTGGTCTTAATCCCATAAAATTTCCAACCAACTAAATAACAACTTCACCACTAAAACATGTGGTAAACATCCACAAAATTCTCAATCATGACCATTAACGGCCACGGAATGAGAGGCTTTCCGACAACGAGGACAAACCCAATTGCCAGAAGGAAGAGTAAAAAGGGGAGGTGTCAAACATGCCATGTGCCATCCACGTTGACATTGGTCGCACAATAACATTGTTGCAGCTCCTTTCTTCTCTCCACAAACATAACAAGGCAGACCCTGTGGTACAACTGCCAACTCGGGATGCACAGAGCCGTCGATGGGAAGGCGACATGGAGCACAATTCTTTGAATGCTCACAACATTCCCGTCCATCCTTGCCTTCAAGCAATAATATACCACTTGGCAAGACATCTTTTACCCGCAAAATCGTGCGCCCAGCCTTGACATCTAATGTCGTAGGCGCCTCCCGTTGCAAGTAAACATAATCCCCCTTGGAAAATCTACGAACCTGAGGTCGATAAGCTCCACTGCGGATCCGGGCATACCGTAATGTATCACGATGTTGAGCAATATTCAAGTTCTCCATAGCCATAGGCATGGCCTTTTGGAAGAACGCTGCTCGGTCATGAAGACATTGAGCCCAAACATCTGGATCATCCAAGTTTACCACGGGAGCCAATTTCTCTCGCACCGAGCTAGGTAAAATTGGTTCCCGTCCATACAAGAGTTGGTAAGGACTATAGGATGCCAAAGATGCTTGCCTGCTGAAACGATAACCCATTGCTATCCATGGTAACATCAAGTCCCAATCGCGATGGTTGCCATGAAGCAATCCATACTTCCGCAAACCGCGCTTAACCGTCTGAACAACTCGTTCAGCTAAGCCATCTGCCTCAGGGTGATCTCTAGAAGTTGTCCGATGATCAATCAAAGCCTCGAAAGATCCAAGAAATTCTCTCCCTTGATCCGTCAACACCTCTGCAGGTGCTCCAAACCGTGCCAAAACTCGATCAAGAAATGCCATAGCTGCCAATTCTGAGGAATTTTGGGGAAGAGCCACGAGTTCAATCCACTTACTAAAATGCTCCACCATCACAAGCACATACTTGGAGCCACGTGGAGTGATAGTAAGCGGTCCGGCAAAATCCAAAGACCAACGATATCCCAAGCCCATAATAGGTAAAGGCTGAAGTTGAGGTGATAAAGTATTAAAACTTGACCTGACCCGGTCACATACTTCACACCTAGAAACATAAGCGGCAACCTGTTGATACATACCAGTCCACCAATATTGGTTGCGCAACATAGAGTGTGTTCTTCGCACTCCAAAATGTCCAAGCTCCTCGTGCACTTGCCGCACCAAAGAAGCTCTTTGATCTGGCCTTGGAACGATGCGCCTCGTTCCGTTCGGCCACACACGAAATAACAAGCTGTTTGCCCAACGAAACCTTGTTATCCTGTGACTAACTCTATCTCGCTCCATAGCAGATAGTCCAAGAGGAAATATCCCTTGTTGAAGTTTGTGCAAGACCGCCTGGTCTTCCCACACATCACTAACAACGAGAGATTTATCAACCTCCTCATCCTGTTCTTCTACAAGGATCTCAGCAGCCAATCCCGACATCATTGTGAGATATGTGGCAGCATGCCAACCCGGCACTGCCTCACGATCACAATCTCCATGCCACCTGGCTCCAGTTAAATCCTCATCTGAAGGACTTGGATTGCGAGACAATCCGTCTGCATCCAAGTTGGCAATTCCTGCTCGGTGAACAACTTCAAAATCATATTCCTGAAGTAACAATGCCCACCTAGCAAGTTTCCCGGTGAGCTTATCTGATTCCATAAGCCATTTTAAAGGCTGATGATCAGTCACCAAAGTAAACTTTTGCCCATACAAATAAGGTCGAAAATGTGCAATGGCCCAAACGGCCGCCAAGGCCTCGCCTTCATAAGAAGAATAATTAGATTCAGCACTATTATTGCTTCTAGATGCATAAGCCACCACATATTCCTTTCCCTCTTCATCTTTCTGTGTCAATACCGCTCCCAATCCCACTGCACTCCAATCCGTGTGCAATTGAAAAGCTCTAGACACATCCGGGCGTCGAAGCACTGGCGCTGAACCGAGCCTCTGCTTCAATGTATCAAATGCCTGTTGTTGTTCCCGACTCCAAATCCATGGTTGGTCTTTCCCCGTGAGAATGGTAAGCGGTTTGGCAATCAAACTAAAGTTTTTGACAAACCTCCTATAATAATTTGCCAATCCTAGAAATGCACGAAGCCGTGGTACATCACTAGGTGCGGGAATTTTGTGCAAAGCATCCACCTTCGCCTGTTGCACACCAAGACCGCCAGGAACAATCATGTGGCCTAAATAGGGCAATTGATCATGGAAAAACTTACATTTTCCATGATGTAAACGAAGTCCCCACCGTTGAAGTCGTTCAAATACCGCTTGCAAATGTCTCACATGATCCTGTGGACTGTTACTAAAGATGATAACATCATCAATGTAACATCTAGCAAACGGCAAACCAGCCAATAATTGGTCCATCACCCGTTGAAATTCAGCTGGTGCATTCTTGAGACCAAATGGCAGAAATTTCCAATGATAAAGTTGATCCTTGCCATCTTTATCAATTCCCCAAAATGCGGTCTTCACCCGATCACCCAACAACAAAGGTAATTGATGATAACCAGACCTCAAATCCAGAGTGCTGAAGATTCTAGAAAATCCCAGTGCATCAAACAACTCCTCCGGCATCGGCATTGGATATCGATCCGACTTGGTCTTGCGGTTGACTGGACGATAATCACCACACATCCGTTTTTCCGTCCAGTTGCCGAAGATATCCTTCTTTGACGGCATAACCGTGGCACAAGCATACTCTCCATTGGAGAGTTCAATCAATTCCGCTGCCAATAACTCTTGACATCGAGTTTGAACATCCAACCTTTCAGAGGTACTAAGTCTGTACGGCCGTCTGAAAATAGGGTGGTCGTCCTCGAGTTGAATACGAACAGGTTTACCTTTATATCCTTCAAGATCATGAAGACTAAAGGCAAAACAATTACGGTAAGAGCGAATAAATGCCCGTACCTTTCGTGCTTCGGCACCAGTAAGCTTTGGCCCCACTTCAATTGGCCAATCGTCAAACTCCGTGGTTTCCTTCTTCATAGAAGGATTGCCAATTGGTGCTAGCACAGCCTGTGATTGCTAGTCCGTGGAGAGGGCAACACCTTTGCCCCCATCATCTGCACTTGAATCCAAATGCGTATCCTCTCCACTACAATCAGTTTGTGTAGCTAAATAGCTACCCACATATGAAGTATCACCAAGAAATAGAAGTGGAAACATTTTATGGGCCTCCAACTTCCCAAACTCTTGGGCCAAAGCCGAAAAAACACGTTGGGCTCGAAGCTCTTCCGCAACATGAAGTTTCAAAGGAAATAATCCCTCGATGTCATTGACCTCAATGTGATCATTGGATTGCGGCTCCATTGCCCCCTGACCATTGTTCTCTGCCCTCAGAGGAAGCAATTGGTCATTCATACGTTGTTGAGCAGCAAGACAAATTCCAATTATCCACACAATGCTATTAAGATCCATAGCTTGCCCCAATAGGAAACGTCTCTGACCTTCCTGAAGCCCGTGAGCAGCCGTGGTACCTGTAAGAAAACCCATGGCGCGTTCCCGCTCATCTGCCGTAGGCTCCTCATAAGTTTGGGATTTTTAAAATCCCAAACCATGCCAGGTCCACGAGATCGAAATGCAAAAGACTGTGGATATGTCACAAAAGTAGGTAGTGCACCTCTCGGAATTCCCACCTTGTTAATTAATGCAAATGGCAAGATGTCATCTTTGGTAACTGCCAAGGAAACACGATGATCATCTAAAATGTCATCCACCTTGCGATCCATAAGGCGGGGAATGCGGGCAATCGCCACTGAAAACACCCGAGGTGATACAAAGTTGGTCCAAAACCAACGAGGCCGATGAGCAAAGGATCCCAAAGATGCAGCATCCAGAAATGTTGGAGTACCCAGAATTTGATTAATGTACTCACTATCCTTCACCACTTTGTGCCGGGTATCACCCAATAATTGTACATTTTCGAAAATGTACCCTGGCGGAGTTGATTGGTGGGTAAACCACCATTGCGTCAATCGCATCAAATCCGCAAACAAACTAGACCTAGGATCATCCAATCCCTGGCCAGTTCCTGCCCGCGAATGGCCTTGACAAGGCCATCCTGCAAGAATCAAATCCACGTGGCCCAACCTTCTCAAATCCTCATCACTAATCATAGTGACATCTTGAGGAAGTTGACCACAACATCCATGAATGGCAGAGGCTGACAATTGTACGGGGTATCTCAACAACAATTGTTGGATGTGGTGTCGGACGGCTCTGTTGGCTGCATACCCATTGTCCACATGAATATATCGCCAAACTGTAATTCCAGCTTCCAACACTGCCGCCAAACCTGTCCCAATGCCTCCAAAGATCTCCACAAGGACAATACCTTCAGGTGATGGTTGCCAACGAATGAGTTGAGCAAAAGAAAATGAGGATGAAGTTGGGGGTGCCTCTCCAAGCTCCAAATCCGCTACAATGTGTCGACAATGGTCGGATAACTCCTTAGGAGTTCGCCATGGTAGAGGTGGATCCTTGAAATGTCGAGCAGGAATTTGAAAAGATGGTAAAAATTGTTGTTCTGCCGCATTACAAGTGTAGTCCATTGTTTCCTCCAATAAAACTGGAGCACAAGGCAAATCTGCAACTGAACCGCTGCAACCAAACATTGCCTCCGCAACCATAGTCATAGCAGTGGCTGCAAATGTGACGGGAATAAATACCTTCCTGCCATCTCCAGTGGACCATCCCGGTCTAATCCATGCCTCTTCCGTCCAATTATCCAAACCAAAGCCAAGTGGGTAAAGAGCTTGCTGACCAACAAGTATATCATAGTTGGTAGCATTAGTAACAACACACTTCATTGACAAATGAGTGTAAGTAGGCCCTGCCCCCACATGAAAAATCAAACGTAGAGGTGCCTTGGTGTAACCTGTTGCACGTTCAGTGCCCCCTACTGAAGTCACAATAGTGAATGGACAAGGATCCAAGCTTGCTGGCGTCAATCCAAGACTGTCAGCGAGTCCTTTGCCAATCATAACCGGTTGAGCACCGGAATCCATCATAACTCTCAGTGGTGTAGCACGGATAGTGGGCATATCCGTGCGTGAAACGACAAACAAAGATTTGTCGTTCATCAGCCGTACAACTCCAGGTTGCAAATTATGCCGTTCGCGAGCAGGCCTTGCAGAAATGTCTGCAAGATATGCCGCTCCCGACGCATAATTCGAAAATGACGTATCCACTGCTGAAATTGATGCTGGAGGAATATCAATTTGCTTACCAAAAGCAATGATCGCCGCATCCGCAAGACCCGCTCGCAAATTGGCTAAATCCTCCACCTCCTCAGCCACAGGTACGTCAACCACAGCTTGGGATACTTGAAGGGATGGCAAATCCGCCTTACCTTCTAACATTCTCCCAGCTAAATGAAAAACTGCAGCAGGCTTGAAATCCGAAGCCATAAACTCCGAACCCGAGAAAATTGGCATATGGAGAATTTTATATGCCAATGCCTGCGTAACATCCTTCGAGATGGAATCCCCATCTCTCAAAGGTACAGGGTTTTTAGCCCCAACAACAGTGGTGTCTACCAATCCAAATGAAAGAGGTAAACGTGCTTGACCAATTTGATCAGCTGGTCCGGCATGGCGAGGATGTAGCACCTCGTTGCTACCACCACTCGTGGAAGCCACCGCATCTACCAATGTTTGTGAGCGAGTAGAAGCCGCCGCCACCACCTCTCCAGCTGCTCCAAACATATACATGTCCGAACCCGAAGTGCCACCACCCACATGCGGCTCAGAAATTTGAGCAAAAGATGCAGAAGATTTGAGCTTTTGCTCAAGCTCTGCCACCTTAGCCTCAAGACTCTGCTCCCTTGGAGACTTTCCAGTGACATAACTGGCAGGCCGCATCTCAGGATGAAGTAGGAAACAATGATCCACATCGTGATTAGTGCCACCACAATGGCTACATTTCAATTGTCTCTTCTTAGAATTGTACCCTGCCCTTACTGGTTCCATCTTTTGTTTTAATTTTCCCAAAGGCTGAGTTTTCTTCTTCTTAGGACAATTGGGATCATTCTTCGAATGACCAGCTTCTCCACAACCCCAACAATGCAAAATCTTTTGCTCCTTGACGGGTTGAGTCTCAGCTAAACTACTAGTAGCTGTGACAATTCTTCTTGGTTTCGGACTCTCTGTCATCCAAGATACCATATCCGTGGCATCATGTTGGCAAAGAGCCCGATCACATTTCTCAACCACGGCAAACGCTTGTGCAAGCGTAGCTCGGCCCTCGTAGTCGAGGATAATCCGAGGTGATGCCAACTCAAGTAGCCGCTTGTCAATCTTAGACAAAAATATTTTAACAAGCTGACTCTCAGCAAAAACACCTCCCGACTCCACAGCAAATCGCGTGAGTCGCGTATACATGGTCCGTGGAGTATCATCCTTCTCTCGGCGGAAATCCTGGATGCGCTGCATCTGGTCTCGCCGAAACCCACCATACTCCACTTCCAAATGTGCGACAAATTCAGTAAGGGGATTAAATGGAGGTGGTGGACCAACAGCCGTCAATGCTGCCTGTGTAGCACGTGCCATCCGTGAAAGGGTAGCCGTGCTACTGCCAGCCACCAGTGGCCCAAATGCCAGTTCTTGGTCCTTAGACTCCTCCGGTGGATCCTCCTCCTTTAAGGTGGGTGGAGCTAAGGTGGCAATCGCCCCATCTTTAAGGGCTGAAATAAGTTCAACCCGGGCCTCCCAATACTGCTCCACCTCCCGAAGTTGTCGCTGATGACCCTCTGTCCAGCGTTCGTAAGTTTGGAGTGCCTCATACTCCAAATGCTGAGGCAGAAGTTCAAAGGCATACCAATCATTGAAATTGGAAGACCTTTGGCGTTTATCCTTAATCCAGGTACGAAACCGGAGTTTCCAATCGGGCAAGGAAATTCCCCCAGCTCGACCTGAGAACCGATCACGCACTGAATTGTGGCGATCGTCCTCCATTTCGTCGAACGTGCCGACACTCCAAATCCGAAGCCTACTAGTAGTGTCCAACGCCGAAATAGGCTCAAAAGCCTCGTTGGTATCTACCTCTGGCTCAAGATTTGTGGTATGCACGTTTTCCAAATAATCTGGTGATGGAGATCGATAATATCGGCTCCTAGTTTGCACCATAAAATAATCACTTGAGTACCTGCAACTATCTACAAGGTAATGGCAACCTGCACCTGTTGCGGGCTATCTAAATGGCAATCCCTTGCCAAATGCCAAGTGTTTATGCCCCCAGAATTCCAAAATTGTGCAAAGGTTTGAGATTGGTAATTAAAATGAAAAATCAGCGTTGAAAAGGCTCATTTCCAAGGTGATTATGAACTCCAATCAACAAACTAAGTGCACCAATGGACTCCTAGGAAGATTTCACACAAATTAGGCTCAAATTTCACTCCGTTTGGAGTTAATTTGCTCCCAAAAACAAAAATCAGCGTTGAAATTAATAATTTCAGCAATGATTTTGAATTCCAATCAACAATCCAATTACACCATTGGATTCTTTGGCAAATTTCACACAAGATAGGCTCAAATTTCACTCCGTTCGGAGCTAGGATGCCCCCAAATTTGAACCTCAAAGTTTGTGAGAATTGGATGCCAAGTTTGGAAGGTAAAAGTAAAAATGTGAAAATAAAATAAAATAAAATAAAATAATTGTTTTAATGAAACAAAACAAAAACAAAAACAAAAACAAAAACCAAAAACCAAAAATGAAAAACAAAAACCAAAAATAAAATAAAATAAACTTTAACTTTAACTTAATTAACTTAATTAACTTAATTAACTTAAATGAATTAACTTAATTAATTTAGTTTAACTCAACTTAACTTAACTAAACTAAACTTAACTTAATTAACTTAAACTAATGAACGTAATTTATTAAGTTAATCTAAGTTAAGTAACTAACAAGAGTTAAGTTAAGTAACTTAATTAATATAACTTAATTAGCTAATCTAATTAACTAATGAAGCTAACTAACTTAACTAATGAACTTCAAATGAAAGTATGAGGGAGGTGGTACCTTGGAAAGGGGAGGGGGGGCCAGGCTGGCGCCGCCCGCCATCCGGCCAGGCTGTCGCCCGCCCGCCCCCGGCCCGCTGCCACCTCGCCGTGGGGCCCGGCTGGCGCCGCCCGCCCCCGGCCCGTGATTAGCCGCCCCCGCCCCGGGATTTTGCCGCTCGGGGTGCAGAATTGGAGCTCCAGGAGCTCCAGGAGCTCCAAGAGTGTCCGTGGAGCTCCGGAGCTCAAAAAAAAAAATATTATAAAAAAAATTCGGATTTGAAGTTTGGTTTGTATTTGTTTGTAGATTTAAAAAAAATTAAACTTTTGCTTTTACAAATTGCAAGCAAGAATGATGTGACTTGAGAATCTTGAGACCAAATGGAATCTCAAGATTCAACCATCAACACTTGAAGAAAACACAAAGAGACAACAAAAGAAAAATGGGAAGATTTCTCTCAAAATCTTCTTGAAGGTTGCAAGAAATGACAAACTAAGCTTTCAAACACTTGTATCACTCATTTGCTCTCATTACTGGGCCATTATGGCTCAGAAATACAACCAAAAATGAAAAATTTGAACAATTGTTGTCAAGTATGAGGGTTTCTCTCTCCAAGCTTAAGAAACTAAAATGTCTCCTTACAAAGCTTAAGAAACTCTAAAATTCACACACAAGAGTCAAGCTATCTCTCACTCCACGAAGGGAGAATCCAAGAGTGCAAGTGGTGGAGAAAGAATGCAAAGGCTTTACTCATAATCTACTACACCATAGCCATGAGAAAGCAACAACAAGCTCTCTCTCTCTCAAAACACACTCACAAGACTTGACTTGACAACAATGGCAAGTCAAGAGGCCTTCCTCTCCATACAACCCCAATCCTATGTGGAGTTCATCCATGGAGTGGATGAACAACTAACTAGGACTCCCAATGGAGTCCGTTACTCATCCCAACACACATGGACTCCTAATGGAGTCCATTTATTCCTAAATTGATATAATTTAGCCCCCGATGTCACCTCACGTGACAGCGGTAAGGGTTTTTAGGGGTGTGTGTTGATAACGCGTGAATGTGCTCTTAGGGCCACCTCACACACGAGACTGAAGGCCCATGACCATTGCATTCTAAGATCTCTCATTGGTCAAAAAGGCAAAGACCGTCCAAGTTAACTTTACATTGGAAGGTGAAGGCCTAAGGGCTACAAGAAATTGTCATGGATGAAAAGCCTACATGGATTCCTCCATGGCGTACTATAAAACAATGTTTCATGGTCTATGGGAATTTGCGTCATGCCCACCTCCAAGAGGTAGGGTCGACGCAAATTCCCGCATACCATATCAATGGTACAACCTTTGGATGAGAATCAAGGGTCCTCGTAGTTACATGGTCACAACCCCTGGCTCGTGTGTGAAGTGACCCTTAGTAATTGGTAATGCACGAGGGGGAGTGAACTGTGGAGAATAAGGATATTATGCAAGTGGTAGCCAAACATAGGTGTCTATGTTCCTCATGATGCAATCCCCCAAACATAACGACCCAAGGATGGATTGCAACAAATTTAATTGGTTTGAGAAATGTAACGCCCAATCCATAACAGAATGCACTCTGAAATATGTGGGGTGCATTACATAAAGTAAGAAAAACTCTTATTAGAAAGTGAAATTTTGCCTAGTTCTTTACGTACCTACTAAGGTAGACGTGTGTTATTTAGATCATTTCTCGTAGGATATGAATCACCCAAATGGCAAATCCTAATCGTGCTTGTACATACCCATTTGCCTCTGAATTTTTTGAGCTTACAAAATATCTTATTTGTAGTGATGTGAAGATTATTCATAGAGAATCAGGTGAGGATTCACTTGCTTAGTAAACAATCATATAGATCCCCTCTCAATATGTTGATTATTGAACCTAGAGTGGCTAGCATACTTTCACAAGTGGGTTACTCTATAGGATTTTTGTGTACCATGTGTGGTGGAGGAGTATTTGTTTAGGGCTATTTACTTCAAAGGCATGAATTAAAGGTTCCTGATAGTTCCTGATAGTTACTGAATTCACTTAAATGACCTAGTTGCACCCTAACATTACTTATATTTCCCATACCAATGCAATTTATTATAGTTTATATTCCTTGTAAGTAATAAAATGTATTCCATGTCTATACATATCATTGCATAAAAAAAATTTATGTTCATACATAGAATTGCAAACACGGTTCTTGAAGTCATGAAAAAAAATAAAAAATGAACTTGCTAGTTTCTGGAATATTCTAAGAGCTTTGAAGTCAACCTTAGTTTCATTGTCACATACCCAATTGCTTATGTTTAGAAGATTGTAAAGTCGTCCACGGAATTTGTTAGAATGACCATAAAGACGTGTTGCGTGGTCACATGACCTGTCAAAATTTGATTTCTCATTCTACACATGAAGAGGAGCAAGGTACAATATTCACTTTGTGTTGGCAAGGAATTAATAAACTTGGCCAACTATCGTAGACATGCTACTGACCGTGCAGCACCACTTACCGTGCATGTCACGATACTCCACCATGCCACTTACCGTGTACTTTTAATCTCGGCCGTCAAATTATATCACATGCAATCTCAACCGTCTGATGTCTCTCAAACTCAATCATGACCGCGCCAATGACCTAAAACGTCACTGTCAACTCACACTCATCATGGAGTCTCCTTCACTCAAATCACATAGCAAGGTGTAGATGTAGCATTTTGATGAAGATGTAGCAATGTTCTCCAAAAGAAGAAGAGGAAAATTTTTATGAGAAAGAGGACAAGAAGAAGAAAAGAGCAGACCTTGCCAGGGCCAAAAAAGAAGCAAAAATTCAACAACAACTTGAGAAGAAAATGGCTACACAAGTCAAAAGGACAATATCAAAACCTCATCAATTTCCTATGCCTACAAAGAAGAGGGCAACATTTGTAGCTCCTTTAGTCAAACCTAACATGCACGGTTAGTGAATGGCACATTGATCACACATTGATGCATATAGTTGTGAACTTGATTGTAGAAAGGTTACAACTTTTCAAATACAATTGTCATTTCATTTTACCACAATACTCTCATCTCATTTACTAATTACAATTTTTTTTTAAAAATAAAAAAGGTTTAACCCACCTTGTGGAAAACCATTTGAAACCCAAATATGCACGGTCAGTAGCATGTCTACGATAAGTGAACTAAACAACTTGGCCAACGCTATAGTATGAGACTTTGTGGTCGTTTTAATGAATGTGTGGTTGATTTAACAATCCCATATGTTTATTCAAGTATGCAAGGAAAATCAATCTAGCAATCAAGAATGTATCAAAATAACCCAATGTCCAAGGAGATTTTTGGACATAATCAATCAAAATCCTAGTGTTTCCAAGTCCAAATGGTTGCATGTTGTGATCTTTCAATTTTTCTTTATTGATTTGAGGTATTATATTCCTCTAAAATGATCGGTAATCTTCCTGAAGTCTTGAACTTCAACTGGTTATTTCACAAACTCAACCGGTTCATCTATAACTAGTGGTCCGTTCTCCCTGTTCATTGAAGTGACCTCAACAAAACAAAAGTGAGGAGGTACAAACTTAGAGTAGAGATTTTGATCCAAAATAATTAAATTTTTGCAAGGGATGGAAGAAAAACCTTGCATGGCATGTAATGGATATTTCTTTGTGATCTACCAAAACTCGAGTCAAACTCATCTCAAACAAGCGATCTAATCACAAAATCATGAAACCCTAACATTCCCAAATCTGATCATTTATTTAAAATTATTATGTAGAAGGGTCCACATGAATAGGATGGGTAATGAAATCACATTCAATTAAGAGCATCATGATTGTGTAAGTCTCGACACTATATTTGAAGGCATGCGAGGTGTGATTGCACAAAATTTGAAGATCAATTGTCCATGATACAACTTTCAGATAGGTTTTGAGGGCCCTCCTAATCTCATGGTCATACCTACACTAAATAGTCCAATTAGTGTGAGTGATAAATTAGCATGAAAAAAAAATAGCGTGGGCCACACTAATTTTCTAGTCAAGGTGGAATTGATGTGGATCCAAGACCAGTCTTGCCCTTAAATCTTCATGAAGACTTTTGTCCAACACATTAAATGTTAGTTATAGGAAAAAATAGTAATAAAATAATCAAGCACATTAATTTTCTAGATAACATTTAATGTAATTCATGCTAATTTTTAAAGGTAAGTTTAGTGTGGTTTGGAAATTAAAGCAGCCCACATTGTTTTTCATTATGAGAATTAGCGTAGGCTTTAGAAAATTACTGTGACCCACGGTGTTGGGACTATTTAGTGTTGTGTAAAGTGGCCTTGATACCCAGGTATTGACCCTCTAGTTTTATGTCTGAGACCCCCAATTCCGCCATCACCCAGTTAAGGGTTTAGGACTGTAGGTTTTAGGGTTTGCTCTAGTCTCATCTGAGTCCCTTGAATCGCATCAAATTGATCCACTCGCCGAGAGAGATTGCGTTTCACCAGACGCAATTCGATTGTAAATTGTCACATGCATCTGGATTAATAAGTAGCAGCAATTTTTCGGCTCCATCAGAGTTCACGTCCATGAACTGTCTGCAAGCAACGACCCGGCTATGTCACTCATCCCCAGGCCATGATTTCTTCACCGGTTTTGCGAATCCCCGTGTGATTTCCTCATTGTCCCTAACATTTTGTGAGCATAACAATTCGTTGTTTCTGTCTCGAAATTCCAGCTCAATTGGCACCAATAGCATAGTACCACCCTTACCTGCTCACAATTCCTCCATGGAGGGGGCTCCTTCTGGCACCACCGAAGAGACTGTTCAGAAACCTGATCCAGTGGTGCAGTACATTGTATTGAGGAAGGATTTGGTGGACACAATGAAGTGGCCATTGGGGAGTGTTATTTCGCAGGGGTGTCATGCTGCTGTGGCAGCTATCTGGATTCATAAGGATGACCCTGTCACAGCTGAGTATTGTGGCACTGAGAATTTGGACAACATGCACAAGGTATTCCGTTCATCCTGCCTTCTTCTGCTTCTTTGCTATGTGTCAGATGCATTTGTGATGTGAAGCGTTTGTAAGGACCAAGGTATGTGGGTATTGTTCAGTTGGTTTTTCATGTTCTCCAGCTTCTACCGAACAGATTAACGCAATGCAACGCAACGAAACTTGTGTTGCATTAGTAAACCCTATTATGAACCATCAACAAAAATTGGATTGAAAATTGGAGCTCCCTTGGATCAATTATGATTATCGAAAAGTGCACGTGTGCTGATTCTGTAATTGAACACCTAGGTGCCCCCAATTGTGTTGACTATGGAGTCTAGAGTGGTTGATAGATTTTGACCACATAGTCCCATCTCTTCTAAACAGATGATTCGTTTTTGCTGTCTGTTTTTAGATATAACCTAACCACACACCACTCAAATACAGGTGTCTGATTAAGATAAATAATTGAATGAGGCTCACGTATCTGGTGTCATGTCTACCACCTAGATTGAAAGTTAGAATTGTCCACCATGTCTCCCCATTCTTGTATCATTAGCACCCACTTCTAGTAGGGTATGAGGCATGCAAGTAGCATGAGATGATTAGCAAATCAATATCATGCCTGTAGCCATTCTTCTCACAATTTCCAGAGATCTTATGAATATCTTATTCAATTATTGAAGTGAAGATTCTCTTCCTCATTAAACAATCATATAGGTTCCTCCAATTATGTTGACAGTAAAATCTAGAATGGTTACAATTGTTTAGCACATAGTACAATCTCTTCTAAACACATAATGCCTTTGTGGTGTCTGCTGTTAGATCCACATCCAACCACACACCACTCAAATATAGGTATCCGTTTAAGATGAATAACTAGATTAGGCCCGCTTACCTTAGCACGCTCTCTCTAAGTGTTGTGGTGCCCCAATTAATTTGTGGACCCATTTTCATACTTGCACCAGGCACCTATCCTCACGTTGTTGATTCAAGTTCACCTGTGAGTGGTGTGTCCTCCCTGTGGTTCACACGGTTAAATGGACTGACGATGAACAGGAGATGGTTCTTGCTTTCCTTCTAGTTCCCCTGCTTTGAAAAAAAAAAACCCTATCTCACATTGAGACATCCTGTAGGTCATTGCGCTTATTTTCTGAAAGTGTGTCTTCTATACTTTGCAGGTCACCTTGGAAGTTAAGGGAGAGACTCAGCTTCGGAACTTGGCTCAAAAATTGGAGACTGGTGGGGTGGCTCACAAGCTATGGATGGAACAACCTGAAAATTTTCCTACTTGCCTTGCCACTAAACCGTACCGAAAGAGTGAGGTTGCTTCTTTTTTCAAGAGCCTGAAGCTTTGTCGCTAGGGTTGAATCAGGGCCCATTGTATTCAATTTCAATCTCAATTTTGTAATTTAATTGATAGCTTCGTCTATCGATTTGGTCTCCCAGCCTAAAGAGTTGGATTTCAATATATATATATATATGCTGCATTCTGGCAAGGAATTTTGTATATACCTTGCACACTGTTGCTATATAATGCAACAGCTGGAGATATTGGGATCTTAGGAGTCATCATTCAAAACTAGAAGCCCGGAACTGTGGCTTTCAAAACGGATATGGAATATTGCAACATGAACATGTAAATGTCAAATGAAAATCTGGGCAAAGATGCCGAACATTCCTCTCAAGTCTGTTGCCAGACAATATTCTGTTATGAGGGCTATGAGAATGAGTAACTTGACCCTGTAAATTTTTGCAACCAATTAGTTTCAAGAGCTTGACATAAGCTTGTCCATTCTCTTTGGAAGGAGAAGACCAAATGAGTGATTTGGCCACTTCCCTTTGTCTAATAGTACATCCTCAACTGCGATCCTTAATCTGTTGCAATGTCCAGATTTTTGATGGCCTTTGTGTGTGAGTAGCTAAACTAAACATCTGAGAGAGTGTGGCATTCGATTTGGTGTGCCATGTTAATTAGAGTGGTCTTCATGACTTGTCATGGAGCACGAAGTGTCATGTGACACCATCTCTATTTGCCCACCCAATGATTGCAAGACGATTTATATGGTCGATGATGAATAGTGTGGGCCATGCAAATTCAGTTGTTTATTGCTTGAATCCTTCGTTGCAAGGAAGTGGGAACTAAAGTCATTATACCCTTTTTGGAAGGCCACATGCAAGAGTACAATCTCTTAGAAAAACTGTGTTTTTTGCTACATTGGATTGGTTTTCAAGTGCAACAAGTTCATGTATTAAGGGCAACTAACTCAAAGGACAGCATGGATGTAGGGGACTAGCTTGGCTCCTTGCCGTTCTTGTATGTTGCACATATGCATATGAATATATGTTGCAGGTAGTCCCTGCACCGTCCATTAAACATGCCACCATTGACAACTAACTGTTTTGGGACTTTGGAATGGTGACTGCATCAACACCCATCCTCGTTGTTCCAACGTTCGAATTTGTGCAGTAGATAGACAATTGTTTGGCCAAACAATGTTTCAGTTTTACAGGCTTGCAATCACTGTTTGTCCTTGACAGCGTTTGTGTCCTCTCATGGTGAGGATTGGAGGTTGTGATGAATGATGGAAGGATCGATATAGGTAGGCCGAGAATATCTGAGTGAGGTACTTGTTTGACATCATCTGCTGCCAAATGTCTTGAAATCGATGTGAGAATGCTTACGTTTGTGGTTGGATCTTGCAACAATTCATGTAACTAACTGTACAATCCACCCTTGATATTTGTTAACACTTTGGAGCAAGGAAACTTGTAATACTTACATAGATAACACTTATGTGCCTTTAGAATGTAAAACAATAACACTCACACTAAATACCATAAACGGTGTAGTTGGGTGTAGCAGCACAGAGCACAAATTTTATACACAGTCCAAGAATTATGTAGGATAAGTCTTATAGCTATAAAAAATATCTTCCACTGAAAAGTGAATTTAAATTGACAACACATTCATGTGCTCAAATAAAGGATTCCCAATGCCATTGGTTACCAGTTTACACAAGGTAACTTAAACAAGAAAGTAAACTTTATTGCGTAGGTTATTTTGAGGATGAAGCAGTATGACCCATTGGGGTTGATTCAAATTGAAGGCTCAAACCAAAAGCACTAATTCGGTGTGAAGGACTTTGTTATTTTTTCACCAAAATAATTGATTCGCAATATTATTTGTTTCATATTACCTCATATGCAGACAATATAGTCTCTATGAGTCTTCTATAGGTCATTACTAGAAATTATGTCGAAATGACCATAGGCACATGGTGGCGGTTATCTCTAAATTTATTGGTTTTGACATATACCGCCATTTGCACTATTGGTTTGACTACAATGTGGATAACATTGGTAATCTAATTTTTGAAATAAACAACATGCATTATAACATTGATGGCAACATTTAGAGATGATCTCAAAATAGGTGCATGCCATTGATGCTAGGGTATTAGTTCACCCAACCATGGCATGAGACAATTAGGAGCCTACATTGCATGCCCATTGTATGGCACAATCCACTCACACTTAGATTGAAGGTTGCATGTTGTGTACTAGTGGCGGTTGCTTATTCAGGGTTGATGGATTTGCGATGTTTCCAGTCTTGCACAATCGGTTTTCACACAATGTTATCTTAATTCCCTCAAAATCTAATTGTAGAGTGTATAGCACATGCCCTGCTAATGAAGACTTGCGACCCCTTGCTCAACGGAGTTTTGGATGTGTATCATGTTTTGTTAGGCTAGGAGGAAACAACATGTACATTGATACCTTTGAGGCCTGGTTATAGTCATCTAACAAGGAACCATTGTATGGGTTGGTTCACCCTCTCTATAATCTTACACCTCATGTTTGTATAATTAGATAATATACAAATTTGTGCAAAGGAGATAACAAGTTGGTATGTTATTTGGTAAGGCTACTTACTCCCCTTGTTTGTTGTTGACACGGTTTGACTAAGTATCAATTATTTAAATTTAGCAATGTTTACGAAAAATTACACCCATGGCAATATCTGAGCCCCTTGGAAATATTATAATCCACACCAAATCCAATATTGAATTTAAGTTAAGTGAACTTGATTTAGTTTCTTATTTCAAATGGTCTACTAGATTTGAGTTGTGCGTGCTTAGGTATATGTCTAAATATAGATGCCAAAGAGACATGTTTTCAATAGAAATTGAACTACTTGCTCAAAATTTGTCAATTTGCCATTCTAGACTCAATGTAGGGAAGTGCATGATTCAATCCTATTTTAAACAAAGTTGGTAAATTAGCAAAATAATAAAAACCTCACTATGAAATGGATCCTCGGACTGCAAGGGGCATAGTGATGAGGAAGCCCATTGAGTTCGGATCATCAAAACCGATTTTAACCAAATCTAAGGCAGGTCATGCGCATTAATTACAAAGCAAAAACTTTCTCAATAGACTTCATTGGATTGCATTAAGAAGACAACATACGATTGACTATTATATACTTATCAAACTTTGATAGATTGTTGGTCAATGATCTGCAAATTGGAAAAAATTAATCAAGTAGGAGAGCGACTTGCATGTGATGATAGTGTAGCTCTATGGTATAGCTTTTTTTTTTGTGACAATTGGGGAGGCTTCAATTTTGTGTCTCAAAGCTTGATCAACTCCAAAGTATTTGGTGTTGGTGACGTGTTTGTCTGTTTTTTTCTTTCCTAAAAATTCATGATGTGCTATATTAATAATATGCCCAAATAAATGTGCATGCGAATGAATATCCAACAAGAACCAACATTTATCTCTATGTGCTTGTTTGAAGGGGCCTATGTGATCATTCGTTGATAAAACAAGTCTTGACTTTGATAATAAATAGGATATTCATATGAGCTCCAAAAATTAAGAGGAAAACACGTGCATGGCCGCAAATTGTAAATCATCTCGCACTAATCGTGTGTTTCATATCCAAAGTTGAAGGCATCTGTCACCTTACACATTGCGGTCCATACCGATACCCATTTAATGAAATAGAAACTTTCAAGGTGCCACATAAGACTTACTACCGCTCTTGACCAATGAAAACATGCCATGTGGCGCCTGAACAATGTCATAAAGGCATTCATGGCTAGAATCAATTGTGTCCGAAACTCTCAGGCACTTGTACTACGTTACTACTTTGTGTAGTCGCTCGCAGTTTCGGAAATGACTCTGGGTAATGAGTGTTTCATCAGTGTTGGAAACTTGGAGTGAGTAAGTTTTTGGAGGTGGTTTAAGCTTATGATCATCACATGATGATGATGATGTTGTTCTTATGATGATCCCAATCACCATAGAACAAGTGTACAAGAATTTTGTAGATAGGCCACCATGGTGAAGATGTATTGAGTTGGTGCTCGCTGAGAAATTGCAAGGAATGAGGTGTTGAATTAGGGATTTGGGTTAACGGTGAAGATTTTGAATTTGCAAGCAAGGGATGGAACAGACATGGGGTTGAATTCGCATTGACCGGGTCCCTTTAGCCCTGATCATCCCAGTTGCCATGACCCACATTGGGACTTAGGGTTTAGGGTTTAGTGGAGAAGAATCACAAGGGACAGAATGCAATTGTAAGTGTCACAGAAGGATTGAGAAAGCGAAATTGGGTTGGGGATTGGGATTGTGATTGTTCTTCGCAATGAGGGACCGCAGAGGTGTGAGGATCCCCGACTTGTCATTGGAGAAGTCGGCCACCACACGGCCTGGACGAAGAAATGTTGCACCGAATAATAAGCCAACGGGTGTGATTAAGAAGAAGAAAAAGGAATCATGCTGCAAGTGTAGCTGGAATGTGTTTCCATTTCTCGGAGCCTCGGCTGTGTTGCTGTGTCTCGTTGTTGCCACCGGACTCTTGTGTGTGAAGCAATGGAACTCCGTGATGCCCATACCCAGGGCTTTGACACCGTTTCCTGGGAAGCTTGTGTCCGATTTACCTCAGGTACAAAAATGTTTCCAACTCTCTCTAAAGTGCAACGTTTTGTATCAAATGCTCAAATTTTGAGCACTTTCTTGAAGTCATGCATGGATTTGGTTGAATATCAGGTTGAGACAGATTTGAGAATACATCGCTTTTTATTGCTCAATTTCTTGCTTAGTTGCATCAATGCCATTTGCTTTGAGGTGTTATAATTCCTTGTGTGTTTCAAATCTCCTGTGCAACATTTTGTGTCAAATACTCAAATCCATTTCAATGCATGCATGGGTAAGTTGAATATGAAGTACCGCCTGCATCATCGGCTGAGACAAATTTGGTGGATCCATAGCTTTTTATTGCTTGATTTCAGTCGTAGGTGCATAAATGCCATCTAATCTAAGGTGTCATAGTTCCTTATTTGTTTCCAATTCTTTCAAAGTGCAACATTTTGTGTCAAATACTCAAATCCTCTTGCAAGGCATGCATGGGTTAGGCTGAATATTAAGTACTGCCTGCATCATCAGGCTGAGACAAATTTGGAGGATGTTCCTCAAATTCTATTGTAGGTGCATCAGTGCCATCTGCTCTGAGGATTTATTATTTCTTGTTTGTTTTTCAGTTTCAAGGAGAACACAAAGAGCGCTTGTTTTGGGGAACTTATCGCTCAACTCTTTACTTGGGTATTCGAGCTAGGTACTGACTCAGACCGGATACGCTTTCACTTCGAATGTTTAATCCAATTGAAGAGGAAGAAACCTCATTTTCTTCAGATTTTTAATTAAAAAAAAATTTAGGTCTTAGGATTAATTTGGGCTATCCGTTACTTCATAAATTCATCCATAACACAGTTAGGCCATTACTTGTGCTCGTGAACCATTCTTGGCTGCTTGCATAAATTCTAAATTCATGTGGTGGAAACAAACACATTCAATTTAAGGTGTAGTATATTGTCAATATAAACCCCAATGATGTATAAGTTTGGGAGAAATTCAGTAATTTCTTCCCTGTGGATTATCCAGAACATTTCTTAGTTCTGGATCTCCAAGACATTAATTACATCCCCAAATGCAGGACTCCGAAATCGTTGCTTGCTGGGCTGATGTGGCTTGGTGTGAAGGAAGGCCGCTATTCGCTGCGACATACTTGTGAGGAGTCCGATAAACTTTCTCGGTATGCGTGGGTGCGCCATGATGGTGCCACGTATGGCCGACAGGTTTCGACCTCCTCAAACACACTTTTTTTTTTGTAGTGCCAGGCTTGCATTTTTTAGAGCTGAGGGTCTGGGTCTTGAGTTTTTCACTTTTCTTGTATGTGTGAGGGGCTTTTGCAAGTAAGATTTGACCTGTACTATGGCTATCCCCTAACTGAACATGGCTTTTGGTGAGGAGTTGGTTATTTTGCATACAACAGCTTCCGTTTTTGGTAAGTTTGCAATGCTTAGAGTTAGTGTGGAGGTTTGAGCGAAGAACATTCTGTATCGGTTTGTTGAGGGTCAAACTCGTTTTGGACACGCTAAGAGGTGCTAATATGATTTTGGCCCTCAATGAACTGAAATAGCTTGCTTTTCATTCAAATTCAAACACTACCTCTGATGAGCATGCACCGCAAGTAGTAAGGAATTATTGGTTTTGTATGCAAAAAACCAATGGAAAATCGTAGGGGACCAACTCCTGATGAAATGTCCCATCGGGTTCAAGGATAACTCTACTGTATGCCCTATAACTTGACCTTTTGACAGATATTAGCACTGTGGAGGTTATTTCTACTCATAAAACCTTGGGAAATCAGGAAATTGTAGATCAAGGTCTTGCCATCACCACATATTTTTTAAAGAGCCAAACCCCTGAAAGCGGCTATGGAGGTGACTGGGCAGTTCGAGTTAAGGTAACAGAGAAAAAAGTTCCTGAAGAAAGGTATTGAATCTGCACACATCTTCTCAGCTGATCATCTTCTTATGAACTTGCATTCTATACTTTTGAGGTGTTTAGAGTTGTCAAAACATCCAGTCTCAAGAAAAAAATAAGTCTAATGAAGAATAGAGCACTCCTGATCAGTATTTGAGTTGCACTTCTATTCACTTTCTTACGGGGGGGTGGTTCACAACTTGCAGTGCAGCCTTGAGTTTAATAAATATTTGGGGTTTGTAGGGAACAAAACAAGCCTCCCAAGCGACAGGTGTCCTTATTCTTCTATGTTGCGGATGAGGCTGGAGCCGCTTTGAAAATCTTTCCCGACTTGGATAATGGTAAATTTGCAGGAGGTACATCTCAGGAAATTGGTGGGTGGGAGCTTCACGTCAAGGGTCAGGTATATCAACTGTAGCTTCTCATCAACAGTATTTGTAGAAGATATGACCAAAATTTGTATGCTTTCTTCAAACTACACTTAGTCTATGCTGCTGTCAAAACACTTGTTGATCATTATCAGGCAGCAGTGATTTAAGGTTATTAGCTTCAACTTTTCATACAGGACAAGGCTTCTATCAGTTTTGTGGGCCTTCGTCGTCAACACACACACAATTTGACCCAGCTGGTTTGGCAAACACTAGAGATGCAGGTATGCCTCCACATTGAATGCTGAATATTGTCCTCTTTCATAGAGGTTTAGGGCTGAAGGTTTAAGGTGTAAGATTTGACCTGTTTTGGCAACTAGAAGTGATTGTGTTGTAGGGTGTACTGTCGAAAGTGGTAGGAACATTACCAGATGGAATTTTCAAATTTTGTTGTACACACTTTTCATCCAACAAAATACCCGCTAGATTATTGAGATTCTGCCACTCACTTGTGAGCAAATGAAGGTGTTCACTTATTGCAAATTGGGTTCAATTGGTTATACATGGATCACTAAGATCTGTGTATTTTGGGGTATTCTAGGCACGGACACAAGGTCGTATTCAGCTTCCAGATACAGTGGAGAAGTCATCAAACATTGCCATCTTTCAGGTGTGAAGAATTAACTATGTTCTCAATTGTTGGTTGTAAGAGTTTGAGCTCATGAAGTAATGATCAAATTCAGTTTTGGATCCATGAGCATTAAATGCAGATGATCCATAGTTTGTATTTGCATGAAAATCCTTCCAATTTGAATTTCTTAGCAACTTTGTGCAGATTACAGGAATGGCACCTTTAGACTTTGATGTAGTTTTTGTATCCGGCACGAACAAACAACATGCTGAAGTTGGTAGTCGTGTTCAGAATCTTTCAGGTATTCCTTTCTGTTCCCCAAAACCTTCCATTTTAAAGTTGCAGTTTATTTTATTTTTGTGGATATATTGACCAGCTCACTGGACGTAATAAACCATATTTGGGGCTGTTCTGTAGGTGTTGGGCTCACAGAGAGTCTAGTTAAGGGTGAAGAAAAGTTTGAGCAGCGGTTTCAATCCACTTTTCAATTGCAAAACAAGGTATGGCTGTAATTTTTAATTTTTAATTTTTTTCCCCTGAACTATCTCATTCCTTGGATGAAGTGAAGCAAAGTAGTATCTGATCTGTTCTGGTAAGTTTAGTATAAGTCAAGGTGACATAAATTCTTCACATTGAAGTCATGTCTCACCAGGGGCTCTTTCTCAATTAGTGACAAGATACATAGATGGTACAAATTTGTCACCTGGTCCTAAGGGTAAATATGTGTATTTCAGTAATTGAATCAATGAGGAGACAATAGTAACCCTCTCACATAACAGAATATTCTCAAATTTGCAAATGTCCCATTATTGATCAAGTTCACAAATATCCTATTTTCATTATTCTGAATCAATGTTGTGGGCATGGAGGGCAGGTGCAGGGTGAAGGGGAAATTGAAGTGGGACGAGTTGCACTCAGCAATCTCCTCGGTAGCATAGGATACTTTTATGGGCAGTCCCTCATAGCAATTCCACCTCAGCATCAAGTAAAAATATCAATCTCCACTCCTGTCGTCCTTCATGTTTTTCACGGCGTGTGTCCTTGCAAAATTCTATAAGTATCCAGTAGGACTATTGAGCCAATTGGTTTACTACTTCAATCCTATACTTGCTTTTCTAATAAACTGCAGTGTACAATATGAGGGAGCAGTATTTGACAGACTTGTACATCTTCAAAATTCTTTTGAAATATTTCACTATATTAACCTCCACTCTAAATTGTGATGGAGTAGGTAGCAGAAACAAAAAGTGGGGAGCATTGGAAGTATTGGCCGGCTGCGTTGTATACTGCTGTTCCTAGCCGCTCCTTTTTTCCACGCGGTTTCCTTTGGGATGAGGGCTTTCATCAGCTCTTGGTTAGGTATATGCATGTCTATTTTCACTTCATTTTGGAGAAAAGCAAAAGAGTTATTCTTTAACTTAAATGAAAATTTTCGGCAGGAGTTGGTCCTTATGATTTCCCATTGGTTGTTTCATATATAATATTGTTAATTTCTTTCCTCTTGTGGTGTATGCTTGAAGGTAGTGTTTGAATTTGAATGAATAGCAACCTATTTTGGTTCATTGAGGGCCAAACTCATCTTAGCACCTCGTGGCATGCCAAAATGAGTTGGACCCTGGATGAACCAATATAGAATGTTCTTTGTTCAGCCTCCACACTACCTTCAAGCAAGCACTGAACACTTACCAAACATGGAAGGTGCTGTATGCAAAACAACCAACTCCTGACGAAAAGTTCTGTGGAGCTAAAGGATTAAGTCTCGTATATTCAAAGAGTCTTTGTGGAAATGGCTGATTACTTGGGTCATGTCCTGAGGTGATGCTAGAAGGTCTATATTCGACTGACATGTGTGATTTGTCAATATGTGTATTTTCTGGCTTCAAAAACCTGCTCAGCCGATGGGACCGGAGGATGAGTAAAGAAATTATAGCTCACTGGCTGGATCTCCTCAATATTGACGGTTGGATTCCTCGGGAGCAGATTTTGGGTGATGAAGCTCGCAGGTATGTTTCTTTGAACATCTTGCATTCTTCCCTTGCGATTGGCTAGGTACATTATGGGATGTTATGCAAATATTTGAGAAAGTTTTGAAGTCTTTCTATCCACAGCAACTGTAAATTTTTGTGATCGAATGTAGTCCTTCACTACTAGTCTGCCAGTTGTCCTTGATTTTGCAAATTGAGGCAAAATAATTACTGGCAACCTTAACCACCACTACTAGACTTGGCTCTCAAAATTATGAGTCGATTGGTGGGCGCAGTAAAGTTCCTGACCAGTTTGTGTTGCAACATACAAGCAACGCCAATCCTCCTGCACTTTTCATGGCTATACATAGTACTGAAACTGCCCTTTGTTCTTTGATTTTCTTCTGTCATTTCTTTCTGTGCAAACTCTTTAGGCTGTTCAAGAATGTTAAAAGCTCACTATGGAGCATTTCAAAAGCCATATAAAGCTCAAATTGTTTATGGGATTGTGGTTGGTTGAATCCACCACTAGGCATGTATTGATCTGTTCCTGTAAATGGATGGGTGCAGGACTTGCAACAATATATGAAGCTGAGAAAGCCTCTGGACAGCAGAATGAAGAGGATCAAGTGTTTTTAGAGAGGTTGTACCCTCGGCTGGAAGCTTGGTTTCAGTGGTTCAATACCTCTCAAACTGGTGAGTACACATCACAAACTTCTGATTGTACAATTATAATGTAGAAACAATAAAGTGTTGAAATAACATCTGAAATTCCTGATTAATACGTCATAATTGAATTTTTTTGCTTATTTTCTCCTAACATTTGTCTCATTATGCTACTTTGAAGCGAATTGTTACATAAGAATAGCACATTTACTATTAGATAATCACATTTTACACCACTAGGTGTAATTTAATGTAATAATTACATAACACACCACACTTTGGAAATTTGTGATGCACTGTCGTTTCGACTGTCCTCTAGTGCTCTAGTCCCATTTCTGTTTTTGTCCCCTTACTGTTGACTCTACGATGTGGACATCAGATATTCTACTTCTCTAGTCCTTTTGTCAGGGTCTACTTTGTAAGTGTATGGGTGACCTAGAAGCAAAGTGCTTTTGTGAAGGGACCCTCAGGGGATAAATTGGAGGGTGGGGTAGGAAGGGTGGCAAGCAGCTACTACTGGCATGGACGAAATGCACAAACGGAGCGTGAGCTGAATCCAATTGTCAGTTCGCAATGTTACCATGCTTTCCTAGTAGCGTGTGTTTGCTTCTTGTGGTAATACTAGAAATAAAAAATGATGTAACCAGGAGCAGATTTTGAGCAATGACGTTCTAAATTAAGAAGAATAAATAAGCCTGCAAGCTTGTGACTTTCAATCTCTCGAAAGATAGAGCGTCTTATGTTGGAACCCAATTTTGAAAGTTGGGTGAAACTCCATGGACCACCTCTTTCAATCCAGAAATAAAATTGGGAGAACTTTAGGATCTAAAATAGGGTCTGTTCATAGCACCTGTCACTCTAGATCCCAGCTTGCCCTATGCAAGGTTAACTTGGACCACCATCCTAGTATGCCAAGCTAGAAACCTGTTTTTTAATATCCCAACCGCACTCTTTTAGCATGTTAATTCAAGCCTTAAGAAAACATGGGCGACTTTATGCATAAGCTCTCAAACTACCCTTTTAGTCAACTCATCCCTAGTCTGATCTGGAGACTTACGTATCACACTAATACATTCTTTCATTTGTTTGCAGACATTGATGTCAGGCTTAGATGATTATCCAAGAGCTTCGCACCCCTCTGACGATGAGAGACATCTTGATTTGCGGTGCTGGATGGCCCTGGCTGCTCAATCCATGACCAAAATAGCCTCCATCATTGACACACCAAATGAGGTACCAGCGTCTTCATTTTACAATGATCACTCAATTGTGACAATAGTGACTTTATAGATCTCCTAGAACCTATTTTGTGCTTTATGATTTCTATAGGTATTTCTTTGGCATATATCAAAGAGATGCATATTTTATATGAGTTGTTGGTGGTTTTACAGATCTATGAGGCAACGGCATCACAACTGACAGACTTGAGCCTTCTAAACAGGGCAAGACATTTTGATGCTTCAATTTCACTCAACTGTGTCAAATTATCTTCTAATTATGGATCGACTCTATGGTAGAGATTTATAGGTAAAACACATGCTAAGGAACCTATGTGTTCAAATTGTACTGCAGCTTCATTATGACGATCAGAGTGGACAGTACCTTGATTATGGGCTTCACACTGAAGAGGCATGTTTATCTTTGACCCCTCACTGCAACTAGGTTCACGTCAATTAATTGCTCATATGCTAGTTTGTGGTGTAGTTGTGGGCACATTCCTATTTTTGTGTGGTGCTTAGTACCTGTTAAAGCCAATCTGGCTCAAGCGCGTCCATAGTTCTCCTAATGCAAAATCAACCCAACAACATAAATCCATTGTAAAGATAACCCATACAGAGTGTCTTCAGCTAGTACAGGTCACCTTTCTTGGTAGAATGTAAGCGGACCTAATTTGGTTACTTCTCTTAAGTGGTGTCTGGTTAGGTGTGGATTCAAGGACAGACACCAAAAAGAGACCATGTTTTAAAAAGAGGTTGGACTATATGCTCAAAATTTGATAACCATTTAGGCTCAGTAGTGAATATAATTGGAGGAACCTACATGATCATTTAGGAAGAACGAGAATCTGGATTTCGATAATGAATAAGGTCAATTCATTTGGGCTCCAAAACTTAAGAGGAAAATGGTTATGGGCATGATGTAGATGTGCTAATCATCTTGCACTAATTGCATGTTTCATAGCCTAGGAGATGTGGGTGGAGAGCTAAATCGTCCATTTTAGGCCCAAATACTGTAGATTTGTGCAAATACAAGGAACAAAGTTCGCTGAGACACAAGGAGTTATTTTGTTGCAGGTGAAGTTGCACCGTAAGAGTTTTGTGGATCCTGTGACGGGATACATCCAATCTGAGGTGGAGAGGCTAGTGTCAAAACCACCCGAGCTGGGATGGGTTCCACACTATGGTTACAATAGCCTCTTTCCCTTGCTCATGGACCTATTGCCGTTGGTGAGTTATTATTCTATATCATTCTTGCACCATTGGGTGGTTCTGTAATGGAGCAGGAGGGGTTTGAGAAAGTTCTATATAATAACTAATTTGCCAGCTGTAGGGCCACTTTACACTATGGTCAAGTGCCTTGACCATAAAATTGTGAGAGCCCTTGAAAGTCATCCGAAGGTCATACCATGGAAAATTGAAACTGAATTTTGTGTGGTAACGGTCTTTCAAGTGTAGTGCAAATACATCCGCAGCCAGGCTTTTAACTGAATGCTATTTCACAAGCATCCTGCACATGGGCCCTTCTACACAAAGCAGTTATAATAAATCAAGGGTTGTGAGATTTTTTAGTGTCCTGTTTTCCTGGTTTTGTGTTAGACCCCCCTCTTTGAGGTGGGCTTGGTGCAAAATCTGGTAGACCATGACACAATATCCATTGAACACCATCTAGGACTCCAAGTAGGTTTTTTTATCCATTCAAGCTTTCTGGGTCCCTTAGGCCCTCAAGCTCTTGTATAAACTGAAGTGGGGTGGTCTTGGCATTTCTCACCAATGAGAGATTTTGGATTTGAATGGTCATGGGCCCTCAAGCTCTTATGTGAAGTGCCACTTACTAATAAGGTCAGTTATATTGGCCCTTTCACAGGACTCACCAGCATTGAAGATTCAGTTGGATCTTCTACACAACGAATCAAATTTGTGGACAGATTATGGGCTGCGCTCACTTGCCACTACAAGGTTATATCCTGACCTATTTCAGCACCTCCAAGGAATATCAATGATGAATTTCTCTTTTGCTACAGCATGTGAACTTATGGGTTTATTTTATTTTATTTTTGATATAGCTTTGTCTGAAATCTTTGCCTAGAAAGTGTTTATTATGTGTAAAGGTCCAATTATGTTCCTCCTTTTTACTGGTAGGGAGTTTTAAGTGGTTGAATCTACTTGTCAATTTATTAATGGAAGTATAGCAGGTTTTTGCATCTAAGTTTTACATTAACTATACTTCGAACACTTTTTATTTTATTTGTAGCTCTCTCTATATGAAGCGCAATACAGAGCATGATGCACCATATTGGCGGGGACCTGTTTGGATGAACATCAACTATCTTGTGCTCTCGGCACTCGAACGTTGTTCAAAAGGTGTAGACCATCAATGTGTTTCCTGTTTTTTCCTTTGGAAAGCTTGAAAGGTTACCAAAAATGTCTGTGATGTGGCGTGGTTCATGCATTTGTCACATTTTTGATATTGGGTTCTCAAATGTTTCCCATGACCAACATCATGTGGAAGTTTGTTAGGATATACACTTATGAAAATTGTGTGAACCAATCCACCTGCAGGTGGAGGTGAACATAGCACCCGATGCAGTGACATGAAATTGGAGCTTCGTTCGAACTTGATCAGGTGCATAGAATTTCTGCACTAGACCATCCCAGTCAATATTAACTCTTGCAGACTTCTCAGCAAAGAAACTGCTTCAGTTTATTGTAATGTGTTGTAGCTTGAGTCCCTAAAGTAATTTCTATATATTCTCCAACTACTTGTAGCTGCACTTTATCTCTTATTTAACCATGACTTATTCCTTTTAGTATATAAGATTGTCCTTCAAGCAAGAGTACGGTCTGCAACTAGAGTTGTAGATACTTACCATACGTTCAGGTCTGATTGGGCACCTCTCTACCTAAATTCAATTTGCATGTCATTGTTAAAGATTTTTCAATGACATGATGACATGTGGCATTTCAATTTTTAATTTTTCCCAATTTAGGCCTAATCTGACCTTCACATAGGATAGTTCATGGATGTTACAAGGTGCATTACTTCAGTTTTTGACTTGTTATGTATGTGCAGGAATGTGGTAAAGAGATATCACGAGAGTGGATATCTTTGGGAGCAGTATGACAATGCGAACAATGGCAAAGGCAAAGGCTCACATCCTTTTACAGGATGGACATCTCTCATTCTACTTATCATGGGTGACATGTACTGGGGCAACTGAGACAACGTTTGGCTTTTTGCCTCAAGTTTCTGGAATTGAAGGACTGCTTCAAAACACTATATTTTGTAGAATTTGTAAGACTCAATTCGTTGGGATCAACAAACACTGAGATTGAAATTTTATTGCCCTTTGGCTGGTTTGCCACATTGAGGTTTTAACTTTCTCTCAGTTTTAGCAGCTGAAGAAGGGCGTTATGCAGCTTACTATAAGATATGTGGGCCTTATGTGGTCACTCTTCTTAATCGGGCGTCTATGTTCTAGTGGTATATGGCAAGGCTTGTAGTTAAGTATGGACATCACAAAGACATATGTCACAATGGGATTGGATTATGTGCTCAAAATATAGACACCATTCCATGGTCAATAGCTAACCCAATTGAGGAGGGCCTATGCGATCATTTGAAGAAAGGGTAATCTTCACTTCGACTCTTTGAGCTTTTAAAATCAACACTGCAATGTGGAAACTTCAAATGCCAAGCTTTTTGATTTGCAAGCTGATCCAAACAACCATAAATGTTTGAGTGGGAAGTTCCTACAATAGGGCCACAAACCTTAATCATGAAATGAAGCTCCATAACTCAGAATGGCATCTTTCCTGATATGGTGACATGGGTCAGATTGGAGCCCGTTAAAGTGTCTCTAAATGAGTTGAACATTGTCTAGTGAATGGTATCCCTCTTTTACGTCAAGTCATGTATTTCACTAGTTTATGAGCACCTAGAACTACTACACATGAACACATGAAGTAAATGTACATTGAGAGAAGGGTGCATGTCCAGCGGCATGTTTGAAGCCCTAAAACTTAATTACTGCTGCATCGTTGGTGGGAAAATCATCTAATTACTTGTGGCGGCAGCTGATGAATTGTTTCTGCAACTGCTCGGTATTATTGTTTTGGTATCTATTAAAAGTATATTGCTTGACCACACACCATTGCATGGTTCTGGGTTTGAAAGCTGTCCATTATTTTAGCAAGTTTCATACTTCCTACTTGCTAAAAACTATCTTGAATTTTTTAAAAATTGCCAAAGAAACAGAATGAACTCATTATGCCAGTCGGGAATTTGCAATTGGAGTTTGTAAGCTCCTAGAATGTCCAGTCAAAGTGTAGATTTCATGATTAGTAAGGTGGTTATGTTGGGCGTGGGGAGGCACTAATAAGTTAGGCATCCTTTGTGTACCATATCCCCTTGGAGTAGATACAAAGTGTATGGAAGCGAGTATTTTCACGTGATGTTCAAAATATACTATCCTCAAGAGTGGAGGTGAAGTATTACTAAATATATCTGATGACTATGACCATTTCTTCTATTTCCTCAAGAGTGGAGGTGAAGTATTGCTAAATATATCTGATGACTACAACCATTTCTTCTATTAACTGTAGTAGTAATTTAAGTTCCGTATTTGGTGGTATATCATTCCTTCTTCATAACATTACTTCGTTGATGAGTCATGTTTGTGGGTCTTGCAGTAGATTCAGGAATAAAGCCTCTAGATGTTGGAATCCCAATGCTTTGGTCAAAATGTGAAGTTTGGCAGTTGAACACAACTCATCAGTTGAGTAATGTTATGTTGCACAATTCTACACGTGTTTTCCATTTTTATTATTATAATAGAAAATTTAATGTGTTTTCCCCTGGAGGGATCTGCTATTGAATGATTGTCCAATAACATGCATATTGATAAGTATGACACAAAGAAACACACATCAAATGAAATTACCACAAAATATATGGGGAGATGGATGGTAGAAATTTTACTAAGCTTGTAAGTGCAACAATTCCCTCTCACTTATTTTGAGTTGTAGGATTGGTGGGTAAGATAGACAACCCGTATTTGGTTACTTCTCTTATTAGGACACCTATATTTGAGTGGTATATGCTTAAGAGTGGCTCCATAATGGATACCAAACATACATGTGTTTAAAAGCGATTGGACTACGTGTTCAAAATATGATGATCATTCTCAGCTCAATAGTGAACATAATTGGAAAAACCTACATGACAATTTGACAAGCATGAGAAACTTCACTTTGATCATGAATAGGATATCCATATGAGCTCCAAAAATTATAAGGAAATTGACTATGCCCTCAATAAAGATTTGCTAGCCATCTCATACTAATCAGGTGTATCATATCGTAGGTGATGTAGGCTCTTCAGGAAAAGTAACCACTCATTTTCTTAATTGGACCCCTATATTTGATTGGTATGTGGTTTGGTGAGGATCAAAGAGCAAACATCATAAAGACGCATGTTCAAACGAGATTGGACTACATCTTCAAATATTAATATCTACTCTACACTCAATAATGAACACAATTGGGAGGAGCTATGTATCCAATCAAGAAATCAACAAAACATGCACTTCCGACAACTATAACTAAACAAAGGGAGGTCCGATTTTCAATCCGGTTTTTGCAGGTGTTTCATCGTAGATTTTCAAATGCAACACAAGTTGTGTTGTGTAAATATAATCGGTAAAAATTGGAGAACATAGAAAATGAACCAAATAACACCCACGTACTTTAATAGTTGCGTCTTTCAGGGTTGGCATGACCAAGTATGCAATACTGTTGCCTCGAACCCTAGATTTCGGTGTAACTTTACGGCTACTGGACGTGTCGGCATGTGAAGAAATTACGGCTGCCACATGTCTCCTCCAAAGAAATCACAAGTGATTTCATAAGAGTTACTTTCTGAAGAGTAAGCAGCTCACCCTCATCTTCTTCATTGAAGATTGCTGCAATGCAGGTTGCAAAAATACTTCAGTAGTTCACTTTGGGGTGACGTGGTCTTACACCACTCATTCTCAACCACAAGGTTACAATTTCTATGAACATGGTTCCACAATAGATCATCAAAAAAACATCTAGGGGCCTACATTGAATGGTAAGACTACGTGTTTGTTTGTGTGTTGATTCTTGCACATAACTAGGTTTTCAGTATATATATATACACTTGTTCATGAATCTTGAACAATATAGGATCATATGCATGTTATTTATCATCATGTTCTATGATAAAAATGGCGGAAACTAGTCTTCGATGTGGACATAAGATTACTAAGCGGTTCATGGCTACTCCCTTCTTTCACAAGATGATCTCAAAATAAACTAATGTAGTTGAGAGCAAATGTAAGCATGTGCGGCTCTACTAGTGCAACCCCCAGTGTTGAGGAATGATACATTAAAGTGTGTGGAACAATATAAAATATATCCGCCTACTCCCAACTTGTCATATGAGTTCACATTTTGGTTGACTTCTTGGAATTCGAAGCCGTTGTTGTCGCCCTAAAGCTACAGTACACAACCTGAACAAACCAAAAGTGTGGGTATCTCCAACATAAGAGGGGAATAATGTTGACCATGTTCTTGGACCTAAGGAGCAGGTAGAAGGGTCTGAGTAATGTTATTAATTGTATCTCTTGTTGTAAATATGTACTTGTTCCATGCATAGCAATGTGTTGTTGATGAAAATACACATCTAGATTGATGTTTTGACCACATTGCTTTTTGAAGCATGTGCCCTAGTTGAAATTTAGTCACATTCCTCTTGTTTATTTCCCTAACTAATTTCTTGTGTAGGGGTTGTGTAATATGCATGCATCGACAACAAAAACGCTACTTTGAATTGATTTATTAATTTTGGATGAGTCTTTTGTTCATTAAATCATAGTTAGGTCCTAATTCTAGTATACATGTCTAGTATGATATGCTTGGAGGTCCAAGGTAATATACATAAGTCAATGTATTAGTTCATGTTCGTAGAAGCGATTCCTCCTCAAGTTTTTGCACAATTTGTTGAAGATGCAAATTTGTCAACAAGTGAAATATCACTTTAAGAAAATAAGTACTAAAGTGGGTGACTAGAGCATCATTAATCTGGAAATGACTAAAATTTTGTTAATGGTGGCTTGAATGTTTGTTTACTATCCCCATTTATTACTAATGGCATCAAACGCCGCCTTGGACGTCAATGAAGTTTCAAAAAAGTCATCTTGTGCCATGTAATGATGTTATGCCATAAGAAAATATACAATCTAGCGAATTTTCAAACTTCTCAACATGGATGCAAACAATCACATTTACAAAACAAAAACTAAGTGAATGATGAGAAATTTGTTTTACATGGTGCAACTACTATCTCTATTCTTTATTGATTGCAAATTGAACACCACCTTGGATACCATTATTTAGCAGACTTGCAATATTCATAGGCATGTGAATCTGATTGATGTTATCCAACAGAATTTGTAAGAAACATGATCACATCTTGTACATGTGTCTATATATGTATATCGATAACGCGTGAACATGCTCTAAGCCAATTTCGCCATTTTCTCCCAAACTCTATAACTGAAACATTCGGGAAGGATTACGTCAAAGTTCCTATTTGAAGCTTGCAGGGCCTACCTGACAGCTGTAGTTTTGGAAAGAGCGCAAACTTGAGCTTAATGTTCAGTGGATACATTTGACCAAAAGTCTCAAGGAATACATCGTGTACCATAAAACCATGTCTTGACATAAAATGTCTTACAATCAGCTACTTTGTGAAGATGCAAATTCTCAACCTGGATGCGACCAATCACCTTTACATGGCAAATTCTAAGTTGGGGGTGAGTTGAGGATCATTGATTTGGTCCGAACATGACGAAAATTGCTACTTTGTGGTGGCTGGAGTGTCGATTCAAGTGCTTAGATCCCTATCTTTTATACTTAACTTACACGCATCTACTGCTACTACTTCAGATCCTCCAATTTCTTGAAGGCTTCATTCGCTTTCTTGAGGGCGTCCACCACAGGGGGTTCGGCCGCATTCTCGCCTTTCAACTCGATGTTCCTCTTCACAATCACGTCTGCGATGTTACTCAGCTTCCTCAACACTTGACGCAAGTTCTCGGTTATCACTGTTTTCATTTCCGGGTCAACGAATGGCTTCTTTGAAGACCTAGGTGGTTTCTTCTTCTTCGAGCTGCTCGATGACGATGCCTTATCGGCCATTTCGGCTTCACCTTCGAAAGTGTTGTGGTAAAATGAAGCACATCCAAGAGATCTCTGGACTGTGTTTCCTTGTCACCATCACAAAATGGTTGTCCAGAAACCTCACACCTGCCCCCCTGACATCAAATCGCATGAATTACATCATATATGTAGTATTTGACTTGTCCCATAGCCACGCTTCGTTAACATGTTCCAGGTTCAAGGCTGAAACATCCCTCATTCATACCAATCTTTGGTTGGTGTCCTCTCTCTCTCTCTCTCTCTCTCTCTCATTTTGCAGAATTTTTAGTTTTCCACATCACTTCTCACATACGTTATCTATGCACGTAGTGACATCATCCATAATCATTTCATATTACGAGTGAAATGTTGCAAAGCCACCGATCCAAGTTTCTTTGCACATTTTGTGCCAATTATATGATGATCAGATGGCATTGACCAGTGGAATGACTCGGCAATCCTTGAAGTGAAATGATGTAATAACCCAAAAATCTATAACATTCTTCAGCAACAATGAATACAAGTTCACTTACAAATCTTGGTCTCACACCTTGCCCTGTGCAGATTCAACGTAAATTAATTAACAGAACCTACGCGTCCCGGAGGTTTGATTCACGAACATCTCTCTGATATTCTGGGGACCCCACTGAACAATTTGGGTGAACTGAAGGATGTTTTGAAAGAAATCATCCATAGGTTTTGTTTTCCAGCTGATTCTTTTATTAGATCAAACGCCTAAACAATGAATATCATCATGTGCAATGGACATGAGCCTACAACGTGTTCGGTGGTAATGTACTGGACAATTATTGCATTACAAAATACACTTAGTGAACGTCTTCGAAATGTGTGTTTAGCTGAACAAAGCATGCGTTTCGAAACAATCAATCCTAACAACGACATATGACAATCATTAATATTAATGCATGCAAGGTCGGGGATATTTTGGAGCTCACTGTAGAGTTTTTATTCTCATATGGAATTGCGGGTGACAACACTGCAGCTTCGTGGCTTAGGAGTTGCTTATAATGTTACAGTGTTTGTAGAGATGCCAGGTAGCGTGAAAAGACGCGTCCCTTGGAAAAACAAAATAAGTTATTCCCCCAAATTGATAGGCTGAAGATGGAAAGTCTTCCCATTGCTTTTAAGGTAGTTTACGAGCCTATTATGGTTACTTCTATGAGGTTTCGCCTCAAATTAAAGGGGGGGGGGGGGGGGGGAAGAGGCCATTTGATTAGTAAATCTTTTACTAAATCCAATGGCATAGAAATGAGAATATGGTGACCAAATCTCAGTTTGTGACAAACTTTCAAAGAGCGCATAAGGTAGAAATACCATAACCCGTTAACCACCCTCTAGCCATGCACTAGACCGCCGTCATAATGGTGAACTGCCATTTCTAAAACCGATCATGGCTCGGCGGCAATTTCAATGCATGTACACTTAGTGTAGCCAATGGGAGTCAAGAGTTAATGTACTCATGAGATAACCGATTTAGGCAATGTTCTGTATGGAAATGTGGAGTACCGTGTTCGGTGTAGGGAGAATCTAGTGAACGAGTAGTGGATTGGACAAACTTTCCACTTTGAAAAATTGTAGCATTTTTTATATAAGGCAAAAAATTATGAAACAACTTGCATTCTTCATGAATCCTTCTCGTCTATCTTGGAAAATTATCTCATGATTATCAGACCGGATCTTCAATGCGAATCACCTTATTTTCACGGGTTATGGTATTTCTACCTTAGTATGCGATCAGATCATATGTCAATTTGTGTCGTTGAAATGTTTGATGGTGTTTGATGAACATGCATGGTAGAGTGTCAAAGAGTTGTTGGACCCCTCCTAGATCTTAATTCCTCAACACATCCGCAATCGATTTTGGTCGCGGATCAGGGGTTTTGTTTACTCTTACCATTATAACTTTCACATGTCACCATTCACATCTACCCCCTAGCATAGCCCTTATGGTTAGGGTGAATTCCGTGTTGTTGGGGATCTAAATTGATGGTGGGTGTAAGGGGACAAGGTGTCCCATGGGTCACGGGCCAGGGGTTTTGTTTGCTCCTACCATTATAGCTTTCACATGTTGCCATTCACATCTACCCCCTTAGCATAGCCCTTGCAGTTAGGATGGGTTATGTGCTATTGGGGATCTAAATTGATGGTAGTTGTGAGGGGACAAGGCGTCCCATGGGTCACTATATTCCTACCAAGCTTGGAAAGTGGGGGATAATTCTTGGTGTTTGTGCAATTCACAATTTTTTAAATACTCTTGGATATTTGATGTCTATATTGGCAAGAATGTGGTTGAGCCCAGGGCTACCACTTCGGCAAGAGGGGCTACACATCCTGGGCCTAATGTAGTGCGGAAGCTAATGGGAGGTCTAGAGCATAGAGGCCATGTGTTCTTGATTGACAACTTTTTTACATCGGTAGATTTTTACTCCGGGACCTTTTGGCATTGGGAATTAACACAATTGGTATTGTGAGGGCAAATAGAATAGGTATGCCCAAGGCCCTAGCCGCAAAAAAAATTGGGAGAAATTGGCACACGGTTTGCTAGCTAGGGTGGAGGATGTACGAGAGCTGGAAAAATGACATGTGCAGTTTGGATAGACAAGGAGCATGTGCTCTTGCTATCCACACATGCCTTTCTTGTGTTGGAGCTAGGCCCACTATTGGCAGTGCCTGGGCAATTGGGGTCCGTATGAGAATACATTGATACATCGCATGCCCACCTAGAGTATACCACATTTATGTGTGGAGTGGACGTGGCCAATCACTTGAGAGGCCTATAAGGTAGAGGGTGCTTAAGCCAACACTTTTAGTGATTTAGCCTATTTTTGGACTCCATTTGGATTAGTGGTATGCATGATTGGCTTAGCAAATTGGCTTAGACATAGTAAAAACAAAATTAAATAAAATGCACATCTTATGAATATACTACACAGTTTTTTAGTCACTTACCCCTAGCTTCCTAAATCCATCCCTAACCTCCCACTTTTTCCATTGCAAATGGCTCCCAAAATAGTCTTGAGACTCACCCAAAATGCTCCCTATTTTCACCCAAAACCAAGCCCATTGTCTCCCAAAACTGCCCCCACCTTGTGCCCAAACCACCCCCACACTAAAACCAACTTTCCACCCAATAAGAAAATTGAGCTCTTATAACTTTTTGCGTGTGTGATCATAATAAATGCATATAAGGTGAGCCACCCCTACCTACATTCTGAGCTTCACATTAGAATTATATGCTCTCAAGCATATTATGGGCTTGCCCACCTATCCCCCTCTTGGGCTAGTTGGTAAAGCAACCTCACTATCCCAACACCTAGCCGAACAAGGATTTAACACTTGGTATAAATTGGCAGCCATGTGGAAGACATCATGGGGTTTATCTCACCGGGAAACCCATGACAACCCAACCACATCAAAGCCAACATATGTTGATATCAAGGAGGTTTTTCTTGCTAAAGAGTGGAACTCTTTCCATCTCTCCAAAAAGAAACTAGATTACGGTCCTCCACCTCAAGGAATTTCTTAAATACGAATGTGAATTGTACTTGAAGCAACCATTGACTCCACCACAAGGCAAGATCATTGTTGCTTACCGCACCTCGAACCATAGACTTGCCATTGAAATTGGACGATGGACAATAATCCCTATCTCTAGAGATACTAGACTATGCCACGTTTGCTCCTATGATGTAGTTGAAAAGGAGGCACGTTTCATGTTGGAATGTCCCCTGTACAAACCCACTAGAGATAAGTTTCCATCATTATTTGAGAGTGTAGCTCTAGGGAACCTCGAGTCTTCTTTCAATTAGACGAACAAATTAACACTAGCCTTTATCTCATAAAGGCTACCAGACTTCGCCATATTAGAGAATTAATTGGTTTGAAACCATCATGATGTACTTTATGTCCCATTAGCCTTTTCGGCTTCCCGGACTTTAAAATCAATTTCATTTCATTCCGATGCTTGCTCAAACCCAATCCCACTTTTGCCCAAACTAACCCCACATTTTTCTTGCAGCCACCCTGCTTTTCACCCAAACCCGCTTCCACTTTGCGTCGTAGACATTCATATGATTTAAAATGTGTTTTAGTACAATATTGGGAGGCGTTTATAGGTTTTGCTTGGGGGGGGGGTGTTGATGAACACTTAAACCTAGGCCTTGCGCTTGATTATGTTCAATTATGGTTATTTACACTTGATTACATTTAATCACTCTTAATTACTTTGAATGTGTATGAATACTTCTAAAAGTATGCATTTATGTAAATACTTCTAAATTAAGAGTGATTAAATACAATCAACACACATTAATTTAAGTTGCATTTTAGAATGACAACTACCTCTTCAAATGGTTAGTTACAAAAATCATAACCTAAATGCTTATGGGGATTTTGTAGTATTCTTGACTTTCAAGTCGATTACATGCTTTATTGGAGGTTTCACTTTGGAAATGAAATCCCAATCAATAGCTACTTACTAAGTGGAAGTGCACATATATATTGGATTTAGGATCTTAAAGGTAAAGTGCACTCACTATGGGATTTGTGGACAAGTGGCCTTCAAAATGCAAGGGATATGCTTTCTTCGAAGTTGGGCAGGGCATGCAACATTTTTGGTTGGGTTCAAAATATCTCAATTTTTTTCGAGGGTTGCCCCAGCCCCTATCCACCTCCCCTTGAAAGCTTGCAAGGGGAGGTTTAACGTCCCTTGTTGTTCGGCAAGTGGTTTGATAGTAGTAAGATATTCAAGCATCGAGCTTTTTTTTTTTATCCAAGCTTTAGATGTGCTAAGGTAGGTGAGGCTAATGTGGACACCTCCAACTTTGTGGAGGATTCAATGGATTCGATGGATTCAAACATTAGAAGCTTGAGCACGTTAGCAATTGCAAACCAAGACCAAAGAATTTGAAATCATTGAAATCATAGTTGAGAAAGGTGTTGATCTACACTTCAAAATCAAAGATTCTCTACTTCCCAATGTGGTGTTTAGGGGGAACTCTTTTATCGTTCAATGTTGTGTAAGAGGACAATATCATTAGCAGATTCTACATGGGTCATTTGGCAATGAAAACCAAGTTCAATGTCAACATTGGTTGTGGCATGTCTCTAAAGTGGTCACATGTAAGATAGAATGTTGCGAATTATTTTTTCATTATAGAATACCCATAACACGAGCTAGTCAGCATCTCGCAGCCACATGCCGCCTCCTAATTTGCCCATCTCGAGCACAAAAATCAAGTGCATCATAGCTTTCTAGACAACACTCCTCGTTATGAAGGATGGTGGGTGTAGTTTGAATTTTGCCAAGGTGACTAACCCATATATCATTAAGGTGGCGGCTAAATCACCCTGTATTACTCACTCTCCAAATTGAAGTAATTGTATTGTCAATTAGGAGCCAAAAAATGGTGTCCAACTAAGGAAGCTAATTGAATTAGCTCCATCTACCTTAATAACTTTTGAGAAAATGCACCATTGGTTATGAAATGTGCAAGTCCAACACACATGATAGGGAACCCCTTCATAATGGCTACATGTGCCATACAACTTGTTTATTGCACAAGGGGGGGGGGGGGTCAAAAATTGCTTGTGTGGCGGCTTGGGACCCACCATGGTGCTGAGGGTTCAAGGGTTAAGTGGTTAGTGCTAAGTGGGTGTTGAGTATTGACTATTTGGCTATATCATCCAATGAGTCATAACACTAATCATCAAAGTCATACAAGAAACATTTGTTTTAGGAAAATATTGAATCATTTTGCATCCAAAAGTAGGTGTTTGAATAGATTCATGTCCCTTGTTGTTATATGATTTATTGAAAAAAAAAGCTTAAATGACTCAAGGCAATGGACAATAAGATGCACATGGAATTACAGGAAAACGTAAATTTGTGAGGTTGTCAAACATACGGCCCCTCGTAGAGCATGTTGGTCTTAGGTGCAAGTAAACATGGTATGAGTGTCTAAATTGGACACTCCTAGCATTTCAAGATATGTCATATTTTGGGAATGCAATTTAATCAAATTTAAATACAAACTTTGAGAGTTGAGATTACTATTTTAAAATTCAAAACAAACGTCTTTTGAATTCTTGTCGTGGTGTTCATAGTTCTTCTCTAAATGATTTTCTATTACATCAAATTTCAAAGCAATGAAATAGTATGCAACCCAACTATTATTATTTTTAGTTGTTTTGACACCGAAATTAATTTTCAAGGACCCAAATTAGACTTGTTCAAGTCATTTGACTTGAGTTGGGCCACAAGTATATAGGAGTCAAGTTTTTATGTTAGATAGATGAGAGGTGCGCTTGTATATGAAAATTCCCTCTCTCCCAACACCATGAGTCAAATCTAGAAGCAACAACTTTGTCGGGGACCAACATTCCCTTGAAGACCAATAGCTTATACCTACTGAATTATAGTAGCTCCAGCTTCTCCATATCCCATTTGAACACTTCCTTAAAACTCATGCTACATTTACCAAGCTAAGGGTTAGTTTTCATGTAGGCCACTCGCTCACCTAGTGGAATCTACATTTCCACTAGAATCTAGTGGGCAAGTAGTCTACATGGAAACTAACCATAAGCCCTCACCACCACTGACTTCATTTTGGGGAAAAAATAATTACAAAAAATTGGCGATAAAGAATTTAGTTGTAAAGTACAACAAATGAAAGCATGGGGTTTGGTTCCAAACCTTGAGTTTATGAGAATTAATACAAAGTCACCCAAATTTTCTTAATACTTCAATTACCATACACAAAAGTGGTGTCGGGCTATTAAAACCGGCTTTCTGGCTTGTCCTACTAGGATGAGTGGGCCAAGCTAGTCTTGCATAGGCTGATTTGAGATTTAGGATAGCATGTCCCATGTGCATACCCTACTTTAGATCCTAAAATTCTCTCAAAATGAGAGGTGGAAAACAGGGGGCCCAAAGGTTTCACCCAACTTTCAAAATACTTTTTGATACACCACAAGCTAATGAGCTCTTAATAGAAAGTTCTCTCAAAGAAAGATCAAACCCACGGTTTTTACCATAACATTATTCAAAGCCATAACATTGTTCAATGGGACTGACAATATTCCCCGAAATATTCCCACATTCAATGTGAATGTGGAGAACATGTATGGGGATATTTTGTAGAATATTGTTAGTCCCACAAAACATTGTTATGGGTATGACTAATGTTACGACCCTCTTTGACGAACTTTTTAGAAAACTTTATTGTGATCATAATTTACTAAGAGTACGTCATTTTGGAGTGAGCTACACCAACTTGCCCTATTAGTGTGGACCACGATTTGGAGCTACATGTTGTTGTAACTTTATATTGAGAATATTCGTATTACCAAGTATGTAATGTTGAATTATTTGACGTGTATACTATGTTTAGAGAATTGATATAGTGTGGCTCACGATTCTATTCTATTCATCAATCACTTTAATTGTCTTGGAAAAATATCTGGTGACAACTAGAGAGGGTGTCATACAACACTTGATGTTGAATGATGATAAGTCACCAATACCACTCTTATCAAAATGGCACATCAATTCTAATGCCACTCTAAACTAGATATTAAGTGCAATTGTTTATGATGCGGGAATGAGAAATAATACTCTCAACAGAGATTTGGGGCAGCATGTAACTCCAAATGATAATCCACATAAACATGTCAAATTGGTATACGTATTATTGCCTTCCAATCTCAACAACTACATGTGTCACACCTGCACGAATGCAAGTGACTTACTCATGCTAATCCTATCATTGTTTCGTAAGATAATATTGTCAATAAACATTTAAAAATTTGATGCAAAACTAAGGAAAAGCATAGATGTTACTAATAAATAAAATTCTATGTCATAACTATAAGTTATTCCAAACAATGAGTCCTAAGATTGGTGCCCAATGGACAACCTTGAAATGTCCAAAAGATCCCAATTGAACTTTGGAGACAAGAAAAATGAAGTTATGTTGTTGATAACTTCATCTTTGAAAAACATTCTTAGAAAACACTAACTCGTACCGGAATATTTTTATCCCTCTGAAGAGTTGAATAGGATATACATACAATAAAGCATGTGAAAAAAATAAATATAAAACTTCATAACATACTTAAATTTTTAGTCATGTCTCTCTCACACACACAAATATATATATATATATATATAGAGAGAGAGAGAGAGAGAGAGAGAGAGAGAGCTGACTTTTCAATGCTTTATGCAAAGCTTGAACTTCCTCTTTTCAGAGGCTTAATCCTTCAACATCTTCCTCACTGCTTTGCAAGGGTGGGTGGGTGGGAACCCTCTTACCACTCAGTCTTTCAAACCATACCTTTCCTATACATTACCTTAATGCTAACAATGCACAATGCATAGTGTTTGTATCCATGTCTAATTGTATGTAATCAACATAAACATGCTATTTCATGTCATACTGTGCCTCATAAGTATTTGTATTATACTTAGGGTTTCAGTATTCATATATTGTTCATATGTACTGATAACAAACTGTGGCTGACTATTCCATACCTTGGTAGATTTAATCACCTATCCTCATGCCTTGCTCCAACATATAAGTAACCTACCTACTATACATATGGAATACATACCAGGGTATATGCCTAGTAGTCTTAGCCAAAAGAAATGCATAATATGTCATAGTCACAATACATCATTGTATTGAGAGTGTGAAGGGTCTGCCTCACCTGTGCCCATGCAACCAACCAACAAATAATTGAGGATTAGTTACGTACACGAGGTAAATAGCAGCAGAACCCAGTTGTTATCCATGTCGCACACATAAAACTTACATCAAATGCATAATAGTACTTCAAATGGTAACACTCATTACACAATGTCAAATGGGTGTTCAAACCTGTTCCTTAGCCATGAGTGTATCACCACAAGTAGAATACTCCGCTTGGTGAATAGCTCTAGTATCCTCTCCTTAACACACGTATCTAGTATCCCAGTAAGTGTGTGCTAAGTTATCGCACCAAGCTCTTGTGTGAATGGTAAAAAAGAGCCTCCTTTAGGGTTTGAGGGTTTATATTGAAGATCTTACCCGTGGTAAGTTCTGCCAACCCTAAGTTCACCATGGGTTAAAAACGTGCTTCACGTCCTTAGCCCTGGTTACTTTGTTCCATTCATCCATATTCATGAAAACTTAATTCACATGGTAATTACATTTGCTTTCCATGTGTATATAAGATATATTTCATGACTCATCGTCCTTCTTTTTTATTATTATATTTATAACAAAAAATGAAGTATTTGCAAGGTGTATAAAATGAGGGTTCATGGTCCTAGAGCTAACACTTGGTTTAAATCAAGAACTAGAAAGGGAGAGAGAGAGAGAGAGAGAGAGAGAGAGAGAGAGTCCCTCCACCATACCCCTGGTAGGTCATATCTCGTATTATTTAGGAATGGATGCTGGTTATGCATCCACTCACGGTATGCATACCAGTCCCCCTATTTATTTTCTCCCTAACTCTCGTGAGAATTGTATATGTCAATTTGTAGTATACAACTGTGAATACTCCCTTTATGAAATACTGTAAATAGTAGAGGTAGTTACATACCTTGCAGCAGTTGCAGAAGATGGTCCTTATCAAACCTCAAGGCAGGAAAATGGTTGCTAGTCAGGAACTTTATCACGATTTGTTGTAGTTTAGTACTGCGAAAGCCATTAGCTGAGAGTACATTGAACAGAGCCTGTATCTCTTGCATAGCTACGCCAGGGTTGTTTGACAGGTACAGTATGGGTACCGTTTGGGAAATTACCACATTGTAAGTCTGCTTAACTGGTCTGTTCGATTTGAATTTTATAAACTGCGAGTATCTAAAGGGTAGTTCACGTCGTTTATCGAACTTCTGCATGGTGAACATACCAAAATTCTCATTTGTAACGGTAATGAGGACATTCATGAAATGTGCCTTGATGCCAGACTGTGGATGGTTTTCAGAAAACTGAGAGACCTCGGTTTTGATTTCAATAATATCCAATGGGTAAATCCAAAACGGATTATCCATGTGTCTGGGTTGTGTAGGATCGAGGAATAGGTTAGCCTCCCCTACATTAAGCCAACATAAATCATCAATATACCGAAACGCATACTTGAATTTGGACATGAGTTCAATTTGTCCAAGTCTTGCCAATCTTTGGATGAATCTTATCTCGTATGATAAGAGATATAAGTTGCACCAAAGTGGTGAGCATGAAAATCCCATAGGTATGCCAAGTACTTGTTTCCATACTTGGTCACCCAGTCGTACATAACAGTTTGTAGTCAACCATTTATGGATTTGCAAGAACTTAGTGATTGGTATTGGGAACCATTCACCATGTCTAGGGCATGTAGATGCCCATACCGCTTTAGTAGTAATTCCTTTGTCATTAGTTTTGACCCAAAGGAATTGTTCCGATCTAGGATGTTTTCGTCTCATATTGGTTATACCAATGTGAGTTATAAACTCCATAGCATCATAAAGTGTATCTTTACCCGAAATTGGGATAGACTCAAAGCATCTGGTTATATCAGCAACATATATGTTGTTGATCATATCAGGAATATTCAGGGTGAAATCTGTAATTGAATCAATGATCCAATAGATTGATGTATCTATACCAAGGAAGTTAGTATATCCTTTAACCGTGGTATTTGCCCATTCCTTGACCTCTTCAAGTAATGCCATAGTTGAAATGGTAAGGAGTGTGGCAATATTTACATAGATTGTTCCAAACGCATTGGAAATCCATCTATATTTCTTTTTGTGGAATTTGTATATTGCCATAATATAGGGAAGTTCTTCCTCATATATGGGTAGTTCCGGTAAGATGGATTTCAATTCCTTCTTAATCTTGTCCATAACATTCTCTATAGAGTCCCATAAGTTATTATGCTTACATGGTTCAAAGTCAAGACTATTGAGTCTAAGTAATGCTTGGTGTCTTATGTGACATATACATATGAAACATGCATTACTAGACGCTTTATCTAGTCCCGATATGAATACATGCTTCAATAGCCAAGACAATTCATTATCCACTGCCTTGTCAGAAAAATGTATGGTTTGGAATACCTGAAACCAAATAGATTTTCCTTCATGGCTGATAATAACTTGTCTCTTGACATCGTACGAACCATCATAGATGCAAGTTCCACGTTAAGGTATTCGTCCGCTTTCAAAAGTTGACAAACCTGTCCAAAAGTATCCACTACCACTTGGACCGCCTCACGTACGTTAGTATTTCTTAGTGGTATATGATTTAACCCTAAGGTTATTGCTTCCCTTAATCCATGGTGGTGGATTATTTTTGTATCCATAGTGCGCACATGTGCCCTTGGATCATTATTGTTTTCATTCATAGTATCCGGGTCTAGAAATTGTATCAGTCTCTTAGAACTGTTACAAATACACTCATGTGAATCATTCATGAGATAACTCACATTGAAATCTTTGAACACTAGAGCAGGTTTGTAGCAAAATCTGGAGACATTAGGTAAAAAATTCCATGCGAACATAATGTTAAGCAACAGAGGTATAAAATGAGGTACTGAAAAATGAGTGAACACTTCGGAGAATAATTGCTTCATATTCACCCATTCAAGTGCTCTACTACAGTAGTTTACATGTACTATCCCGGTTCTATCCGTGTTCTTGTCACGTGCTACATAGCAACGGCCAAGTGTGTTGTGGCGTAAAGTTCGACCTGTATCTGTAAGTTCAAAATTGTGAGGAAGTGGCTGTTAGGATGAATCCTAAAAGCTAGTCAAAACTTACTTAAATAGAACCCAGCTTCACTAATACTCACTCCCACAGTAGAACCTTCCCCTTAAGCGGGGAATGGCCACCTGTATGCTGTGTATTTCCGGCGTTCGCTACCCTGGCTTGGCTGGGTGGCGTATTGTGGAAGCACTCTTGAGGCTGGGGGCTATGGCCACTGCCGCGTCCCCGAAATCTACCTCCACGGGGAGTATACCCGCGACCTCCTGTGGGTCGTCTTCGCCCTCCTTGCACACCTTGCTGTGAAGGTGGTGTGTTTAGATTCAAACGCTGTTTCTTGAACGGCGATGGTGCAGGGCTAGGTGAACCAGGGTGTAGTAAGGAGAACTTCGGCCCTTTTAGGAGTCTCTCAATCTTGATTGCAAGTGGAGCATCGTTCAGATCTGGTAGTAGCTTTTGAGTGGAGTTTTCAGCAAGCTGTGTGGCAGCCATCACCATGTATTCTCTCCCAATGTGAAACACGATTGCAGCCCTCACTGCAATCTTTGCTGCACTGCTAAGCCATAGCATGAATGCAGCAAACCTAGTGTTGTTAGTGGGTTGATTTGGAAAAAACATATCCAGTTTGTTGACCATTGTCCAAATGGCATGGTCAAACCAGATTATAGATCCCTTACACCCACTGACGGCCCTGGGATTGCATAAGCATCTCATGTAGGGGCGTTGCACATTCCAGAGCTCTGCTAAGTGAGACTCCTTTCTGTTATAGCCTGTGGGTAGATCCTGTTTAGTATGCAGCTTCACCTCTGTGGTCGTGCATTTTGAATGCTCGAACATATTGAGTGAGAAGGCAGGTAGTAGATCCACTGGTGCCCTTAGTACACCGATGTTATTGAGTGCATGTTTCGTGCATTGTTCCACATCCAAATCCGAGAGACCAGCCCACGTCTTCCACATCAGTATCGATATGGGTGCGAGCAGGTTTGTGTTGCCGATCGCCCACATGCGATGTTGCTGGTCTGCCACCAGCAATTCGACACAGCGTGGCGGTTTTACCGGTACCAATGGTCCCTTGGTATTGACCATTGTGTGCTTTTCTTTCTCCGCCTGCGACGAGCTGATGTCTTCGGTGAAATCCTCAAGCGCAGACATCTCCATGGAGGAGATCTTAAGCTTCGCCAGCAAAGGGTGAACTAGGATGTTAGCACCAGTGTCCTCCCCGACTGTTACTACCATGGCGTGGGACGAATTAGCTTCCAATGCGTCGTTGTTCGCCAATTTGAGTGTCTCCTCTATCATCGAGCATACTCCTATGTATTTGGTGGTTTCCAGTTCGTCCTGTATTAGCAGGTCACTAAGTCTGGTTTGTGCAGACTTGATGTTGGCCAATGTCTTTTCAGGGTCTGTGGTTGCAGTGACAAACAGGGACGTCCATAGTGCTAGATCAAGAGAATCGAGTAGAAGCGGTGTATGCCCACCTTCTTCCTCGCAGTTTGCAAGCGATGTGTTGTCACTTTCCTGGATAAACTTGTGTAACTCCGGAAGGTCTATGGCCGATAGTGTAGTTTGCACCGCAGGGATGGGCGCTGGTAGCGGTGGGCCGTACCCCATAGCTACAAGTTCGCTGTTCCATGCTGGTCCCTTGCTATTGTTCTGCGATGTTAGTCATTCACAGAAAATGTAAAGCAATTTTAGAAGAATGTGAAGGACTAAGTAGTGGTTTCCACACCACTAAAGGATAATCCAGAGAGAGCTGACTTTTCAATGCTTTATGCAAAGCTTGAACTTCCTCTTTTCAGAGGCTTAATCCTTCAACATCTTCCTCACTGCTTTGCAAGGGTGGGTGGGTGGGAACCCTCTTACCACTCAGTCTTTCAAACCATACCTTTCCTATACATTACCTTAATGCTAACAATGCACAATGCATAGTGTTTGTATCCATGTCTAATTGTATGTAATCAACATAAACATGCTATTTCATGTCATACTGTGCCTCATAAGTATTTGTATTATACTTAGGGTTTCAGTATTCATATATTGTTCATATGTACTGATAACAAACTGTGGCTGACTATTCCATACCTTGGTAGATTTAATCACCTATCCTCATGCCTTGCTCCAACATATAAGTAACCTACCTACTATACATATGGAATACATACCAGGGTATATGCCTAGTAGTCTTAGCCAAAAGAAATGCATAATATGTCATAGTCACAATACATCATTGTATTGAGAGTGTGAAGGGTCTGCCTCACCTGTGCCCATGCAACCAACCAACAAATAATTGAGGATTAGTTACGTACACGAGGTAAATAGCAGCAGAACCCAGTTGTTATCCATGTCGCACACATAAAACTTACATCAAATGCATAATAGTACTTCAAATGGTAACACTCATTACACAATGTCAAATGGGTGTTCAAACCTGTTCCTTAGCCATGAGTGTATCACCACAAGTAGAATACTCCGCTTGGTGAATAGCTCTAGTATCCTCTCCTTAACACACGTATCTAGTATCCCAGTAAGTGTGTGCTAAGTTATCGCACCAAGCTCTTGTGTGAATGGTAAAAAAGAGCCTCCTTTAGGGTTTGAGGGTTTATATTGAAGATCTTACCCGTGGTAAGTTCTGCCAACCCTAAGTTCACCATGGGTTAAAAACGTGCTTCACGTCCTTAGCCCTGGTTACTTTGTTCCATTCATCCATATTCATGAAAACTTAATTCACATGGTAATTACATTTGCTTTCCATGTGTATATAAGATATATTTCATGACTCATCGTCCTTCTTTTTTATTATTATATTTATAACAAAAAATGAAGTATTTGCAAGGTGTATAAAATGAGGGTTCATGGTCCTAGAGCTAACACTTGGTTTAAATCAAGAACTAGAAAGGGAGAGAGAGAGAGAGAGAGAGAATCGATTGTGAATATTTGCAATTAAAATCGTCACTATGCTAAATTTAGAAGCATTAACTTACAACAAAAGACATGCGGTTGTTTCACTTTTTTTTTACTATTTTTTTTTTGCAATTTTGACAAATTTGGATGCAATCTTTAGGTGATTGGTTTATTGGGGTTTAGTGCAAATAGAAATTGAGCATTGAAATGCTTCATCTTACGTCACGCCACTTTTCAACAAACACCCTTTGAACGCGATATTAAACATTATGGGACTTTAGGATGATTTTGGGACTTCTGGGATGTATGTGGGGAACTCATGGGGAACTCATTGGGAACTCGTGGACACTTTGGATGGACCTGCCCATGTGAGACAAATACTCTTTGCTTCCAATGGGCTTTTGCATAGACTGTCACACAACATGAGGTTTGCACCCACAATCCTCTTCATTGAAACACCAATGCTATGCTAGGAGGCGTCCACTCGATTGAATATTGTGCTATAAATGCCTGTAACATGCCATAACTTAAATTACTCTACATTTGTGCCTTGGCTTTCGCAAATTGTGGAGTCCTGGTTGGCCATGGACTCAAATATGTTTGGCAAGTGAGGTTTGATTTCCTGAGATTGCTCCCATGTGACTTTCTCCATGTAAGCCAAGTCCGGTATTTTGCTCCCAAGATAGGCTTTTTGTTGAGAGTCAAAGCCAATGTGTTCTGCCGCTAACACCAACATACAAAGGCGGTGTATGCGATCGCCGAGCAAAAGAGTGCCCGTATATCTCTGTAGAGCAGTTGTCATGGTCCTCTGTAGTCCCATAAACTCGCGCGTTACGTCATGGATCTGCGATGCTAAGTAGTAAAACTCGTAATCAATGTTACGCTCCCCCATTGTGGGTTCCACTGGGTCTCCATCATTCTGTGGATCGGCAATATGACAGGCTTCCAACAATGGTGTGATTGGGAGGTCCTCATCCGTGATGTCATAGACATGGTTGAACATGTCTTCTGAATCACGGCGGAGTAAGTCATCTAAATGGGGCTCGATTGCTTGCGTAGCTTCCCACATATCGTTCTCTATTAAGTGCAACTCTGGGAGACGTTGTTGGAGCGCCTCCACTTGTGGGATGGTGAGCCCTATATCGGCACTTAATACCACCAATCTCCCAAGCATGTGTGCATCCATTCCAACCAAGCCGCATCCTTTATATCTATCTACAGCAGTGGTCATAAATGATTGTAGTTGCATGAACCGTTCCATGCACACATCAATATCTGAAGCCAAGTTGTTAAACTCGTCGTCCATACTCCTCCTTTCCATTGGGAGGCCTAACGGGCATTCCAGTTCAGCTGTTTGCATTCTCGCAATGACCTCCCCGAACCCAGTTGGCTGGGGAGCCGGGGGGGAACTGGCCGGGTTGGGAGGGGCATCCTGACATGGCATTGAATAGTACGAACAAGTGTGAATAACGCTTCAACATGATAGGTACATATACCTATAACCGAAAACTTAAGCATTTCAGCATAGCATATCTTGGAATATCAAGGAGTAATTTTTTGTGCGTAGGAAAATAAGGTTCATGAATAATGACCCTTTTTTCAAAATTGATTTTGTAAAATTTCTTTGTGCGAAAGTCGGTCAGAGCCCATGACCAACACATAGCTTCACACATGACCGACAATATCTATGGGAAACAACTTCCCCTCCAGTCATATTGTCCTCGCGTTTTATATATATTCATAACGACTTCTAGTAAAGCCATGCGCGTTTATGAGCTACTCTACTTGTCGGTGATGGGATCGTTATCGGTTATAGGGTGTCTATACCTTAAGGGCGGATTTACATGGTGCACACATGGGTTGTTCCTCTGGGAATGTGCATTCAAGACAAAGGCGCACTACGCATTGTGTCCAGTCACAAAAGAGTTTGGGCACGACAAATAGGTTACATGAAGGGGCAGCTTCCCATGCAGCAGTTATGCAAGACAAAACGAAAACATTCACATGGAGCTTCCGCCGTATCGTTTATGCACTACATGTTCCACCCATACATGGGGAAGTGCTCGATTATGGATTACGAAGGACAAGCAAGAACCATACATTGGGTGCAAACAAGCAAGTGGATATGGTAAGCAAAATGAGAGCATGGCTGACATGTGAACCGACTTGATATAAGAAAATGCGTTGGGTATTGGGAGTGGCTGGCCACTTTTATATATTGAGTGTTGCACTAAATATTGTGTACACATATGAATGCCCGCACAATTGGTCACGGGATTGTTTAACTTCTAGCATATTTAGGGTACAGACAAATCATCTGTCCATCACATTGATTGTGGTGTTTTGGGCCTTCCAAGGGGATGCTAACCGTTTCCGGACCGTGCTCTGTGTGTGTCGCGAGGTCAGCCAACCCCGCATGCAATAGATTGACGCCTCTTGAATTAGGACCTCTTGACTCAATAAGCTCTATTTGATGCTCGCGGGTGGCAGGTGGTCCCAATGGTTTCATATTGAAGTCAGCACCTTGCGCGTTCAAAAGAATCGTTGGCACTGTGGTCGTGATAGGTTGTGGGTCATAAGTTTTGCCAATGCTCGCCAATCCCGCACGTAACATGTGAACACCCCTTGAGTTAGGACCTCTTGATTCAATGAGGGAGATTTGGTGGTCGCGTGTAGAGATAGAGCGCAGGACGGGCAATGTTTCACAAGGGGATGCACAGTCTTCCACTGCGGGTTCCATATTGAGATCAACACCCTGCACGGTGACAAAGTGACACGCATTTATTTGGCTTACTAATTTACATACACTCATACACACATATACACCCATACACCCATATACACCCATACACATATACACCCATACATATATATGTTTGCAATTTATCATGATTTCATAACTCGCATATGCGGTAGCAACTGAACCAAAATTGCATACACATGCACGTTGAAGCGAGTCTGGATTTATACAGATTGAAGTATACTTATGCTAATGACCCTGAATTGGTAATGAAATGTGTGTTTGATATTACAATAACCTTTACACAATAACGTTGTCGAAACAATAAATGACACAATAATAATAAATGACAATAATAAATTACCAGAGTTGATCCATCAGTCCATTGCACATGGTGCAAGTTGTTCTTCACTGGTGAAACCTCCATTGGGTTGTGCGACTCTGAAATTTGTTTCGCCTCTATTGGACCGCGTGAGAGCCCCGAAGTGGGGCACGCAAAAGCTGATGGCGTGGAACTGGATGGTGTGTACCCAGCAGGAGGAAGCTGAAGATACCATAAAATACAATGTTACTAGACATAGAATCCTACTTATTTCTTTGCTACTTCTATTCGATCTATTTGCAACTTTTCTACAATTTCCGAGTCGGTTTCTTCGAGCCCGTTGGATTTCAAAACTGCCACCTTGACTACATCGTTATGCCGTACAGGTTGTTGCCCAAACCTACGGCTGACCACAAAGTCGCGTGCGTCGGACATTGGTGAGTAGAACAATGATTGAAAGTAAGGAAGGAGGACCTTTGTCATGTCTGCGTCTTGCACCCGATTGGATGTGAATGGGTTGGGAAAGATACCACACTCGTCCGGATTGCAAACAGATTTGTAAGGGCAATCGTCTACTAGAATGGTGTTGGAGGGTGCAGCTGTGATCCTTCCAGAATCGAAGAATATAGGCGGCCACCAAAACTTGTTGAGTAAACTTTTCAAAAACAAAGGAGCTTCTGGCTTCAAAGGGTTCATGACGACATTGTTCCACATGTCCTTGAACAAGGTGCAATCCTCTTGGCCAAGTACTAATGCGGGTTTTGGGCCCCCGGCAAATAGATACTCCACCACAAGGTCTACAGTGGATTTTTTCATGGATGACCATATGCAAACATGGAACATGGAGGACTTCTGCAACCAAAACACCTTGTATCCCAGTCTAGGTAGGACAACCTTGGGCCCTACCAAGGCCGGAGGTTTGTCCGGTGCTTTATCGTAAGTTATCCAAATGGGCACAGTCACCATACCCGGGTTACGTCGGGAACAGTGGCAAAATATGCCGTTTAAATCGAACACCACAATGAACCTTCGACTGGGTGTAGCAGCAGGCGCCTGCCGACATGAACCCATTGTGAGCTTCTGACATGTGCTACATATAAATTAAACATAGAATGACCTCGCAAACCTAGGCATGATGGACTAGACCATTAAGTACTTCATTGTGTAGTCCTCCAAACCACGTGTGGTATGGGCGAACTCGAACGACAGGGAGAAATGGGCCACGATCAATACCTCATACTGTATTGGATTGAATTCCCATCGCTCAGAGTACCCTAGGGAAGGATCTTCGGGATACTTAGACATTAGTCTTTTAGCACACGCGATTCCCATCTCCCTTGTGAAAACTTGGCAAGGTCTATTGATCTTTGGGTATGTGTCATCGTAAACAAATAGCTTATCATAGACGACGTCTTTTGATAGAGGCGCATCAAAAGGCGCTATCGAATGCTGTGGAGCCTGAACCCAAAACTACGCGAATTTAAATAAATGGGGAGGTGAAAAGGTCGAAATACACATATGTCAATCGAAACTAACGTGCCTTTCAACGAATGCATTGGATGGAATAAACTTACTTTGACATGTGAAGGCACTACTTTTAGAAGCTCGGCACGCCGTCTCTGATCGTCTTGGTTGTTGTGCGTCGTCCGGAAATCTTGGCAACTAACGTTGTTGAATACTGGATGGGGAGCCTTCTCGCCTTGTGGCCAACGTGTCAAATACCTCCTAACTGCTTGTGGAGCATTTATGGTGGCTTCTGGATTCGACGAGTCCAATGGGATAACATTGACAGCACTCGTCGATGCCGTCGCATGCGACTGTGGCTTTGTTTGAGGGCACTCCACGGGTGGAGTTGAAGCCTCTTCGTTGGCAACATCATCATCCACACCTTGCGGCGATAGCTGGACAACCTCCAAAGGTGAGGGCTCAAGTGGAGGCTGCGCAGAATGTGGCACTTGGATAACTTCTTGAATGATGTCACTAATTGTAGAATTTGCCACTTGTTTGATGCCAGTCGGCGAGAGTGCCATACGCGGCGATGGAACCTGAGCTTGCAGATGTTCTGGCGGTGACGGGGCCGTGGGTGGAGCGCGGGTGACCACCGCTGCATCCGAAGTGTGTATGGGAACCACAATAGGCAAGGGGTTGATGTGGTCGTCGTCGATTGGGGTTAGTGATGTTTGAATAGACAAAATTGCAGTGTGTGATGCATCCACTCGTTCTGGGTTGTGCAGGCAAGCCTGTGAATTGCAAGACATCATTAAGGACAATTGAATGCAAACTAAAAAGTACATGTGCTAGACAAAGGAATCCACTTTATTTATAATAAATGGTCGAACATATTGCATCTCCTCCCCACAAGGGAGGAGTTCCGGGTAATCAACACCCCTAACTCTATTTATTCTACTCGTCCTAGTCCACTTTTAGCTTCAAGATGCCGCGCCATCACCGACTTGGATCAAACATCCAGGTGGAGATTCAGTCACTTGAACAGAAAAACTTGCATACTGAAATGTTCACGGGGATCGAATACTTACACTGACCTCGGCCTTGTCGGAGGTGTCCACGGTGGTCGGTGCTGCATCCACGTCGGAGACATCCACTGCTTGCACGCCAACTGGGATCGATGCGCCCACCTGATCGTTCACCCTTTCGGACTCGGCTGCACCGACTGCAACATCCACTGTGGGTGTTGGTGTAGACACTTGCTGAGGGGGGGTATTTTTTGCTAGGCCCAACGCTTCTTGGAGCAAGCCCGACAACATGTTGGGCAGTGTGCTTCTCAAGATCCCCACAATCTTGTCTTCCAAAACAGACTCCGCTATCATAGGCTCTGGAACCCGAGAACTATGTCTTTTCGTATGCCGATCTTTGTGCTTGCCTCGCTTGGAGGCCTTGGATTTTGGGGCACTGGGCGGTGGCAGTTCTTCTTCGCTCTCAGATACAAGTGACGCCGTGGAAGGCCGGGAGGTGGTTGCCACTTCGGGTGTGAGCTCAGCCGCATGACCTTCGGCCTCCTCTTGAACACGAGCCTGCTCATCTTCTCCTTGAGCCACCTCTCGTTCTTCTTGTGCTCCCTCGCAAGCCCCTTCTTGTGCGTCGTCAAGACCCCCCTCGAGCTCCCCCTCGAGCGTTCCCTCAAACTCCTCCTCACGGTCCGAGTACTCGGCATCTTGCTCTTCATTGGCATCTCCCTCGTGATCCTCGTCGCGATACTGGTCTTCGGCCGGGTCACCTTCCGCTAGAGAGGTGACATGCTCGTCCTCTTCAAATTCCAGGACCCTGCCGCGCATAGGTGAAGCGGACTGTGGTTGTGGCGATTGTGTGTGAATGGATTCGCATTCATCCGATTGCGTATCCATATGGGCGCTTTCCCCTCTACTGGAGGCCTCCTCTGTATCCTGTTCACTAGGCGCCTCTTTGTCGTCGTCGTCATCTTCGGGCTCTTCATACTCGCCCTCGGATTCGTCTCTATCAACGTCCATGGCGTCGATGCCCAAACCGGGTGACGGATCTCGCGAGACATCCTCCAGCAACAGTGCAGGGGGTGCTTCTTGCTGAGGTTGAGGGTGGTCATCTCTATCACCTGCAGCTTCGTGGTCTTCTTGGTCATCTTGAAAGTCCACAGCCCGAAGTCGCCGAATGTGATCTATCTTCTCGGGAAGCGTGTGCATGAAGCTAGAGTCCATGCACGAGAACACATGCTGTTCGTTCATCTGCATACATGAAAAATATCAGAATAGATAAACAAGCCTGCGAATAAAAGCAAGGTTGCGGATGTTGTATGTACTCACCAATGCGGCAGCAATAGGCTTCAACCCGCCGAATAGATTTATCACAACTCCTCCCGAGCTTCCAAGGTTGCTGAGAAACGAGTTGTAAACCTCCATTCGCAACTCGCCTCTGTTCGCTTCGTATGAAAGCTCCGACCACTCCTTCGGGTTCACATTGTAACGCCGAGTTACAGGCGCTATCATGGGACATCGAAACTGCTTGTGGCGCGGGAGGATACTTCGGAAAGTGAGGAAGTCCACATAAAAAAGAGGGGTAGTCCTCAGCCAATCTACTTCCTTGTTGAAGGTTTGATCCTCAGCGTGACAAGGTAGATAAACTGAGGGAACATTCAGAAATGTCCCCGGGTGCTTGCGAATCAAGGCGGAGATGAACTCTTCAGCCGCGGGGTGGTTGCGCAAATCGGACACAATCATCCAAGCGGGGATTTTCTTGAGGCCCGGGGCCCAGACCGGGTCCGCAACATACTTCACCAAGGACTCGACCACCGAAGATGAAACTGGCTGATCGACACACCCCGGGATGAATCTAAAGTCGATGAAGCCCCCTGTAATGGTGAACTTCGAGAGCCATTCAGTGTCGACATTGTCTTGATTAGGGATCACCAACTTCCGCTTCAGAGGATTATAATCTACATATCTAGTGATCACTTGTCCTTGATTCTCTTCTACCGGTGTTTGCAGCCACTCTTGCAACAAACGCAAACATGCCGGGGTAGGGTCCAGTTTTTTGTAGTTCGGCAACCGCTTCTTATTCAGCCAACCATCACCTGCAACCTGATAAAGCTTCACCCATTTGGCCTTTGTGATGTCATGCTCCCTCTTAAATTTGTCCCAAACAGATTTATTAAAGCATTCATTGTCCTCCGAGTCCTTTCCCCAAATGCCAAGATCGTTTGGGTCGTGTGCTGACAACTCTTGTAGAAGAATATTCTTCCACTTCCTAAAATTACACCACGACTTCAAGGTCGTGACATCGTGGTTCTTCGTGGCTCGGAGAGAGACTCTAGGAACCTCTTCGCCAGGCCTCACCTCGAGGATACGTCTCGCACACAGAAGATAGTCGGGCCGTGTTAGGCCTGCCATCACCCTGAAAGTTTCTCTGGTCAATGGCTTACAAACATACGGCTTCTCCTCGAACGGTGTTGCCGATTTTTTCTTCTCGTGGCGGGCTCGTTGTTTCTGCTGCGTATCCAAGTATTCTTCTAAATAGGTGGAGCCTGGTTTATCCGGGTTAATAAGGGTCCTCTTCTCGTGACCTTGAAATATCTTCTTCCACATCCTCGAGGTCTCATCATCTACCATGATGAGTGCCAGCTCGGCATTAAGGTCATTGTGGGTGATCCCTCTAGCAATGGCGGTAAATGAAGCCTCCATGCTTGTCGTGAAATTCTGCAAATGAGAAGTGTTAGAACACAAGTATTACAATTTCAAGCCAAGTAACCTTGAATGGAGGGTAGAGGCGAGGGAACTTCCCCTCAGCCGAGAGGAAGTTCCATCAATCCTCCCATCCCTTAATCAGGTATCAAGGGCTTGAGGGAGGTGAGGGAACTTCCTCTCGGCTGAGAGGGAGGTGAAGGAACTTCCTCTCGGCCGAGAGGAAGTTCCCTCACCTCCCTCAAGCCCTTGATACCTGATTGAGGGATGGGGGAGTGGAGTCTGCATGAGGGAGTGCAAAAATAAAGAGACCAAATGGGAGTGGGTGTATGAAAACTTATTCTCCATGCCTCCTTCATTTTGGGATCTATAGTTGTTCCCACAGCGTTGATCCGTTGTTTTGAGGGCCTCCCTAGTTTCACCCACACCCTACGACAGTACATAATTTGTGTTGTCCAAGTAGGAGTGAACTTGTTGAAAGAATTCGAGTTGTTTAGAGTATAGGAGAGACGAACTGTCATGCTTGGATCATTGGTCCAAACAATCGTACAAGGCCAAATCTTCAATTTATCCTTCAGTGCTTGATTTGTATCCTTGTGCCCTATAATCTGCCTCGAAGCAGCCACGCTGTGTTGACCGTTGATGATCATAAAATTGCCGTCTTTGATATCTTCCCAGGTCATTCCTTCTCTCCATGTCTCACCCTTATTGAGTTTCGGCATGAGGCATATATTGTGATGGGGCCACGCTGGTGGGGTCTGTATAAGGTAGTTCTTCATGAGAGCTACTCCGGCATCATCCAAAGGGCGAGTAACCTGATACGACTTTGCGCTCAACATCTTCTTTATGTGGACATGAAAAACTTTCTCGATACCGAAAGGATATAAGTGTCCAAATAATTGGACGAATTTCTTCCGGTCCGCTGCAGCTTCCTCTAGACTTGGTTCCTCGCCATGTGCGATGATTCTGCCCCTCTCTGTTGCGGTGAGCACTAGTGGAGTTTCTTCCGATTCATCCGCAGCCTTCGCCTTCTTGGGTTTTGTCTTCCGCTCCTCATCAGTAGTCCTCTTTGAGGCCGGAGGTTTCCTTGCACCTGATGTCTCTTGGGGATGGCTCTGCATAATTGGCGTCGCGTTTGTAGGCGCCGCCAAGGGAACGAGTTCACCAGAAGCCTTCTTGGGCTTCTTTGCCACCTCTCTTGTTCCTTCAACATCTTGATCGCCGGGTTTCTGCTTCTTTTGTTTCTTCTTCTTACTCCCCTCATCATCAGTCCTAGATTTCAGAAGTGTCTCCGCTTGTTTCTTCTTTTGCGTCCTCAGAGCCTCCATTTCGTTCGCCTCTCTCGAATTGATATCACCTATTGCTTCAAGAAGGAAGTTAATTGCCTTCTTCGATACACCGGAGACCATCACTCTCTCCATCTCTTCTTTATCCGCAGGAGGAAGCAATTCGATTGATTGGATGAATGGCTCCAAGTGAAATCTATGTCTTTTGCAGTCGATGGACAAAGTGCGTTCTTCGAGTCCTTCGAGCACCGATACATTAAGCTGGTCGCGATCGCCGACCGATGCCAAGGTTATTGCGTTTCCTGGGTTTGGAATCCAATTTTTTCCTACCCTGTATGCGAGGGTTAGTTTTAACGGAGATTCCTTGTCCCTCCTGTGTACCTGAATTGACCAGTGTCTCAAGTAAGTGTCTTTTAATTCCCAATAGATACCCTTCTGCCCAATTTCCATTGTCCCAACAAGGTCTGTCCATAGTATTTCCTTGTCCATGTCACCTGCAAAACAAATTGAAATGGTTAGTATTTGTGGAATAAAGCAAGCTTGAGAGAGCTTGCACCTTGAGGCTATCGCGTACATTGATAAATAGGGTTTAAATAATGTGAGGGATGAGTGTGCAGGGGAAAACTTCCTCTCGCTCGAGAGGAAGTTTTCCCTTTCTTGCTGTATGTTGATAGGGGTGGATTGAAGTCTAGGGAGTGAGGGTTAGGAGAGGGCTAATAAGATGAGTGCAAGGAAAAACTTCCTCTCGCTTGAGAGGAAGTTTTTCCTCTCCTCAAGTCTGCGTGTGTGGGTTGGGAGGGGCTCTTAAAATGAGAGCACAGGGGAAAACTTCCTCTCGGTCGAGAGGAAGTTTTCCCTTTCCTGCTGTATGTTGATAGGGGTGGATTGAAGTCTAGGGAGTGAGGGTTAGGAGAGGGCTAATAAGATGAGTGCAAGGAAAAACTTCCTCTCGCTCGAGAGGAAGTTTTTCCTCTCCTCAAGTCTGCGTGTGTGGGTTGGGAGGGGGTCTTAAAATGAGAGCGCAGGGGAAAACTTCCTCTCGGTCGAGAGGAAGTTTTCCCTTTCCTGCTGTATGTTGATAGGGGTGGATTGAAGTCTAGGGAGTGAGGGTTAGAAGAGGGCTAATAAGATGAGTGCAAGGAAAAACTTCCTCTCGCTCGAGAGGAAGTTTTTCCTCTCCTCAAGTCTGCGTGTGTGGGTTGGGAGGGGCTCTTAAAATGAGAGCGCAGAGGAAAACTTCCTCTCGCTCGAGAGGAAGTTTTCCTTTTCCTGCTGTAATGTTGATAGGGGTTTGTCATCGAATACATAACCCACATCATTCTAAATTGATGGGGACCAAAAACAAAATAAAAGACATGCATCCATTCATCCATATTTGATTTACTAACATAATATAGACTATTTAAACATTAAACCAGCCCCCACGCTCCCCATGAGTAGGAATTGATGGACTAACATCACATATCAGTTGTAAATAACAATGACACTCTTTTTCTTTATCATTTTCTTGAAGTCGAACTTGTACCTTGCAAAGAGGGTTGAATTCAAGGCAACGGAGTCACAACTCGCGAAACTGTGTGAGATAACGAACCTGCCATTTTCAACCACAAATCACCAAAATCGATTAATAATGTATGAAGACGTTTGCATACCAAAATAATTTTATTCGCAAGCTCCATCAAAAACTTCTCTATTAAGCATTCATCACAGCACATACTCAAGATTGTCCGTAATGACACAAGGTTCCAAATAGCCAGTTCTTTGTAATGTGATCATCAATGACCTTGATTTGAAACGTGCTTCTGCCTGGTGCAAGGATGACGATATTGACAGAGAAATGACTCGAAGAATTGACATCTTTGAATATTTAAAAAATGCTAGGGAGACGTCAGTGTGTGTGAGGGTGGGGAGGGCTCTTAAAATGAGAGCGCAGGGAAGAACTTCCTCTCGAGCGAGAGGAAGTTTTCCCCCTCCTCAAGTGTGTGTGAGGGTGTGGATGGCTCCTAAAATGAGAGCACAGGGGAGAACTTCCTCTCAAGCGAGAGGAAGTTTTCCCACTCCTCAAGTGTGAGTGTGAGGCTGGGGGGCTCTGAAAATACGAACCACCTGGGAGAACTTCCTCTCGAGCGAGAGGAAGTTTTCCCCCTCCTCAAGTGTGTGTGAGGGTGTGGATGGCTCCTAAAATGAGAGCACAGGGAAGAACTTCCTCTCGAGCGAGAGGAAGTTTTCCCACTCCTCAAGTGTGAGTGTGAGGCTGGGGGGCTCTGAAAATACGAACCACCTGGGAGAACTTCCTCTCGAGCGAGAGGAAGTTTTCCCCCTCCTCAAGTGTGTGTGAGGGTGTGGATGGCTCCTAAAATGAGAGCACAGGGGAGAACTTCCTCTCGAGCGAGAGGAAGTTTTCCCCCTCCTCAAGTGTGTGTGAGGGTGTGGATAGCTCCTAAAATGAGAGCACAGGGGAGAACTTCCTCTCGAGCGAGAGGAAGTTCTCCCCCTCCTCAAGTGTGAGTGTGAGGCTGGGGGGCTCTGAAAATACGAACCACCTGGGAGAACTTCCTCTCGAGCGAGAGGAAGTTTTCCCCCTCCTCAAGTGTGTGTGAGGGTGTGGATGGCTCCTAAAATGAGAGCACAGGGGAGAACTTCCTCTCAAGCGAGAGGAAGTTCTGCCTCCCATCCTGGTGCTTGTGAGGGAGGGTTTGTGTGAGGGATAAGTTATCCACACTATTTTGTGACACTATTTTGAGTTTTATAACATTGAGTTGAATCAAGCATTAAAGACCGACTTTGAATTCATGCAATTGATATCAATGCACATGCCAAAACATAAGTATTGTGTCAATGGCACTATCAGACTGCAATGGCTCAATTTCTTGCAATAAGATGTGATTCGTCAATGAAACTACATGATTATCACACAAACAATTAACGCAGAAGAAAGACAAACTTTGGAACTAGTTCGGCAACAGCAAATACAATATAGTCACTGGAGATTGAAAAGAACATTTGCTTAGTTTACTTTCTAGGGTTTAGTGTTTACATTGATGAATGCCAGTACAGCTACAATTGCTACCTTGATATTCAGCTAGATCCACCATTATTTGAGGAAGTTGAGGAACAGAACATTGAAGATACTATGCTTACTTATTCCGATGATGGAGTGAGATGCATTCAAACGTAACTAAATAACCACCTTATATCCGAGTTCACTGTATCTGCAGAAAGTGCACACTCACTATTGCAAGCAGACTATGCAATCAGCATCGCCTCCCAAAGTTTAGAGAAACCACCTACCACCCAAGAAAATCTTACTAAGGACAGAGGGTTAGTGTGAAAATAGTCTTTGGCAGAAAAAGAACAATTGTGGTCAACACATCTCATTGCAGCTTACTTGAGTTCAGCCGATTCAAAAGATCAAATTAGCAATCACACATCTTTCAATCCTAGACATTCAACCCTGACATTTCAGCAACCAAGCACATTCAACCCAGAACATTCAACCAAGATATTTCAGCAACCTAAAGCATTCAACCCTGAAATTTCTTCACCCTAACCAACAACTCAACACATTCAACCCTGATAGATAACTCAATACATTCAACCCAACAACTCAACACATTCAACCCTGATAGATAACTCAATACATTCAACCCAACAACTCAACACATTCAACCCTGATAGATAACTCAACACATTCAACCCAACAACTCAACACATTCAACCCTGATAGATAACTCAACACATTCAACCCAACAACTCAACACATTCAACCCTGATAGATAACTCAACACATTCAACCCAACAACTCAACTACTCAACACATTCAAACCTGATAGATAACTCAAACACATATTCTAAGTGGAGAGAGCAGTAATTTGACTTGAGAGATGCACCAGTTATTTTCAGATGTTCATAGAAATCGCACAAGACCAACAGATTCAAAGCACATACAAACATACTGATAATGACTCAAAGAATGTGCATCAAATCGCTCCATACCAACATTCAAACATGAACTTTTAAGCAAAATCTGGTGTAGTGGAATACTCACCAGAAGTTGAGGTGCGCCGAAGATTTCCGGAGCCGCTCGATATGCACCTCCGCGCCCAAACCTGGAGTAGTGGGAGATTGCGTGGAAATGCAATGAGGCGAGGAAATGTGAGGCAATGTAATGCAATGCGAGGAAATGTGAGGAAATGTGAGGAAATGCGAGGAAATGCGAGGAAAAGAGAGGGAGAGAGTTGGAGTGAGGGAGGGAGGGAGGAGGGGAGGGAGGAGGTACGGCCACAAATGAAAAGGCGCGATGATTCCGAAGGGACTCCACCCGGGGTCCTCGGATAGTGGCCCGCATCGACGGCCTACATTGAGCCGTCATTATAAACGGCCAAGATCATCTCACCTACCCATGATGACCCTCTATACCGACTAATAGCCCGTGTAGGGGAGCTCCAATCGACATGTGTCGATAGAGTACGTTTGGACCGGGGGGGGGGGGCACCTAGGCAAACATATATATATTTATGTAAAGGCGGGCTTCATACCTCAAAAGAGACCCCTGAACATGGATCTTGTCTTACAATTTTATTTTCTTGCGCTTTGGCAATTCCTCGTCTGTTAAGTGATAGATAAATTATTATGCAAGCACCATGATATAAAGCAGGGACAAAAATTGAATGGCTATTACCCTTTTCTTGGGGTCCAGAACTTCACACTCCCTTCAAAAGAATTTTGCAACCCTTCAAAAAACAAGGGGTGATTTTTATTAAACCCTTCATAATGGAGTATGGCGAAGATTCCTATGGAGTCTCTTGATTTTAAAGATATTTGGGAGAGGTGGATGAATGATTCATAAAAGATTTCAAACGTGATTTAGATTGTGAGTTTCTTACATCTTTATACTACTGCTTTCTTGTTGTCCTCGAGATTATCATTGATATCAATATGTTGAGATGTCATTACCGTTTTATTGTACTCAAACATCCATGTTTCATTAATGAAATAGTTCTATCTTTTAACCATGTGTGTTCTTTGGTCTTACTTGTTTTATAGTTTTCAACGTCGCTTAAACGATAAACATGGTAATGTGCACTTTCAACAAAAACTTCAATACATACATGAAAGGCAGTTTTTGAGGTAACCCTTCATTTTGAAAGGGAAAATTTAGAGTTACCCTTCCCTATGAAATACAAGCAACCCTTCAAATTATTGCCTTTATAAAACACAAGCAATTCATTCAAATTATCTCAACCTATCTTTATAAAACATGAGTATTTCATTCAAATAAGCATTACTAGTAAATCTTCCATATGCGTGCCAAACTGTTTCATGAAATTTGACTATAATAAACACACAACATATTTTCTTTAAGAACATATGATAAATATGCAAGAGAAGGTACTTGAAATACATTAAGTTGTAACACATAGGTTTTTTTCGCACACAAAACCTTGACCTTACAACACTTTGATTATGATGAGATGACCTCCAAGGTGGGCACATGTCTCTTTTAAAATCCATGCCACGCAACTCATAATATTTAGGCCAAAGTTCACGTTGTGAGTGGAAAAATCACATCTACAAAATGGTAATGGCAAAATGTTGAACCGACTTTGATCATTAATGCATCCATGTCTCTATAATCATGGTGTAATGTTGTAACGTTGTAAATATAGCCTCACCTGTTACATGGAGGTTGTTACATGGAGGCTGGACTTGGTTTTGAAGAATTCATTAAATCGGATGTGATGCTTGAAATTATGCCTTCTCAAGATTGCCTACTGGGAATAGTTTTATATCAACCCCTCATTTTTTTGAAGACCAAATTAAATAAAATGAGATGAGGAAAAAGCTGCCTACACATAGTTCTAAAAATCCACCCGAATAGTTGCCTCCAATTAGAATTATAAACCACGACTAGTTGCCTGCCATGAAAATTATAAGTCGTTCACAATGTTGAAATTTTATCAAAAATTCCAAAAAGTTGGGTAGTTTGACCTATGGTACATGTACCAAAAAAACCAAATAATCAGGTTTTCAATGCAATCATATGCTTCAAAACATATTTGTTTCATACATATAATTACATTTTTGGCTCCTCTGTTAGAAGGGCCACAAGGGGTTCCTACATTAAAACAAATTGCATCACTCAATATTGGAATAAAACGCATTGTAAGTGATTATAATCAGGGGCACATAATACGGGAGTTGCGTACCCGGTAAACGCACGCGATAACGAAATGGAAGGGGGGTGTGGTTGCCCCGAGCCCTACTATTATTATAACGGAACACTCAATAACAACTAAATAATGTTATGGAGACCATCATCTAGTTGGTTAGTAATGATTCCCATTGCTTGGGTCCACATCCTCTTTTCTTTTTAGTTCTTAAAATGTGGCTGTGCATTAAACATTTTCCCATTTTCATGCATCTCATTTAAATCTTGCCCTTCCACTATTTCACACATATATTGTGGGCCCATTGTGGTGTTATACTGGATTGGATACACTCGCATTTCAAGGTCAAAGGCATCAAGGAGGCATACTTAATCATGTCAATTATGAGATCATAGCTACCGAAAAAACTAATAAAGTCAATAAGTAAGTGAGCTAAGTTAAGCATTTCTTATATGGACATTTTTTACCTCTGCACCCACTTATCGTTGGATATGAAACAAGTGGTTACCTTATCCAAGTCATGATATAGCCATTTCTTAATCATTTTTGGAGACCATATGATGATCTTGACCGTTGTCCCTATTTTAGATCATAGTACTCTCAAGTCTTTTTCCGAGTGGATCATAAAGTTGATATCAGCCGCTATCTCGTAGACGCCCTTGTGCTTTAGTACTCCACGCAATTAGCCTTTTTGACAACATGTACCTCTAGTCCCATCGCGAGCTTTTTGGCTCCTCATACCTTAAAATAAAGCTCCTTTTTATTATCCATTCTTGGAGCCACATCAATACATATATCACTGACATATACTAGGTGTTTGATTAAGATAAGAAACCAAAATTGGACATAGCTATCTTATAATAATACGAAGACTCATTCTAAAACTCCACATACATCTTTGAATTCACAAATACATGCTCATTTTGAGAAAATTAGTGCGTGCTCTAAGGTGCTAGTAGTGTGATTAAACATTTCGTATGCAAACACATTGCTTGTCAACGAATAGTGCCAATACTTTAAATGAATAATGATGTTATAAATATTACTCACGATGACCAATGCTTCCTAGGTCTTTTGCTGCCACTAAATCCCTACCATAAAGAACTTTAGTATCACCTTCACTACACTAAATAAGATATTTAGTGTTTGATTATATTTGGGGTTTGCTACCACCACCCTACCTTGCTCAAAACTAATTTTCAATTCTTTAACCATTAGTGTTGGACATACATGTACCGCTTTCTTCCCGACTACCACATCCCTTATTATATCCCAATTTTTCCCATATCTTTACTAACACTAATGGTTATTGATATTGAGTGTATTCGTTCTCATTTAGTGTATTAAACACTCAACATCCTATTTAGTGTACTTTCCCAACAACACTATTAGCCATCCCTCACCAATTTGGGTAATCAGTGTAGTGATTGTTTTCATAATTTTAACAAACAAAGAACTTAACATGGAAGCATCTACGAAATGGCAATTGACCCCAGATTTTTGGAATTCGCCACAAGTCACCCACTGGATCATGTTTGCTACAGACAAGTGTGACATGATATTAAGTTACAACAATGTTTAGTTTCACACTCCAAGACGGTTTGGGGTTCGCCTTTTTTTCCACTCTACCTTTTAATGTCTTAAATTCATATATCAATGGCACATTGTTTTGAGTGCAATTATATAGTGGGCCCATGGATATTAATGATGGTTCATCTTGCCGTTTTTTGGGTTAAGGGTTTAGGGTAAATTTTTTGACATTTACTAAATATTGCATGCTGCCACCATGGCCCACTGGTCGGTGCGTGGTTCGGTGATTGTGAAAGAACAAATACCATAATGACACATGTTTATAGGAGATTGGACTACAGTGGGATTGAGAGTTCATCACACTAGACCACGATCAACAATCAATGAACACATTGGAGAGGATATATGTACACAAAATTCGAAATTTTCGGATCAGTGGCATTCAATGGAAGGTAGTGTAGAATGTACATTATATGTACTATCAACTAGAAAGCACACCTACTTGCCAAACAATCATTCTCTCTACACCTCCTCAACTGCTGATTCTCCGTACAAGAGAGGATCCCGTCTATTTCAAAACCACCAATCTCCCATCTACTATATAAGGCCCATACCCACAACCGTCTCAGACTCTCACTCTTGATTCATTTCCATACCTCCCATTGTCGACACTACACGCATTCAGAACCCAACAGATGCTCTCTTTTACAGGTGCCGGTCCAAGTAGTGTATGTTTACTGTTGCCGTTGATCCTACGATTAGTTGTCCGTACAACTTCATCCACGTGGCAGCCGTACAATTGTACGGCACAACTAACATAGCCCTGTTTTCCTCATAAACACTGGCACCAAGTTTCCTCTCGGCCGAGAGGGAAAGTGGCACCCTTCACCTTCGCACTAAGTTTTTCTCTCGGCCGAGAGGAAAACTCACCCTTCACCCTGGCACCAAGTTTCCTCTCGGCCGAGAGGAAACCCGACACCCTGGCACCGAATGAGAGCTCCAATTGGGCCATTTTTTGTTATCAGAAGTGGCGACGCGGGATGAACCGAAAGCCGAGTTACGGTGGCAAACTGCGCTCCAACCTAAATCCAAATGAGAGCTTTGAAGACTGAAGTGGAGAACTGTTCCATGTGATCAACAATTGGACATGGTCCGCTAGTCCCAGTCACGCGCCCGCGGGGTGTAAAGACCATGGAGAGAAGTTTCCTCTCGGCCGAGAGGAATCTCCACGCCAAGTTCCTCTCCGCCGAGAAGAAATCATTTAATCCAGTAATAGGTGTAGGTGTAAGTGTAGGTGTAGGTGTAGGTGTAGGTGTAGGTGTAGCTCATCCTTTAACATAATGTACTGTTGTGAAGGGCGGCCACCGGTATTTACATCCTCGCACACATCTTCAATCTACAGGACGGATAAACGCATAATTGTCATAAACCTATAATCGGTGCTCTGAATAGGTTCCAATGATACTAACCTCCGCGTTTAGCATACTGTCTAAAATCCTTGTATTCAATTGGGCTCCTTTAATTGCTACTGTCAAGGTCGCAGTGTAATCAGTAATGATAAAGCCCCATTGAATTCCGAAAACAGGCACATAATCTCGTGGGGACCCCTCTATAAATGTTACCCACTTGAACAACGAAAGTGTCATCATTATCTTTGTTCCATGATGAAGGCTTGCTGAAATATGATGTGTATTTGTTTGATCATGGTCAATAAAATATGATGTGTATTTGTTATTGTTGATCAATGTTCGCCTAAACTACTGAATGTCCACGCCCTGTGTTGTGCTTCAATATTTGGGTATGGGTTTCTATATTCGTGTATACTTCTCATGTAATAAAGCTTTATGTAGGCGGCACAATAATATGGTTAATGAAGTTATGTGTTGTTATCAGGGCAATGGAGCAACCTGAAGTAGAGCATTTGAGCTCCGAGGAGGTCAGTTACTGCCCCACTTTGCAATGTGATGTAACTTCATATTGTGGTATCTGACATGAGTACGGGCAAACATACTTACCTGATAATACGATGAAGGGATCTTCACTATCTGAAGCGGTGTTCACGGAAGACGACACTGATGCTGGCATAGAGGATATTGATGTAGACTGCAGCGGGCTGAGAAGGGAGGAATGGCTGCATAGTCCTGTGATGCTTGTAAATGTGACTGGACAAAATGTGGCAAAAAGAATCTGCTGCAACGTCAATCCGATGGATTGTGTGGAAGACAAATGTTTAGGAATAGGCAATGTTGGTGTGCTTATTATGGAGCCATTAGAGGGAATGATGGACATTGGATGGATGTTCTCCTTGCGAATATGGCCTCTTGATCGGGTTTTCCAACAGAGGTATACACTTGCACACCACCTCCTAGTGAGCACACGCAGGTTGCGTGTGCAAAACACGTTGCTAGAAAGACGGAAGAAAGAGGGGAAGAGGGCATATGTAGCATCACGCACGACGCCGCAGAACAGACCGACAAAGAAATCACAGATTCTCAATAATAATAGCATCCACCAACTATCTGCTAGCGTGTGTTGTGATAGGGAGTGCACTAGATATTTTCCCAGGGAAGAGGCACTTGCGCTACGAACGGAGTTCTACACTTGTTCGCCACGGATGAGACATGCCAAGCAACTCGAAGTCCATGGCCAATTACATGTACTATCTGTAAGTTCAACGAAGGTCGTTACCTTGAGTGGGCGCAATGTCTGCGAAAAGGCATGGAGACACATATTTGCCGTCTCGAAAACGACGTTCTACAGAAACCGGTCGGAATTCAAGAATGGTATGCGTCCACGCGATCATGGGAACCTAAATAAGAAAAGGAATCGAACATCCACCCAGCAAGCTACAGCCACACTTTCGACACTACTGGAAGACAAAGCAGATATGATGCCTCACAAGGCTCGCACATTGCCAAATGGTACACGAGTTGTAGAAATGGTCTTGCCTCGCGGAACCAAATGGAAGAAGTTCTTGGTTACAATCAATGAGGTACGCAATTGGTATAGTCCAATTACCCGCATTGACAGTGGAGATCAAACATTCAATCGAGTTGGGTTTGTGTATAATTAATAGACACGAGGGGGCAATTATGAACGTATTTCATACACTTTGGTTCATGGTTCATGTGAAGTATTATTAATGTTATACTAATACTATATGGGCAGGTGAATGACAAATGCAGAGTGCTCCCAATATCTATTTCAACTCTGAGCAAAATTCAAAATACCTACTTTAAGCACTACATAAAGAAGAGGGTTGGTGATAATTTTGCGCGTTGTGGGAAGTGTGATTCGTTGTCCGCAATTATACTTCAACATGTGAAAGGTTCAGCCGCACACACAGGGTTTTCGAAGCAATTGGAAAAACACCTAGCACAACAAGAATCGGCTCGCAACGCTTACCGATGCATGAGGGCTCTTTCAATTGAGCATCCCCAAAAGGTGTTGACGATTATCCACGACAAAATGGACCATGGCAAAACCGCATCGCCTTGCTTTGCTTCCAAGAACAAAGACACCGATATGTTTACAAAGCTACCACTTTCTGTAACAGGCATGATGGCCCATGGTCATGGAGATGAGAGATATGCCCACTATGCACTGGACATGTACCTTGGAGATTGCAACCATACTGTGGGCTCATTCGCGAGATTTTTACGCGATTTGGAGGAACCTCCCATATCATCATCCCAGCGTCTTTTTCATGGTTCCGGGCGTGCACCTCTGTATTGTGCTGTTCTCAAAGGGAGCGAAGTATGTTTGGGAGGATTACGACCCCCACCCACGGAGCCCACACCTGCAGTTTCTCTTCCACCCATTCTACATGTTCAGCTTGATAATTGTTGGAAGGACAACAAATGTAGGTTTGTAAAGGCATTTTGGTCTATGCTCACGGCGAAAGCAATATTCACGGAGGTACATGTATCTTATCTATTGGTTGGCCATACCCATGATGACATCGATGCATCATTTGGAAGGTGGAGTATGGACCTGCGTGAACACGACTATCCCACTATATCCCTTCTTATGAAATCATACATGGACATGGAAAAGGTTCCTGTCATTCCGCACATGATAGAGAAACTTCCAGATTGGAAAACATTCGTCAGCGAGCATATCCCAAGTGGTAAGGAGAAACTCATTGGGCACACCAAGGCTCAACAGTTCAAATTCTATGTCCGAGATGATGGTTGGCCAGTTATGCAATACAAAGTGCTAAGCACGCATGGGGAGTGGTTGCCCAAAGACGGTGTGAAGATGTGGAAATCAAATATAAAAGGGGAGCCATGTATTCCATCCGGGGACCCCTTTCCTGCACCACCGCGAGGTATGGCCAAGCTAGAGGAGGTTCTTGTGGGATTGCAAGGGTTCATTAACTATTGGCAATCAATATGTGACCATGACACGACAAGAGCATATATGGGTTCACACATGCATATTTTGCAATATTGGATAGGGGTGAAGGAGGCATTAGATGCACCCCTCAGAAACGTATACAATGTTGGGCTGCCATTATGCGAGGGATTCTGGCCACGAAGTAGAGTCGAAGCAGATGCACATCCCTTCTTGCAGAACGGAGAGCTTCGGGAAGAGCACCAACCGGACGACCATTATGTTGGTCCAGCAAACCTTCGTCCTGCAGCAGCTTTCCGCATCGCAAAGAATGTGCACGAGGGGCATATGCTAATATTGCGTCCCCAAGAACAAGATATAGGTAGACCCATTTGGGTATGCCGGGCTGTGTCTGTACCGAACTTGGCGGTCACGGGAGATCATCCACGTCAAATACTTGTACAGTGGTTCACTCCCACTTCAACCGCGAGGGACCTTTCAAAGAAATGGAATGGTTGGGACTCAAACCCAAACTTCAAGTGGAAACGAGATTTGAAATACTCCGTTTCCGACTGGCAGCCGATCGATTGCATTTTGGCAGCCTGGCCTCTGCCAACACAGGAAGATGTGGAGCCATTAAAGGTTACTATCCCAGCAGAGCAAATTGGTTTTGCCAAAGATAATCTTCGACGGTGTTCAACAGCCGAGCGTGGGAACAGGGAGGGTGGGCGGGACGACGGGGAGTCTAGTGGGCAACGAGGGGGCCGTGGACATGGAGGTGGTGGACGTAAATCTGGGGGACGCGCATCCCGGTGATCAAAGACACTGGAATTGAAGGTGATACGGGATTAGATGAGCCAGTGTCAAGACCCTAGTGATCTGCTGTAGGTGATAGGGCAGCACGTTAGGAACCAAACATCTCATTTTTTTGTCGATACGACCTTAATTGCTATATGTGCAAATTTCAACCAATGTCATATCATCATGCATGGTGTGGTCCCATTAATGTATGGATTTTCAGACCTCAATGTAGGGAGCTTCAACCCTAACTTCCCCGCAATTTCAAACATGTGCGGTGGGACACTGTACGTATGTGCTGTGAAAATTTGTACGCAGACAACTATTTATGAATATCACGAATATCGTGTGTAAGTGGTGTACATTGGCGAACGTTATGGCCCAGCCATGTGCCATGGTTCCCATAGAAGTTCCCCAATCTCGTCCATACTCCTCGTATTGACGTTCCTAATTGAGTGCCCCCCCCCCCCCGTGTTCCTACGTTCCCATACACACGCACATAATCTTTGGCAAGTTCCCATGCACGTTCCCATTCACGTTCCCACGTAGAATTTTGGTCAAAATGTACATGTTTTGCAATTTTGGGACTCCCAAAAGTCCCATAATGTTTAATATGATGTTTTTGACCTTAGATGGTGAAGTCTTAGAAATGCTTTGTAGAATTCCGAGTTCTAATGATAACGCCTACCAAGGAACCTAAACTTTAGACTTGGGCCAAGGATGCATGGCAACCATGTAGCCTACGTCGGAGAATGAAACATTGGAAACTTTTCTAACTCAAGAAAACATGTTTTTTCTTTTAAGGATTTCAACTTGAAATTAGCATCATAGTTCCCTTTGGGATGGATAACCCAAACCTACGGGGTACATATCTATCGGCTCCCCTAATTATGGCCACCACAAAGCCTAAGCCACTTCAAATTAGATCAACAATAACTCTAAATTTCTCCACCTCATACATGGCCTCACCAAAACTTATCAAACATCTTGATTGAACATAATTGGTAGTAGCTTGGAACATTGAATAATGATGAAGTTAGTGAATTGTTCATGATCATTTGTAGCCTCTAATATGAGCGTATTTTATACTAGTGACCACAAATCATGACCACACCTCTTTCTAAATTCCCCTACTGGTTGAGAAATGATTGATGGTCCCACCTCACTTTAGACAAAGTCATTCCCAAAAAAGATTGACCATGTTAGAAATTGACTACGATTAGTGATCACCTGGATTTTGCAGGGAGACAACCCAATCAACTTATCACAACAAAAAAATGAAGGTGATCGTTAAGATTGAGCATTCATTTTTAGAAACATAATTTTCATTTTTTTTTGAATTCTAGATCTTCATTAAAACATTGTGTCCCATATTGACCAAGGCTTCTAAGGGCGGCTTCACACACGAGACTGTAGACATGTCGCCATTGTATTTTAAGATTTCTCATTGGTCGAAAAGGCCAAAACCGTCCAAGTTCACTCCACACTAGAAAGTGAAGACCTAAGGGCACAAAGAATTTATCATGGATGAAAAGTCTACATGGATTCATACACGACAAACTATGACTAATGTTTCATGAGATGCTGGAATTTTACGTCAAGTCCACCTCCGAGAAGTACACACCGCACAAATTCCGCCATAGCATGTGTTGGATAGCTTGTAAGGCCTTTGGATGAGAGTCAAGTGCCCTCACAATTACATGGTCACGGCCCTTGGCCCGTGTGTGACGTGGCCTTAAACAACAATCTAAAGTTTCTCATGGTCACGACTTTGGACCGCCAACCCCGACCACGAGAAATCCTAAATCTTAAGGGCCACTTCACACACAAGGCTGAAGGCCCTTGACCATGGCAATGTAAGAGCTCTCATTGGTCGAAAAGGCGGATACCCTCCAAGTTCACTTCACACTAGGAGGTGGAGGCCTAAAGGCCTAAAGAAAAGTTCGTGGATGAATAGTCTACATGGAGTCCTACATGGCTGGTTGTGGATAAGGGTACATGGTTTACCAAAATTTGTGTCAGACCCACCTCCAAGAGGTGGGCTTGACGCAAATTCCAGGAGACCATGATTGTTTTAATGTTTTTTTTCCAGCAAGACAAATTTTAGGACAGACTACATGGCATATTTCAGAACAAATTCCAGGACAGACAAACACCAACAAGTGATTATCTTAAATTGATAAACTTGGAGACATATTATATTAAACCGAATCCTCCCCTCTTTTTTCGCCAACAAAATATGCAATGGTCCCGCAACATGGTTCATTCTCACTTCACACTATGCTTGAGGGTCCAAGACTACATAAAATGGCTTTCGCAACACCCATGGTACGGCCTTTGGATGAGAGTCAAGGGTCCTCACCATTACAAGGTCACGGCTCTTGGCTCATGTGTGAAGTGGCCCTAAATCTCTCACGGCCCTTGGTCACCAAACATGGGGAAGTTCGTGGGGAGTGGGGGACGGGGTCCAACATGCAATTATGGGTAGTATCAATCATGTTAGGGTGGCACCCGAGCCTTTGATTTCGTGATATTTGGGTGCCATTCATGGCACACGCGAGGTGCTTCTCGAGTTCATTCAAGTGGCCCGGGTTTTCAATGAGAGTCCCAAGCTTTCTCTCTCTTCTACCCACCTCCACAAGTCAAAGCCTTCTAACACCACACAACCATGAGGGGTATGCCAAAAGCGCCCCCCCTTCTAGAATGTACCCAGGGAGGTCATCCTGGCGACCCCAGCCCATGGCACCTGTATTAGTAGTGGCAGTGAACTCTTTCCCCGAAGGCCGCCTTCCCTGACTACCCCCTCCCCCTTGCCCACCCCGGATCTCCCAATCCGCTGATTTCGTGTTGCAAAATCTAGGAAATTTGAACATAATCTTACTGGGATTCTAGATCCGTGCGCCCACCTTCGTGAGGGGGACCACACGTCAGACACGCTTGCGAGCTTTCAATTCGATTGATGCAGCGAGCGAGCGATCGATAGATCGATCGAGTCTCAGTCCGGGTCCTCCCAGATGCTCATTTGTTGGGATTTGAGCTTACGTACAAGTTTTTTTTTGGGGGTGGGTTTCGATCGGATTGTTTCAAGCTCCATCCACAATCTTCAATCGAAGTTCAGGAGCAATCTCGTCCAAGTCTCTTTGCAATGGTACATTTCCTATGCTCAGAATAGGTTCCTTTTGTTGGTTGTAATCTCGCTTTTGAGGTTAAGATTTTAGGTTGAGCCTTGACATTACCGAAGGCAGAGAGTGGGAAGTGAGAAAGAATGCTAAAGATTTGGTTTTGTGGTTGTGGGTGGTAAGGCAAGGTAAGGTAAGGGTGAAGGTAACACCTCTCGGTGTCCAAGTGTTGTCATAGTGTTTTTAAGGATTTTTTTTTTCGGTTTTTGGTCGAAATATGAAAGCTTGGATGTCAAAGTTTGGGTTACAGCATGATTTTCGGTTTTCTATCCTCTTTGGTGGGTTGGGCAGTCGGTCCATAAATTGGCACTGTAGATGAGCTTCAATGTGAACTATTGTGGGACACGGTTTTGGTAGCTGAGAGTATCAGTTTTGAGGCACTGTGTTTGTTCATAGTTTTGTAGGAAGAAATTACTATGGCAAGGTTGGACCGGAACAGTTTGGGTCAGGTCAAGTTTTTACTGTTGTGATTCTATTGCTTCCTGTTGTTCTCCAGGTTCGATTTGTGTTAAGTTAGGAGGATTTAATTTCTGGTCCGATCCAACATTGTTATTGATTGCATTCTCTGCAAAAAATTGCCAATAAAGGATCATATTAACCCGATTTAATCTTGGTCTTAAGTTTGTGCTCAGTTTGTAGTTTGACATTGCAAAGTAATGAAACAATCATCGGTCTTTCTAGCTGCAGATTACAGTGGAGTTTTGGGTTACTTCATTTCTGAATTTTTGGGTCAGCTTCAAACAGGAGATATATTTTTTTGAGAATTTTTGGTAAGCCGATTGTCAAGCCGGGCACAAGAGTTTGCCTATGCCATGATTTTCTTTCCAGAAAGTTCTCAGGCTTCACTGTAGTTTGACGTTGCAGTGTTTTGCAACAATCACTAGTCTATCCAGCTCCAGATTATTCTGCAATTTCTTTCAACCATTTAGACATGGAGTTAGGCCTGCTTCAGTTTTAATTTTAGATTTTGTTAGCTCCGACACGTACTTTGCCATGGTTTCCCGCCCCCCAAAGGTTCTTTGCAACCTGCAACTGTTTCAACATGTCATGTTGAGAATGTGAGAAGCTGTTTTCTTATTCTCCAAGCGACCTCTTTTTAACACAAAATTTGAAATTCCATGGCAGGTACTACGTGGCTTGCAAGTAACAGCAGGTAGAGTGCAATTTTCACTTGCAAAAAGGATGGAATAGAAGTCAAGACACACTGTTTGAAACGCTTTTCAATGGGATGATGGAGCAAGTGAAGGAGGAAGAGGAATTTTTTCTGAGACTCTCGGAGGTAGGTGGTTTTGGTGATCAATCAGTTTTTTGGTTTTGTATCTTGTTTCCAGAAGCCAAACTCCCCAATGGACGAGTTTGGATTCAGGGTGCTGTCTGTCAATCTTGTGTTTTGTAATTTACATAAACTCTTAATGTGGAAATTTGAGTTCTCAAAACTACACTTGTGACAGTTCTACATAACCTCTCCTAGAATGACACTTGGTTGGGTAAATGGATGTTCTTGTGGAGCAACTATGATGAGAAAGAGCTATCTTGGAGATGTATTCAGCTTCTGGAATACATGTTATTTAGAAACTAACAATCACGATATTTTAAGCTAAGTGAAGGAGGAGGAAATTGTTGTGATATTCTTGGAGGTGGATTTTGGTAGATTAGTTGTTGCTTTTGGGACCTTGTTGTTGTTGTTGTTGTTCCTGAAGTGAAGGTTTCCAGAAACCGAGACTCTTCAATGGAGTAGTTTAGGGCACCTCCTAAGGTCACTGTAAACTGATTCTCTCAATTCTTGATCGGCTTTCAAACTTTCCCCATAAAGTCCATACGTATCATACATCTTTGTTGGCCATCAATAAATTGAGAGGGCGAAAGAGAAACTAACGATCACCGCGGATGTGATACAGGTTGGAGCTGATTAGTTTGAAGGCAAAGAATCTCTTACTTGGAGTAGAAGTAATAGTAGTAGTCCTCCTTGTTGGCTCTCTTAATTCTATATGGGATGACGAAGAATCCCAATCAAGATGGAGGGCTATGGGGCTTGGGCAGATTTTCATCCAAGTCGTCGTCGTCTCGACCATCATCCAACGTACCACCACCTTTAAACCCCACAACATCATCACCTCCGAACACAAGTCTCCACACTCCAACTGTTCCAAGTGTGCCAACCTATCCTTCTAGTCCGCAAGAAGGATCACTTTACCCAAAAATTTATTCACCCCCACACTTATCATCATCATCTGCTTACCCTAGTGTGGCACCTTCATCACAAGGCCATTACCCTCATGTGGCAAACCCTTATCAGATTTCCCCTTATGTGTCCCAGCCTCCCAGCTTTCCTTATGGAAATTCCCCTCACTCTCCGCACCCTCCTCCGGGAATTGGGATTGGAACCGCTTATAACCAAACTTTGGATCCAACTGCTTTAAGTAATAATGTTAATAATAACCATAACAATAATAACAATTGGTATGTCACGTCGCCACCGCAAATGCAAGGTGGGAGGAGTCCTTATGGCCCAGCTACTTGGTACCCTAGCCCAAGTTTGCCACCACATATGCAAGGAGTTGGAGGGACACACCATGACAGTTTTAGGTTGGGACACACGGATGGGTACTCGTCTTCCGGGAGCAGTGGCGACTTTCGAACTAGCAGTATGCGCAGTGATGTTTCAAGTCCCGGGCCGTATGGAGGTTAGTTTTCTTCCTATAATTTTTCCTGGAGATTTTATCAGAGTGAGGCTTTGCAAACTGATGGAATTGAAGTGAAGAAAACGCCCTGTTTTTTCCAATGTGATGGATCTAAGTGAAGGTTGAGGAAACTCTTGTGAGATTCTTGGAGGTGGTTTTGGTGATCAGTTTTTTGGTTTTTGGTTTTTGGACCTTGTTAATAGTTCCTAATGTGAGGGTTTCCAGAATCTGAGTTCTTCAATAGAGCAGTTTAGAGCAACTCCTATAGTCATCGTAACATGATTCTCTCAACAATCGATCGGCGTTCTGAGTTTTTGGGGCCAATGCCAAATGCTCTTCATCCCACCCATAAAATCCACATATGTCATACATCTTTGTTGGCTATCAATAAATTGAGAGAGAGAGACACACACACACAAACCTCTAAAGTCCATTGGTGACTTGAGTTTTTAGTTAGGGTGATTGAGGGTGGGTAGTGGTTTAGAGGGTTGCCACTCTGAACAATCAGTGGGCAATGAAGATTTGGATAACATTTGGGCTTTGTAGGTGGGAAAGGAGTATGTGATTCTTTTGATTAAAAAACCTTGAAAGCTGACTATTGGGGGAATAACTTCACAGTGATTGTTGGAGATGTTCTTGATTAGATTCAAGGTGCTGTCAAACTTGTTTGTGTAATTTGAACTCTCAGTGTGGAAACCTGAGTTGTTAGAACAACAATGCCAGTTCTGTATGGCTTCTAGAATGGCACTGGGTTGGATAAATGTTCTACCAGAGCAATCATGAATATCTGACTAATTTATGTTATTTAGAAACTAAAAATTGACACTCCCACATTATTTTTGTTCTTGTTGTGAACAGGTGGGCCTTATGTGCGTTCTGGATCAGGATCTCCAACCAGGCCACCGTTTGCTCAAAGTGAATCATGGTATCCAATTTCACAGCCTCTGGTGTACCCTTCGGGACCCGTGTACAGTAGCCATCCTGGTAATTTTTCAGTCTTTAATCCATTAGTTTGATTAGCAAATCTTTGGGCACAATCTAGTCACTGAGTATGGACATTGTCATATTTGCCCAACTTTAGTACCTATACTTATATTTGAATTTGGGCATCCAAGCATTCATGGGCTTGTCAAAAGGAGGCTTGTGAGCCTTCAATCTCTCCAACATTAGATATTGAAACTCTATTTTGGATGCCACCGATATGAAGTAGTCAAAATCAAGAAACCAACTCATACACAGGAGTTTGTTCAATCAACTTGTGCAGAATGCCCCTAAAAAAGAATTTGAGTGAACCTAGAACTGGTTATCTCGCTGTCCAAGCTGAGAGGATTAGGTTATAGACAAAAGTAAACCTGAAATTGTTAGATTTGTCCCACTTACATACTAACAGCTGGCCTATAAGTCTCTGAACGAATTGCATAGACACTCTGTGTGTATGATTTGCTATCAATCTGGGCGTAGTAGGACAACAAAAGTGATTGCAACACATGCTTTATTTAGAATCTGGTGATTGACCAGGACCCCTATTAGTAATACCTGTAGCGGAGGGGAGGCGTTTGACTTTCACCAAAAGACAGGTATACAAATACGAATTTGATGGCAAACTTGTGAAGGCACCCTAAATGGTGCTCTCAAAAGTTTGACAAGGACTTCACATTTATAATCTGTCTCTCAGCTGAAGTCAAACACCTCCGCTTCAATTCACCAAAATTGGAGGGTTCCTACACCACTTGAAACCTCCTTGAATATTATAGATTGTCAAAAGTGGGGCGAAATCTCCCTACAAGTACAGGACTTTCTGCGAGGCTTGGGTAAACTTTAAGTGTATCAAGATTCGAGATGACAGGCTTTGGTGGATCTTAATAAACTACGGGCTTTGTATAACTAAACCAGTGAACAGTTTATTTTTCTGAGTGGAGGTAATTTTATTATATACCTATTTATTCATGATGACGTGGATGTGATGTGGATGGCAGGTGTTTCTCAGTGTCTGGTTCCAATCAACAATGTTACGGACATGGTGCCAACATCAAAATCAGGACGTCACTCATTAGCTCGCCACTTACTTCACGGGACGTTGGATGTGACAATCTTTCAGGCTGTAAATCTACCCAACATGGACATGTTTTCTGAAAAGCTTCGACAATTTGTGTCCAACTTACCAGTTCCACTTCAAAAGGCAAAGGCAAAGTCGAAAATGCATGCTCCCAACACAGGCATAACCAGTGACCCATATGTGACCGTGGTCCTTGCTGGTGCACGCGTGGCACGCACACGTGTCATCAGCAATGACACAAACCCCATTTGGAACGAACACTTCTCAATCCCGGTGGCACACCATGTGTATCACATTGTGTTTACAGTAAAAGACCAGGACGTGCTAGGAACCCAGCACATTGGGGACGTGGAAATACCTGTGGAGAGTGTATTAAACGGGCGCGTCATAGAAGGGTGGTATGATATTTTGAACAAACAAGAAAAAATATGCCGTGAAGGCGCCCGGATAAGATTTTTTGTAAGTTTTACTCCAGTGGAGTTAAACCCATTGTACACACAAGGTGTGGGAGGTGATGACCTTGGAGTACCATTTACGTATTTTCCCGCACGCAAGGGGTGTCGGTTGACCCTGTACCAAGACACTCATATTTATGACAATTCCCTTCCTGTTATTCAACTCGAAAGGGGGAGGGTTTATGAGCACCGGCGGTGCTGGGAAGACATGTGCACTGCAATTAATGATGCACAACATATAATTTACATTGCTGGGTGGTCGGTTTATGACAAGGTGAAATTGATCCGTGACCCGAACCGGCGGGTTCCAGAAGGTGGAGACTTGACTTTGGGCGAGCTTCTTAAAAGGAAAGCAATGCAAGGGATTCGTGTTTTGTTACTCGTATGGGATGACAAAACATCACATGACAACCCCTTCATCAAAACGGTGAGGCGGGGTTTTCTTCAACTTATTGTGTTGTCAAGGGTGGGGGTGGTTTTGGTTGTGGTTGTGATTGTGGTTTACTTTTGTTGGTTCCTATTTACATGGAAAAGGAATATTGAATGCTAACCACAAGGGGTTGCTTAACCCAAGGCCTTAACCTGAATCCCATGGGAGCTCCGAGGTCAAGCCACCTAACACCAAAATAGTGCTCGGATGGGTGGCCTTCCTAGCACTTGATTCTTGGTGCACCCTACCACCTATGGTCCACCCAATCATAGTGGAATTATCCGGGCGATGTCTTCCATGTGTGCATACCTATTGAAGTGTAATTTTTAAAGGTGTGGGGGTTGCAACACAGATACTCTTGTCATAAATGGACTCAATTGTAGAGGATAGAATCTTCAGCCTTGCATTTGGATCTAGAGAAGGTGCTGCACCTTTTGCTGCAGGAGAGGTAGACAGGAAAGACATTTTTCAGGACTGTTTAATAAACCTTCTGAAGATCAATTCAGAAGCTGAGCCTAAGTTCACTTGCTTGCAGGAAGGTGTAATGAGTACACATGACGAAGAAACAAAGAAGTACTTCAAACACACAGGGGTGCGTTGTGTTTTAGCTCCTCGGTATGGTGCCTCCAAGATGAGTTGGTTCAGGCAACAGGTACTTCCCAATATATATATATAGTCTAGGACTTGAGTGAGTTTGTGCTATAGCTTGACATATTTCATTCTCCTTTGAAGATCTTAACATATATACACTACACAGTTTATGGTATTAAGTGTAACATACACTATTAGTAAAGGGTCACATCAAATTTCGCAGTGGCCAACCAAGAAGTGTGACCTCCGCTATTTGTCAATATGAGTAACTTTTGGAAGTGAAAAGTCTTTTACAGTGTGACATTATTAGCCTAGTGGAAACTAGGCATGGGCGACACTACAAGATTGTTAGTGTAGTGAATAATATTTTCCTGCATGTATCTATTTTGCAGGTGGTTGGAACTCTGTACACCCATCACCAGAAAATTACATTAGTTGATACTGGACCGCCTCGGCAGAGGACTTTGGCCGCTTTCATTGGTGGTCTCGACCTAACTGAGGGTCGATGGGATACACCCTGCCATTCTCTTTTTTCTTCCCTGCAAAAAGAGCATAAAGATGACTTCCGTCAGAAGTCCTGGCCAGTAAGCATTCATGAGCCATATCAATATCACTTGTTTCTGTCGCCTTGTTTGCGAAGTATTTTTAAGTTCTTCAATTTTGGATTTGAAAGAGCAATTGGTCAAAATTATGAATGTACTAGTTCAAAGATGCATTGATACCTAGGAAACAGCCCAAAATAGCTGCAGGTTGGAAAAGTAAAATCTGGGTTTAGGGTTTAAGGTTTAAGGTAAGGAGGCCTTTCATGGTCACTTTTTGCTTATTGGACAGCTATGTTTGAGTGATGAGTGGTTAGGTGTGGATGTAAGAACGGACACCAAAAAGACACGTGTTGAAAAGCGATTGGACTACGTGTTCAGAATATGTCAACCATTCTAGGCTCATTAGTCAACAGAATGTGGGGGGGGAGGGACCTATATGACCATTTAATGTCTATGAGAACCCTCACTTTGACGATGATTGAAATATTCATATGAGCTCTGAAATTACGAAGAAAATGGCTACAGCCATGATATGGAAATGGCAATCATCTCACGTTATGTTGTGTTTCATATCCTTCGAGAAGTGGATGTAGAGCTAAAATTGTCCATTTAACGCCTGCTTACCTTAGGCTTTTGTGGATCACCGAGGAACTTGCTGACATTTTTGATATAATTAATTTTTTTTTGTTTTGTTTCCATTCAGCATTTGCCTGATAGTGGGGGTCCCAGGGAGCCATGGCATGATTGGCATTGTAAAATTGAAGGGCATGCCGCGTATGATGTTTTGACCAACTTTGAGCAGCGTTGGAGAAAAGCTACCAGATTGCATGATGAAGAGCTGCTTGATTTTGATCGGCGTGAAAATCTTATGAGTCCCTCAAATCGAGCTCCGATTACTGGGGATCCAGCACTTTTCCTGTATAATGATTTCGACTCAGAAACTTGGACTGTTCAGGTGGGATTAAAAATCTCCTTCTGTGCATAACCAAACTCCACTCTATTTGATTTGTCAAGTTTTTATTGTTCCTGGAATTAGAGTTATCCTTTTTATTGTTCAATGGGACTTTTCTTCGGGAGTGCGTCCCCTGTGATTTCCCATCAGTTGTTTTGCATGCAATTTCAATAATTTCTTTTCAGTTGTGATGTTGCATGCTTGGAGGTAGTGTTTGAGTTTGAATGGAGGAGAGCAACCTATTTCGTTTGGTTCATTAAGAGCCAAACCTTTTTTTGAAGCACCTCTCGGCATGCCAAAATGGGTTTGATGAACCTATATGGAATGTTCTTTGTTCAAACCTCCACCCTACTATGTCCAAGCATGCACCAAAAATGTACCAAACATGGAAGGTGTTGTATGTAAATCAAGCAACTCCTGATCAAAAGTCCCAATGATTTAAAAGGATAACTTTAATGTCTTTTTCACAGCCGTAAATTTCTATTGAATGAAGTGAGTCCTACTACGGATGATAACTCTTCCTTTGACTCTCATTATTTGCAGATATTCAGATCAATCGATGCAGGATCTGTGAAGGGATTTCCCACTAACATTGAGGACGTTCAGAAGCAGGTAACTTTATAAGGGTTATTCTGATCATCCGTGACCACCAGTGGTTTCTTCTTGATTGATCCTATCTCACTCATTCTATGACCCAAAAATTGATTGATGGGGTTTGGGGATGGTGCAGCACCTCATGTGGGGGAAAAGTGTGGCCATAGACACAAGCATTCAGATGGCCTATATCAAGGCCATACGCTCAGCCCAACATTTCATTTACATAGAAAACCAGTACTTCCTAGGATCTTCTTACAACTGGCCAGACTACGACGTAGCTGGTAAAATACTCCACTTAAAAAAACTCTGTTATTTTATGGTCTATTTATGGTGTCATGTAAGATATGATATGATGTACGACACTTATTATTGGTGTTGATTATTGATACCAAGCATTCACTTGTATATCGGACTAACATTCGATCATCACCTCATACCACATTTGGCTGAAACTTTTGCTGCATGTCTCTCGGAGCAGGGGCCAATCATTTGATTCCAATGGAGCTTGCATTGAAGATTTGTAGCAAGATCAAAGAGGGCAAGAGGTTCTCAGTGTACGTGGTGATACCCATGTGGCCTGAAGGAGTTCCTGATACCGGCCCTGTGCAGGAGATTCTGTTCTTTCAGGTAATAATATACCTTTTATTTTGTATTATCACCATGTTCAACCTTTAGTCTCTACGCAATGGTAGCGGCAAGGTAGGTATTGGGTGCTTACTATAGCCAATGGCATCATGTGTCCATCACTGGACATAGTGGTCAAGCTAGGTAGGGTCATCCATTACAGGTGATAACGTGCCTTCTCATATCCAATCAAGAATAGGCACATTAGCAAAATTGGAGTAAACTTGAGGTAGAAGATGCATACCTTCTATACTTCACCATGACCTAGGCAATGGATGCGAGGAGCCTTGCCACATGTTGTAGTCGGCACAGTACCTACTGAGCCGTGGTAGGGCGACACGGGTCATGATATGATTGTACATTACTGGTGATAATGTCCCACCTCACATCCAATCAGGAATAGACACATCAGCAATATCGCTTAACCTGACCACTATGATTGCCTTTGGCTGCTTGGGGATATTATAGGACCATTGTGTCGTACAATGTTTGCACTGCTTATTTGGGGTGCCAACTTAGATTCGAGATATGAAATTCAACTACAGAACCTGCCCATGTTTCTTATCCTACATAGTCTTGCTGAATTTGTTGCCACATATTGCCACATCAGTTCAAATTCACATGTGAACCCACATTTAGTGGTTGTATCTGCTGATTAGAAATCTGGTTGAATCCATGATTGCAGACACAAACTATGAAGATGATGTACACAAAGGTTGCCGATGCGTTGAGGGATGCTGGTCTCTCATCATATCGAAAGCCGACAGACTACTTGAACTTCTACTGTCTTGGTGCACGAGAGACGCTAAAGCCTGGAGAGCCTGCTCCTCTTAAGCCACCTGATTCGAATTCACGGCAGGTGAGTAGGGACATCCTGAGGTTTGTTGGTACAAATTCATGAGCAATTCTATGACAAAGCATCAGGAAAAATCGGATCGAAAATTGGACCTCCCCTGATTGAGTTATGGTTATCAGAAGTGCATGTTTGTCTGAAGTATACATAGGTCCTCCCAATTGTGTTCACTATTCAGTGTGGAGGCTTGATTAAGTTTGAAGATGTATTCCAATTTTTTTATTAAACATGTGGCTTTATGGTGTTGGTTCTTTGATCCTCACCTAACCACACACCAATCAAATATAGGGGTTCAATAAAGAAAAGTTACCGAATAACACCCATATACCTTAGAGTTATCTGGAAAATTTCCAGGTCAAACTTTGGGTGAGTAGGCCAGAAGGTGTCTTTGAGAGCTTATGCATAAAAGTCATCCAAGTTGTCTTGAGGTTTAAATTACCATGCTGAAAGAGTGGGGCTGAGCTTTTGAAAACTAGTTTTCTAGCTCGTCACACTAGGATCGACAAGCCAAGCTACCCTTGCATAGGCTGAGCCAAGATTTAGGGTTCCAAGGGGGTTCCAAGGGTCATACCCCATGTTATATCCTAAAGTTATGTCAGTTTTTTGGATTGAAAGAGGAGGTCCGAGTTTCATCCAAGTTTCAAAATTTGGCTCCAACGCAAGGCACTCTAACGAGCTGGTAACAAAAAAGTCCCTCAACAAGACACTAAAGACACTCCTACTTTGGTCCCTCTTTGAGAGACTTTGGGATAACTCTATTGAGGAAATACATGTACATAAAGTGATACATCATAGCGCTCGAGATTGATACGTAGTAAGGTAGACATACCTTATTCCAACATAGCAAGAATATGGATGTGAGAATATATTTGAATGGTGTGTGGTTAGGAGTGGATCTAAGAAAGGATATCAAAAAGACATGTGTTTAAAAGAGATTGGACCACATGCTCAAAATATGCTAACCATTCTAGGTCCAATATTCAACATGATTGGGGTGAGCTATATGACCACTTAATGAGCACAATAATCCTCACTTTGATAATGAACCAGAAATTCATATGAGCTCCAAATATTATAAGGCCACTGGCTACAGGCACTAATTGCGCAGTGGAAGGAAATATTTGACACGATTGAGTTTGGGAGACTCACAAATTTTGACATTGGAACAGGGGAAGTCGCAAAAGAACCGACGAATGATGATATATGTGCACTCGAAGGGAATGATTGTGGATGATGAATACGTAATTTCAGGCTCGGCCAATATCAATCAACGGTCCATGGATGGATCTAGGGACACGGAAATTGCCATGGGTGGTTATCAACCACATTACACATGGGTCCGCAAGATGTCTCACCCACGGGGTCAGGTGAGAGCCAACTAATCCAATTAATGTCATTTTGTTGGACTTTATAAAAACCAAAAGATTTTTTATTTTTTTGAAGAGAGAAAAAAAAGAAAAACACTGCACAACCAAATGTTTATCATCTATTCTTAAAGGAAACAAAAGCAGAAAAAATAGTCGGATGTGATGCATGAGTTATCCTTCAACTCAACGGGACTTTTCGTTGGGAGTTCGTCCCCTAGGATTTCCCATTGGTTTCTTTCTTTTGCGTACAAAATCAATAACTTCTTTCCACTTGTGGTGATGGTGCATGCTTGGAGGTAGTGTTTGAATTCGAGGGAAGAGCAACCTATTTCACTTCATTGAGGCCCAAAACCATTAATGAGTTTGACCCTCCATGATCCAACATAGAATGTTTTTTGATTCAAACCTCCGCACTACTACCTCCAAGCATGCACCAGAAAAGTACCAAACATGGAAGGTGTTGTATGCAAGACGTCTAACTCTTGACACAAAGTTGAGTTAATCGATAACTCTAATGGTGGTTACATGTGTTCCGTGCCAAGAAACGCTAACATCAAGTATGTTTCATGCAGTTTTGATTCTTTATGCTTCATTTGTTTTTAATCTATATTTTTGCGACTGCAGGTGTACGGATATCGAATGTCGTTGTGGGCTGAGCACTTGGGAACCTTGGAACATGTGTTTGAGGAGCCTGAGAGCTTGGAATGTGTTCAAAGAATAAACGACATGGGAGAGAGAAATTGGCAACAGTATATAGCTCCAGAAATTACTGATATGAAAGGCCACCTTATGCGGTACCCTCTGAAAATCGGTGACGATGGCAGTGTAACAAATCTTCCAGGCTACGAAACATTTCCGGACGTGGGGGGGAAGATTATGGGAGCCAACCAAATAAAACTCCCAGATGACCTGACAGCCTGAAGTAGATTTTTTATTTTGTAAATCTTACCCAAGACTGTCTTGGAAATGCTTCATTTTTTTAATCCAAGCCCCTTATCTAATCCTACCAAGTTCAAGCTGAAGATTTACCTATTTGTAAAAAGGGTCACTCAAAAATCAGGAGGCTCATTCTTGTGTTGACAAAAGGGCGACATAGATTTTGGCAGCAATTCATCTTTGTCCAGACTTGATAATATATCATTCAGGATCAACTGCATTTTTTTCTTAGATAGATCCGAAGTGCCAGTCTCACCCACTTTGGGTGCTAGACTGTGGCATTGAGTAATGTACCATAGACGGCGGACGACATTCCTATTATATGTGTCAATAAAATTAATTTCTGTAGGCCATCATCATCTCTTACAACCTTCGCAACTCTTTTCTTTGCCCTGTGGGTCTTGAACCCAATTCAATTGTTTGTTTGAAGAGTATGGGTAAGCCAGGTGTACGTTTCTTATTTTGAGGTTGGGGTTGATGTCGGATGTCAGATAAGTCGTCTTGAAAATATTTGCCTCTTCCTAGCCCTCAGTCTAGCCGAAGGTGATTGATTCAGTATGCTTTGGTTACTGTTGTGAATGGGATAGATTCGTCCTGGTTTTCCAAGATGCTGATGACACCTGACAGTCACAAAACCTGAAACGTTTTATGGAGCGTCTCAAACTGTGTTCCAAGTCAAAGTTTCAACTGCTTGAGGTTTTTCCCTCGGTCGTTGTAGCAACCCAAAACATGTGATTGTTGTGGAGGTTTAGTGCCTGCAGGCGCTGACTGGTCTATCAAGAGGTCGAATCCCCCCACCTGCAATGCAACAAGTATGACCATATAAGGTATGTGGGTGTTATTTGGTTCATTTTCCATGTTCTCCAACTCCTACCAATTAGATTCACACAACAAAACTCATGTTGCACTGGCAAATCTACGATGAAACATCTGCAAAAAACGGATTGAAAATCGGACCTCCCTAGATCTAGTCATGGTTATTGGCAGTGCATGTTTGTCGATTTCTTAATTGGATACATAGGTTTTCCCAATTGTATTCACTATTGAGGATAGAGTAGTTATTAATATTTGAAGACGTAGTCCAATCTCTTTTGAACATGTGTCTCTATGATGTTTGCTCTTTCATCCTCACTGAACCACATACCAATCAAGCTAGGAGTCCGATTAAAAAAACAAGCCGCTTAAGACCCACCTACCTTAAGGTATGTGGGTGTTTTTCCAGTGTTTTCGATCATGTTCTCCAACTCCTACCAATTAGATTTTAGCAACGAAACTTGTGATGCATTAGCAAATCCACAATGAAGCATCAAGAAAAAATCGGATTGAATATCAGACCATCTCATGATTTTGTTATGGTTATCAGAGGTGCATGATTCTTAATTCCTTAGTTGAATACATAGGTCCTCCCAATTGTTGTTTGCTACTAAGTGTGGGGTAGTCAATAAGATTTGAAGATGTAGTCCAATCTCTTTCAAATATGTGTCTTTATGGTGTGTTTGTTCTTTGTTCCTCACTAAATTACACACCAATCAAATATTGGGGTCCTAGTAAAAAAGTAACTGTGTGACACTTGCATACCTTATGTCAAATCAGACACTTATATTTGAGTGGTGGGTGGGTAGGTGCAAATATAAGAAAGGACACCAAAAAGGCATCAATTGTTCTAAAAGAGATTGGACTACGTGTTCAACCATTTTGGTCTTATAAAACAAACATAATTATAGGGGGCTCACTGTTCATAACAAATTCAAGGTTGACTCCAAAAACTTTCTGGGATTGGTCCTGGCTTCTTCAAATACATTTGCAGATGCACAGAAATTTCAACCTCTCGAATCTGAGCAGTATAAGGTATCAAACAGCAAAAAGTAACTAAATGAGGCTAGTGACAATGCCACAACTTTAATAGTACATTTGTTAGTATGATATTAATACCTCCACATGTGCAAAATAAATAAAAATCAAAAGTTTGAGGACCTGGGGCAAAATTTGAGGAGGAAGTCGATGCTCCATGTCTACAAGGGTGAGCACATCATCCAGCATTCCGTACTTGAGTTCGTGGTCAATTGGTGTATCTGCGGCCAAGCTTGGGGATGCATTCACCTGTAACGCAAACGTTTCTTAAAATGCTTAGATTTTCCTGTTAGCCATGACTTTCTACTTGGATTTTAGGCTTACGATTTTTCTTGGATCTGCAATTGCGATTTGAGATTTTAGCGACAATCTGTGAAATTTTCTGAGCTCCACTTTTGCTTCTATGATCTTTCAAAGTGCTGGAGCCATAACACGATCAGGTAGGTCCCCTCAATTATGTTGATGACTATTGAGTCTAGAATGGTTAACAAATTGTGAGCACGTAGACCAATCTCTTTTAAACACATGACATTTGTTTTATGTTCTTAGATCCACACCTAACCACACATCACTAAAATATAAGTGTCTGATTGAGATAAGTAACCGATTTAGGCACACTGCCCGTAGGTGCATAAAGGTACATATCAAGCACTAAGCGATTCTTAGAAATTTATTCTTGACACTAGAAATGAAAAAGGGAGGGTCCTTTAAGGTTTACTGATTATAGTTTTATCTTGTTAGCAAGTTTCTATAGGTCTTTGAATGGATGGCTAGTGAACCTCACTTGAAAATTCTGACTTGTTTTCACAAAATCAAGTTTGTAGAGGTTTCAGGAAAACAACTGTGATTTACAAAGTTTTGAAGAATCAAGGATGGGTTGAGACGTTGAGACCAAGAGGTATTAAATACTTGAGATTTCCAATTTAAGTGATGTTTATACTTGTAGAAGTGGAACACATGTCTCATGGAAAATGGAAACCAAATAACAACTGATTAAATTTTGGACTACTAACTAACCTCAAGAAGCCATGGCTTGAGAGAGTCATCGACAAGGATATCATATCCATACAGCTCAAAGCAGTGCTTATCTTGAATCACAACATTTTGAACTGCCAGTAGGGACCGTAAGATCAGCATATGAATGTTGTGAAAGAGGGCATTCACATCCTGTTCTCCATGCTTTGAAATCATGTGCATTTTCAGGCTATGTAGTGACCTGGGTGATGAAATGACAAGATTGTTTAACCCAAATTCAGTGCGAAGACTCAACATCTACTTATTTAATTCTACATATTGGCAGGTTAGCCTGAACCTTTGACATCACAATGGAAGGTAAACCTAGTCAAAATTGGAAGTTAGGGCTGACCATTTAGTGCCGGTTTTGGATTTAAACGTTGGGGCGTGCTTCTGTATGGAGAAGTTTGTGAGATGTACAAGATTGTTCACTATGTCTTCCTTCTTCACAGTGAAATGTGCGATTGTGAACCTTGCAAATCCAGATCTGTACAGATATGCCTGAAACTTTCATCATATATCTCCTGAAAAAACTCGGATGTCAATGCACTTTTTTGTCTTTGTTTTTTTATTTTATCATGGAGACTCAGAGAGAGGTGGTCTGATGCAATTTTGATGAGTTGGATTATTAGTACCTTCAACGGCGCATATGAAAGAACCAGAACATATATGCGAAGATCAAATTTCTTTCCACCAATTAAGTAAGGATTGTCGATGTATCGCTGCACTATGTAGTTCTCTACCTGATAGTGCACCCCCAAAATAGTTTGAAATTCATGGCTTATTGAAGTACATTATATGTTGATGACCTTAGACTGGTCGAGTGTAACTTATAGACATTTTCTGGTCCCATTCTAGTAGGTTAGAAAAAATTCAAGAGAATGAATTCAAAACAATATGCAACAACTCTAATTAGCTTACTTGTGGATTTTCAATTTTCCAGCGATGATCCTTCTTCCATTCACTTATCTGATTCAGCCTTGTGAAAAGAAATATCCCCCTGCCTCTCGCTTTCCCAACCGGCTTCATAATCCACACACCCTGACATGATAAATTTTTGGGTTATGTGCTTCTTAAAGGCTTAAGGGGAAATTAAATTGTGAGGAATTTACATGTATTGAAAGTTAATAGCTTTGTAAAAGATTTTTTATACTCACCACTTCTTGAAGGCTTCGAGCTCCCTTGGGCAACTTGGCAATGTTTTGAGCCTGGTAGGCAGTCACATTGATTCATATATCATCAACACTATGTACACTAAGTAGCCCTATTAGTGTGGGTGGGAAATTAGCATGGAAATAATTAGCGTGAGCCACATGGATTTTCTAGTCAACGTGAAATTAATGTGGGTCCATGACCCTAGGTCCTCCCCTGGGTCTTCATGAAGACTTTTGACCAACACATGGAATATTAGTTGTAGAACATAAGTAGCACAATATAAAAATAAAAATTATCCCCATTGAATTCTAGAAAAACAATTAGTGTGGCCCACGCTACGTTTCTATTAGAAATTCAGTGTGCATTGGAAACTAATTCTGGTCCACATATATTCTCATTATGAGAATTTAGCATGGGCCCACAGCAGTGGGAGTATTTAGTGTAGTTGCAATTATAATCATTTGTTGAGCCTGAATTTATTAATGCAAGACCTAGAAGGTTGAATTATGAGTTGAATCAAGCTGTCTGAAACATTGGCTAAATGTTGAGCAAACAACTGAAAAGAAATGTAGCATCATTAAATACTCGTCACTTGCATCTTGAGATGATAACCCACTATGGTTGCAATTCGAAGAGTAGCTTGAAAGTTGATTCTCTCAAACTTTCTTTGTAAGCTTCAAGCAGTTCTGAGCTCCTCAACGTTTAAAGACTCTACAGAGATTATTATGGAAAACGAAATGATAAATACCGGAGAAGTTCGTTTAAACTCCTCGACGAAAAGTCCGTATTCAGCAGGCAATGCATAGGTTTGCGGGAAGAAGTTGTACCTGCCAAAATATAAACTTGAGACCATATAATCTCTCAAGTCGAACGGAACCGAAGAAAACCTGAATTTCTAGCACTGTCAATAGAAGAGTACATATATTTGTTTTGGAATCCAATTCCACTATAATTTTGGTCTCCACTTACTTGGCCGCCTCCGTGTGTTGGCCTTCGCGCTCCAAGGTCTTCTTCATGCGCTTCAAATTCTTTATCAGCAGATCCTTCCTTGTCAACTGCAACATACATCAGAAATTACTCTCACTCAGGTGGAAATAGAAACATTTGAAGGGTTCTGTCTTTCGTTTACAGGCCACAGATCTGTGACTATGAGGCCAGGCAACTCTCTCCCAAAATAAACTATTTCTCACCTGACACGTCTGCATCTTCAGGGTTCCACTCAATGTGGGCATGAGACGTGACACAAAGCTTGAAAAAACAAGTAACCTCATAGGCGCATATAGTATGTTTACACCAGTATGTTTACATATAGTGATGGTCTGCTATGTAGGTGAATACATGGAGTCAAAGAACCTACCTGTAGGAATCTAAATTTTAATCTCAGTCACACATTGATATTTGGTGGGTCTGTCAAGGTGAGAGAATGTTTGTATACCCGGGTTATTATTTGGGTCAATACCATTCTAAACCATATTGATACTACAGTGGTTTTTCCTATGTATAAAGGTTCTTGCGTGGTATATAGACCCAAATGGTATTTCACAAAAACAAATTGTCAAAAATATCCATACCTTAATGTGAAATCCTCATTATAGATACCCTAATGGTATAAAAAAAAAAAGACGATAACAGACTAGCACTGATTTCTACTCTCGACCTTTCAAGTTTCAGAGAAAGGCTCGGGATTGTACCTCGTAGTAATTCCGAAAGTGGTTGAATCTCTGAAACACAAAAAAGACAGACAATAGTTGTAGCAGACATGGAAATTTGGAATGCCACTTAACACACTTAGGCTAGTTAGCAACATCCAGAGCCAAGTTTTCAAAATGAAAGATTGAGTTCAGTGTGACCTGGTGATCTGCGAGATGGATGTGATCAAAAAACTCGTACATCCAACCCACATCTGACCAGAAAAAATCCCACTCCAACTCACTGCATGAATTTCAATGTGCAAGCGCAAGAAATTCCACTTATTAGGGTTTGATTAACTTGTAGGGTGTTCATCACATTGAAGTGCATATGATCACGTTTGTTGAACTCTCTGTCTGTTTCTCGATTGCAGAGATATTAGTCCTCGTGTTCAAGGTATTAACCCCTAAACATCAGTAAATTGGAATGTGGAGATAATGAAGTCAACTTACCTCTCGGTCTCAACCCATCCTCGATTCTTCAAGACTTCGTAGATCACAGTTGTTTTCCAGAAACATCTAAATTTGATTCTGTGAAACATGTCAGAAAGCTTTAAATGAGGTTCGCTTGAGATGTAGAGCTTGTGTGGATATAATATCATCATTAAACCTTGTAAGTACTACCTTTTTCTATTCTACCTTCGAAACTCAATTTCCAAGAATCACTTGAGAGTAGGATTGAAGTTACTTGATTGTGAAGGAATTAAATACTTACACATTTTTGGATGGAGGTCTAAGGGCCATGTTGGTGGTGCTAGCAGGTGGAAGTCTTGGAGGATTCCCTACATGAGCTCAAGTCCACCCCTACATCTGTTCAAAGGTCAGAAGTGCTGATCCCAAAAAATTAAACATTGAAAACATCAATCGGCAAACAATGACCACTAGGAATTATGACTTCCAATTACGACCTACATCAGTGATGCCCAGGTTGCCATCTATTTGTAGCACCCATTTGGTCATCGTCTTTAAAACCTGGTTTAAAGCTGCTACTATGAAACATTTTAAAGCTCCACTCTGCTTTCGTATCATAACCATTTTTTAAGACTACAATTTTTGAGAAGTATTCTAAATATTTTCTTAGAAGTGAGAAAATGCTTCTGATAAGTTCTAAACTCATCAACATTTGCAAGTGGAAACCTTTTCTAACTCCCACACAACCGGAATCCATGAATTCCTCTATCTCAACGCCCTCTTCCTAAGCATGTTGATGCTCCTCTTTGTGAAATCATAACTCATCAATTCATTTGGAAGCGTTAGAAGTGGTTTAGAAACAACTGCTGGAAACAGGAGAGCTATGACTTGATGAAAAAAATGGGGCTTGGCAAATAGGTAGAGGTTTCGCTTACGTGTGGGTGGTGGTATTTCCTTATCAAGATACATTGAAGGCGAAAACGTCGACGAGTATCTGAACCTAAATCAACAAGAGACACTCGACATTCATCATTGACCCTCAAACACAACTTGCCACATTAAACCTCAAACCCTAATTGATGGATCTATCCAAGTATGTAATAAATCTCATGTTCATATCAGGAATTCGAATAGAGGAATCAAGCCTGTAGAATGAAGGTCTTTTTTCTTCAATCTTCGCCAAGTTCTGCTTCCACAGATGCTCCAGTATAGCCTCTTCGCCTGGCAGGGGGGGAAAACAAACAGAAAAATGAGCTTAATTTTAGTGAAGTTAAAACACCCTACACATAATCAAAAAATACTCTTCAACTCTCCATACACAGTTAACGTAACCCTCCCAAGTTTTCCTTCCACCAACACCTAATCCTGCTTGTACCCATAGAGAACCAAGCTTTCCAAAGGTTACAAAGTGATGATGGTGGAAACACCGGAATGTGAACTAAAAGAATCACAAGATCAAGAAACTTTCACCTCTTCAATGAAACCATGTAAAGTACCACATTCAAAGCCTAGATGATTGAAAATTTGAAAGGATAATTTCTGGGTAAGGAAAGAGATTGACCTTGTGAATTGAATAGACATCCCTTGGTAGGAGAGGCAGGAGAGGAGGCGGCCATGGCCAGGGAAATTCTCTCTATAATGGACATGGCCTGTAACGGTAATGGCCTAACGGAATGCTGTCCTGCTCCCCGGACAACACGTTCCCCGCCATTGGGAACGATAAGTGGGGAACTTTGGAAAGTTGCACCTCATCTGGAAAATTTTGGCACATTTGGGTAACATAGGTACGGGTGATGATCTCATTCATTTATGTGCCAATTCTCTCATTGGATTTGAAGGCTTTTCAAAGTGGATATGGAAGTTGTAAAGCTTGAAAGAAATGTAATTGAATTCCAAATTTGTTATACGGAAGTCTTGAGTCAAATGTATCAAAACTCGTTGTGGTCAAAGAGGGGAACTAAGGTAGTGGCACTTAATGTTCCCAACACTTTGGTGGACTTTGAGTGCGTAGAGTGATCCAGTTTATGTGTTGTCCGGTTATCTCGTTGGATTAGCATTTCGATTGTAAAATTGGCAAATCCATGTCCAAGCTACCTATGATGGAGTCTCCACTCACTTGACGGATCCATCACGGTGTGCACAACTTACACTTTTTGTATTCTTATTCTTTTGGAAACATTGAAACATATGCTATGTGTTCATTATACCCTTACTTTTACATGTCCAGATTAGGTCACAAACCAAAATCGCTCTCTCGTTGGATTACAATTCTCCAACGATAAGATAATCTTGTTGGGTTGACACCTCGAGAGACACAGAAAGAGACATTTGATATTTTCCTAACCCATTCAAAATTGAAGAACATCACAACCAAATGGCAGTTTCGTCAACTTTGTTGCCAAAAAAAAGTGAGAGAATTGACAACATTTTCATGTTCGACATCATAAGCTAGCTATGTGCTACTCTTGACAGACCTTTTGCCATCACAAATTTTTGACCACGTATAAAAGAATAAGTTGAGGTTGAGGTGTTCTTCGGAACGTTGGATTTTGCTTCACAGATTTGGGAGCAAGGAAAAAGTGCAACAGGGAATATTGACACTCGAAAACTCGGGCACGAAGTACACAAATCATTGCATGTGTCATATCATTTGAGCTTTGATTTGTCTCGGGCTGATTCTTTTTGGCGGTTAATTAATGCCGTTGAATGCAAATGCAAAAGCATTTTCCAAAAAACATTACGATTGAGATAATTGTTGCTACAAGGAGCACACATATTCAAATATTGATTCCTACTTGATCCTATGGGCGGATGGGATCTGTGGGATTCTCGAGCCTGCACTCCATCTCGATCCCAATGCACTACGCGGTGTTATTGCGCGACCTCCGCCTCTCGGTGCCCGTGTTCGACAACAACTTCAACAAAGAAGCATTTACAATGATCTCCGGCGCACTCCAAGTGCTACAACAGCGTATGTCGAAGCTTGACCACAACTTGGACCGCTTCGACTGCGGCATGAACCAGCTTGAGCAACGCATCCACCGCATGGAGACGCGCATGGAGAAGTTGCAACAAGAATCGGCATTCCTCGATCAAGATAACATGGTTACCGATCTGCCATGTCCATCTCAAATCGAAGACGACGGCGAAGACGACAAAGACGAGGTGCCAAATATTACCCTGATGTCGAGTAGTCATGATCATTGTATCTCGTCATCACAACAATTGGTCGTCCATCCAGGAGCGGCTCTAAATAGTTTTCCAGCTTTGACCACCGTCCGGGAGCGCCCCCCCATGCATTACCTCCTTGGAGTTGGGCCGGCAGCTTCTGAGTCCAACACCGATGACTATGAACAACAACAAACAACCATCATTGAGAGGATCAGCATCCCGCAAGCACAGGAAAGACATGCATAGGTCACCAAAACTTTGCTCGAAGATTGTAGATTTGCTTCATTCACTATAAAAATAAAAATAAAAAGCTCACTCAAATAACGTTTGCCGTCATCTTTCATCATCACGTGTACATAAATAAATTGGTAATACAGAAATCGTTTTTGCTAAGATTTGGAGACTCAAGTTCAACTGCGTGTATATATACAAGAAACAACTACGACCCATCTATTTTGTGCACAATCGTCAAAGCTATTGAGAAAGGCAAGGTAAATCCTCCAATTTTAGCCGATCTAGAGGTACAGCATAACCACTGCCAATAATTTGTGGGAAAACATATTGTGCTCAAATATCCATGTGATGTTCGAAAGTGGTTTATTCAATATTAAAGCCACTCAGAACAGACCAGTCACCGCATTCCATTGAGTAGTGCAATCTACATCATGCACTAGCTCACATCTACAAATTGATCGTCCTTGCAACTAAATGTGTCCTTATAGCTCATCAGGGCAACCTATTTCGCCAATCACCGCATCAAAATAAAGTGGCAAGTTGCAAAGGCGCTCCACATAAACCTGATTTCCATCGCCTAACACCAACATCATTGTACTAATATCTCCAAGTGGCTCTCATGTTGGCCATATTCATCGCTTTTCTTATCACTGCCTCTCACCTTATCTTTTCCACAATAGCCTTGTAGCCTTATCACTTTGCACATTCTTCTTTTTGTATCTCAATCCTAACTCCTTGCCAAAATCATGGAATTGCAGCACTGCATGCACGGACCACATGATTACATAACTGCCTCTAAATCCTTTCATGAAGTAGAAATCTATGATACATGATGAACCCCGTTATTAATGTTTTCGATGCCACCTGTAGCTGCCGATCGATTACCCTTGTGTAATACGAAATTGTTGAGGCCATTGAAGTCATCTTTGTTGCAACTAAGGACATACTCTGGAAATGTCCCATCCACCCTCTTCCTGTCGACTGTCAGAGTCAAAAAAACAACCTCACCTACACATGAATCACAATATTTAACAATATATGCAAAATCACATTTACAAATTTGCATCTGAATGCATTAACTCCGCCCTCGCATCGACAAGATGATTCTTTTTTATATCAAGCTTTCAGGTTCCATTCACAAGTTGAAGCCAGAGTATTCACGTATTCATCCACAACATGTTTTGACCAATAATGTAGGAACTTCTCACACAATTGATGTTGAAACTCAATATGAAGTTTCTCTAGTTGGTTCTTCCAAGTGAGATGCCATGAGAATGTCTGGATGCCAACATCATATATCCATTTCTGCATCGCTACTAACACAAAAGTAACTTTATAAAATTGATCATGTGCTACCAAGTGTAACTCCTATAGTGCAAAGTAAGTCATATTGTTCGCAACAAGAGAAATACAAGTTTAAAAAATAAGCCCGCTTTTGAAAGTGACAATGCTAGCCTATGAACCTTCCCCCGAATATCAGTTCCTGTTTTGTACATGGGATTACAAGCTTATGGTGTCTATCCAGATAAAATGCACATAGCTCCTCAAGACATGCTTGATGAAAACAATGGAAGAATGTCATGGTCTTCATTGCTCTGTGTAGGTGATAAAAGTGAGTCCACGGAATATTTTTGAAGTTTTTGATGACGATGAGGTTTCACGAATTACCATGATGTCAAGTCATCATGATCTAAAAGTAGTGTGTTATATATGCCAGTGATTAGCCGGATTGGCCAACATGGAATTCTATTGGGAAAGGAAAATCCCATCAGTTGTTGAGGTGGGTGACTTAATTAGTTTGATCGAGGAATGAGCATGGGTGTATTCTATTGACATGTGGTTGTGGGGGTTGTTGCCCAAGAATGGAAGGTGTTATATTAGATGGTGGAGAAGGCACCCGAGATTAGCAAGCTACACGGGAGCAAACGGTGGATCTTTAGCAACGGCCTATATATATGTATTGGTGACGTGTTTTTCTCCTATTGGCTATGTTTTGAGATTTTTGTGACAAGCAACTGCAAAATTAGTGCAATTGTCAAATAAGTTGATAAGTTGTCAATTTTTGTTGTACATCATCACAACAATTGGTCACCCTCCTGGCGGCCCTAAATAAATTAACAGCTTTGACCACTGTCCGGGAATGGCCTCCTTGGCACCAAGCCCGTGGCTTCCGAGTCCAACACCAATGATTTTGAATCACAACAAAAGGCCATCATTGAGAGGATCAACACCCCACAAGCATAGGAGATTAGACATGTGTAGCTCGCAAAATCTTTGCTCAAAGATTATGTAGCTATGCCTTATTCACTCAAAATTGATATTGGCTCACTCGGTATTGTTAATTATTGTCACCTTTCATCATCATGTGTACAAAAATATAAATGTAGAATGCATTGTTTGTTATTGCTATACTACTAGAAAGAAAGAAAAAGAAAAATGGAATGTGAATGATTTTACACTGACATGCAATGTCCGTTCACTGCCTCCCTCCCATGCATGTGTGAGCATGGGAGTGGGAGTGGCTTAATGCCTATAATCATAGGTGGACCATGTGGTTAGTGTTAGGTCTATGAGTTCTATGTCAGTTTGAAGTCTTAGCATTAGTGGGTAGTTTAGTCGAGTGGGACCAGGGCTTGTTTCTTTTCTAATTTCCTTTCGTTTAGAATAATGTGTGTTAGGTACTTTATAGCAATTTGTGAGAAGGATTCCTTTAGTTTAAGGATTTTGGAGTTGGGAATATGTAGGTCTTGGAGGTGTTTCGTAATTGTTGTGGATAATGCCTCATATTCCTACCATGGTTATAAGGGGTGGTAGTATTGTCCACCCTAGTTGGAATGGAGTGGGTGTAGAATGGCATATTTATCTAGTTTTCGGTGTGTAGCACTGGCGGGGAACTCATTATTGTAATAAGTGAATTCAAAGATTTGTACTTTGAGGTTTGGGCTAGTTGTGAGGGGTGATTTAGTTGTAAGGTAGGGGTGGCTATTTCCGTCCAAATTTCAGATGTGCCTAGTTGGGATGCTGAAACTATTTTTTTATAAATTCTGAGCACTCCGCAAAGCTGGTGCAAGAGCAACTATGAAAAAATCAAAATTTTCCAGCATGTTTATGATTTCCTACAACTTTTTAAAGGAAACCTTGTAGAGTGACCAACACTCGCACATAGGGTACGTGGTATATCCACAGGGTGGATTTCTAAAACCGACCACTGGCAGCGCTGTGAACGGTAAAAGCACCTTGATAGGTGCTTTTGTAAACCCAGGTAAAAGCACCTAGATAGGTGCTTCCGACATAGGGGTCGACTTTAGGACCCGCACGGAAATTGCCACCCCTACCTTAGGTGGGGCTCCCAAGAGGCATTGTATATATATCTAGTCGAAGTCGGGTTGGGCATTTGCATCTTGGTAGGTAACATGTGCATGGGAGTAGCCACGAGGGGATGGTGTTGTCAAGTGTGTGGTCCTTGGTTTTGCTTGCGTTAATTAGGGTAAAGCATCAAGTTGTGGGGTGGGCAAGCAGTGTGTTTGCTAATACATGAACTGATTTATTATGTCAGTTTGTCCTTAGGTTGTTTATGTGCTTATTTGTGCAACATGATAGTAGGTGGAGGGATGTGCATAGGTTACATGTTGGAAATATGTCTTGTTTAAGGATAATTTTTTTTGGGTAGTTCCCTAGGTGTCTTCCATATTGAAATTTGAGGGTTTGTGTAATTTGCGCATTGGTAATCTAGGGGGCATCTTAGAATAGGTTTGACCATTTTATGTCCATATCGGTGGTAGAGTGCCATTTGTCTACATAAGGTAGCGTATTTTTTCCATGGGAGATGAGTGCACTTACATACTCTTTATATATGTAGTTTTTGAAGGTTGTGAACTGAGCCATCATGTTGTGTGGAGGTCAGGGAGATAGATGGCCAATATGGTGTTTGATGGCCGATTAGGTGGAAGGAGGTGATTAAGATGTGGGGTTGTTCCGCTCCTTGTTTGGCCAATTTATCAACCTCATCGTTTCCAGTGATATTTCCTGTGAGCTCTAACATTGCGGATGGTAATATTGTGAAGAGAATATTTTACCATGTTTACTATTCAAGTTATGAGGAGTTTGTCTGGGTGGTTATATTTGGAGGATGGGTTTTTTTGATGTGGTTGAGGAGGAGATATGTGTTGTTTAGGCTATATGTGAATATGAATGTGTCCGTGGGGGGCATTTTGGTTTGCTATGTTGCGATTAAGAGTGCGTATAGTTCTTCCTTGAGGATGTTGGGGTATCCAAGTAGGCAAGTGGTGATATTGACCTATAAAGGTCTGTTGAGTCCGGCTCTTACAATATTCTTGTTTCCTTTTGCTATCCGGTGGTGTTAATAAACCATCAATGTAATAAGATTTGACAAGTCGAAAGCATAGGGGGAGGATTGTTGTTGTGGTTGGTGGCAAGGGGTGTTGGTGAATATGATTGGTGGCAGGGGGTGTTTGGCTACGTGCCATGCTTTGGGAGATTTTATTGGGTATTGTGTTTGTATGTTGGAGAGTATTAGAATGGAGGTGAGTAGTGGTTTTTTATTGTCACAGTAGGTGGGAAATTGCAAGGTTGTGGTGTATTGTAAGGTGAGGGGTGGAATAGTAAGTATAGGGATGACGTTCAATTGTTAAAGTGGGTTGATTGTGTTGTTTGTCCAATCATCGTGTGTGATGGTAATGATTGTAGTGGAGTTGTGATTGGTGTATGCGGCTAGTCGGGCCCATTTGATGGTTTTTGGGAGTAGGTTGAGATTTGTTATGTGCGCATAGCCACATCATTTCCATTGGGTGGAGAAAGTTGGACCTAGTGAGCCAAAAATTACATTTCTTTCATGTAGGAAGTGGTATTGTAAAAATTGTACACGTGGGATATGTGAGTGGGCTAGAAAAATACAAGTGTGTTAGTTGGAAGTTTTGTATGAGTTTATCTAATATTGATGATGGGAGGGTGTGGTGGTTATGGATGGAGGAGGGTGACTAGGTTGCATTTAAGGAGTGGTTTGATACATCGGTTACTTACGAAGAGTATTTCTGTGGCAAAATCTTATATGGGGGTGGGGAGGTTGTCGAGAGGATGTGGTTAGTGATGGATTCATAAGTAGAGTATCTTTCCCATAGCCATGTGTGGTGACAATTGCTACTCCAATTGAAGTAACAACCCATAATAATTGTCAGATGGATACACTACTCTTGTACATCCAAGCAATGACCTTCTATATCTTATAATCATCCAAATGCACTACATTTATCCAATCATTTTTTTCATCCATGTAAACCATCCTAAGTTCATCATTTCATGCATCACAAAATCATTCTTCGTCCAACCTAAATTATTCTAACTTCATTTAATTTCATCTATCATACCTAGTGCATTCATTTAGTAAATCAGCTAAGAAAAAATAACCTATTCACTTCACCATTGTTCAATTATTATCTGCAAGGATTAAATCCAAGGAATTTACTATGACTTCCAGTAATCTCAATTATAAATTCATATCTTCCTTATTATTAATCAAAATTAGACGTGTGATATACCATTGGAGACCTAGTGACAAAGGCTACTCGGAATACATACAAAAGATATAATTCCAAACCCTTGGAAAGATCATATTAAGGCTGGAATGCAGCTAAACATCACCGCAATGACAATTTCTAGGTTGACCTTTAGAAATTCCTAACTTATTCATTCTAGCTTGGAATTGGACATGTAAGATGTTGTTGGAAAGCTATTGAAGTGAACTATTTGATCAAATTAATAATACTAGTAAAATCATTCAAGAATCTACTAAAAAAAATTCTACCACAAGGGTGTTTGGCTCTAAGTATCTAACTTCTACCAAACTCCACTCCAACCACCCTTAGTTGGGGTGGCCAAGTGGTGGAAAGAACTGGGGTTTAAGTCACACTTCCATGGAATAGTGCTTGGATAAGTGACCTTTTGTCACACTCCAAGCCAACACTCCAACAATCTAATCAAAACTAAAGCTAGAGCTTTAGTTTTAGTTTTAACAACTAGCAACTAGCAACTACCTACCAACTTTATCTTTACATTATGCCTTTAAGCCTCAAAACCCACAACAACCATCAAAACTTGGAAACAGACAAACATATAAACAACTACGGTCTCCAACTTCAACATCTATGGATTCACGCAATTGTTCTCCAACATGGTTTACCAACCATTTTAATGAACATTAATAGGGTTCATAATTTTTTTTAATCAAGATTAGCTTCAATATTTTTAATCAACAAGGAAAAGGAAGTGCCCACAAGGAGCGCCGCCATCTACATGAAGGAGAAGAGAGAGAGATTTCTAACCGAGAGAGCCATGAGAATAAGTCGAGCTAACCTTCGTGGACCACCACATTCCAACCACAAGGCCTACCAGCCATAAATCTAGCTAGGCTTAAATCTAACGGTCAACATCTATGGTCGACTTCACACTACCTATCATTCTTCTACATCCCTAAATCCTAAGATCTTCATTCGCCGCCACCTTGATTCAACAGCCTTGGTCTTCATCCATGTAATGTCTCCATCGCATAATGCCTTCATCTGCATCATTTCCATTGGTATTATTCTTTAATATATTTTCCATTCGTTCTTTGATCCGCCATGCCGGGCCTTCATGAATTATTTATTCATGTAACAATGCTAACTAATCGATATTAATGTAACCCCTAACAATTAACTTCTTTTCTTACCTAGAAAGTGAGTCTTCATTCAAATCACGATCGGTTTGGGTAGCTCACACCATGCATGGTAATATTTCAAGTAGTATACTAGTTTAATAGTATCCCAAGTTGTTGTATATTTGTGCAAGAGAAGAGTGTATTTGTGGGTGATATGACAATGATGTCTTTGTTTGAATTACATTATTGGGTTGGGAGGATAAGGTGCAGGATGTCAAGGCTAGGGCAAACAATTCGTTTGTCACATGGTTATTGAGTTTTTTGATCGTCGAGAGTTTGTTTTCAATGTCGCATTGTTTTATTTTTGTGTGAATTTTGTGACAAGTAGCAAGTTGTATTCGTAGATGATGTTTTAGGATTTAAAAATTTGTGTTATGTGATTTATTTGGAATGGTCGGTTTGTGGAATTTGCCAGTAACAATGGAATTCATTCATATGTTGCATGGCTTCCTATTTGTCTTCTCTGTATGTGGTTTGAAAGCTATAGATGTATGAGATGGGGATACCTAGTGGTTGTATGATTGTATAATGTCTTGGGTGTGGAGTAGGGTTTGGGGTTGTGGATGGGGATGGGGTGTGTGTTAGGTGGGGGGTGGTGTACAATGGGTTTGTGTTGAGAAGACTACGGTGGCTTGTGAGAGTGTATTTTTCAATATTTTTGATTTGGTATGGTATTTATCTTGGAATTCTTGAAGATAAGTACGCGGATATTGATGTGATCTTGGATTTGGGGTAGGGTGGTAACGTTGAATGAAGAGAGTTTTGTAAGGAATTTCTTTGTGTTGGATCTTTTTTTGTGAGGTACGTGAGGGGTAAAATAGGCTTTTGTACCAATTTTCCGATAGCAGTGAGTTATTACGAGAGAAGGTGGTGTCTATGGAGTCTAGATGGATGTTGAAGTGTCTTTTCCATATGTATAGGGATCTAGTGGTTGGTGATCTGGAGCATGCTTGATGTTTTAATTGTGAAGTGTTTAACACCACCATATTTGTTGTCTATAAATTTCACTATCCCTTGGTATAATTTGCCTAGTGGGTTTGGGTCATGAAGTGTTTGTATGACTTGTTCGCTCAATGTAGTAGCATATCTTGAGAGTAGGGAGATTCCTTCAGCGTTGAATGTTTTGCGGGGGTAGATGGGTAAGAATGTTAGTGAAGTCTTTGGGGATGTTACATATGGATTTTATGAGTTTGATGAGGAGTTTATCTAGTTTCATGGTGTTTGGGACAAAGAAGGGTGTGACATAAAATGCATATTCAATGCCATGATGGATGATTGTGTTGAGGATTTTTATTTTTTGTTGTAACAATGCGGGCGATAAAAATAGAGCAATGTTTTGTTTTCCTTCTTCTTTTTGCGATAGCGATTCCTTTCTATATTGCCCATTTGAAGGAGGGGACTAGCCAAATTCCTAGGTACGTATATGGGTCCTTTTGACATAGGATGGGGAGTAGTTGTTGTCACGGGGGCGGTCACTCCTTGTCAAGTTGAACACCACGTGCGGCCAAAGTTTGCTACCCCTATATTATATGCCATAGATCATTTTTAAAATTATGATATTTTTTCTACATATACATAACCATTGATAATATATTTTTTATATTGTTTTTGAAATTTTAAGTCATCTTCATTTTAATAGTATTTGTTTGAGTTCAATTCTGTGTCATTCTAGTTAGAAACGGTATTCTTTATTTATAGAAACAAATCATCAAATTTGGTTACCATTTTCTACTAGGTAATAGATACCGTGTATATCTACTCATGAAAAAAACATTGATAAAATTTTGACCCATTTTGGTGATGCAACTTACCAAAAGTAGATTCTTTTTGGTTGCATGTGGTGTTCAACTTGACAATGAAGTGGTATATTAAAAAAATAAACACAATCACTTTTTGGTGCATATCATTCCTCTTGGTCCAAAATTGGTTTACACTTAGTGAGGGGCCCAAAGGCTTTGTAAATTAATATTTAAAGAAATGGGACCATGGAAGTTGGACCATCGAACGAAAAAGGCCATCTTCCGTGGTCCGACTTCATGGTGCATGGTGTAAACGGGACCTAAGTCCCCGGAGGAAGAAGAACTCATCAGAAATTGCAACGGCCGCAGCTGTGTGCCGCCATAGCCCTTTCAATCATCTTCTTCAACATCTTCTCCAACAAAGCCATGGTCAAAGCATCGCTGGGCTCCTTGGCTGCCGGTATGTCCACTCGGTTCACTAACCCATGTCCTTTTTGAGGTCAAGTGCACACAACACCCCAAGTCATTGAGTCTTTTGAATATATTTGTATGTGGAGAAGAATGTGAACGTTCTATTGAACTTCAAGATAATCCTTAGTCATTTCTCTACGGATGTGGTTGCAATCATCAATTATCGTCAAGGCACTAAAACCTATGAGAATTTTAGGTCATTCTGGAAGTTGCGTTATACGGCTTGATTATCAGGATGCGACTTTATGTTGGTATGAATCCTACATGATTGAGGTGTTCAATTTGGTAAAGGTGCAATCTGCTGATTTCCTGTGCAACATATGAAAATGATGGTGTTCCAGAAAGGATCTGCCACACGCAATTTTCCTCCTCTAGGGTTAATGGACTGTGTTCTCCTTAGGAGTAGTAAATTTACAATATTTAGTGCTTGGATTGTACGAGTCTCAGTTTTGGAATGGAAAGATGGCAACAGTTTTTTGAGTGAGTTTCAGTTCACTCTCCCATGTCGTTTCTTGGAGTGAATTGCACACAAAAACCCAAGTGATTTGAGTGTTTTAGATATATGTGTGGAGAAGAATGTGAGCATTCTGGTCAACTTGAAGAGTAGCTTTTGTCATGTTCCATGTATGTGGTCGCAAGCATGAATCATCATCAAGGCACTAAAGCCTAGGAGAATATTAGGTCATTCTGGAAGTTGCATCAAATTCCTTGATGCGTCAGGATGCATTTACTTGTTGGTCTGAATCCTACATGATTGAGATGCTCAATCTGGTGAAGAGCTATCATTTGATTGTGCAACATGTGAGAACGATGGTGTTCTGGAAAGGATCTGCCAATTCATTTTTTCCCTGAAGGATTAGGTTTTACTTAAACTTATCTATCATTCTGCTGAAGAATGGATTGGGCTCTCCTCAAGAGTAGTAAATTCCACATTGTTTAGTGCTTGGATTGTAGAAATCTCAGTTTTGAAGTGGAAAGAAGGTAGTGACTGGATTAGTGGAATTTCCACCAGTCCTACTATTTTGAATTTGGGGTTTCGGGTTGATGATGATGTGCAGAAGCAACGGCTTTGGCAGATGGCGATGATACAGAGGTCCGTAGCTTAGCCTTCTCCCAATTAAGTAAGTGCTGCCTATTGTCATTTGATGACTAGATTTCTTCATAAATTCTTTCAAGAATGCATGTTACATTACTTACAAGTCCAAGAAGCCAGTGTCGGTTGACAACATGAGCCAATTTTCTGCAGTTTTTAGTATTTCACTGTGAGCAATTTAGATTTTTATTTTTTTGTTTTGACCTCTTAGAACTGTGTACGTGATGATATCAGCAGCTTTCAAGGGAGGAGAGGGCTCGAAAGGCATTGGAGTGTGACTGTGTGGCCGAACTTCGTGAAGGACCATGTGGCATACAATTCAGTGAAGCATTTTATTGCTTCCTTACAAGCGAAGCTGAAGATCAGGTATAATTTTAGATACAACTTGTGGGATTCCATTGTATACAGTGTTTACATTGTATGTTGTTGTATATGTAAGGCAAGCGAGCCTTACACAGACACTTTGAGCTCTGCACCCACTTCTTGTAGGATATGAAACATGCAAGTAGTGCAAGATGATTAGCAAATCTAAATTGTGCATGTAGCCAATTTCCTCTTAATATTTGGAGCTCATTTGAATATCTTGTTCATTGTCAAAGTGGAGATTCTCTTTCTTGTTGAATGATCATAAAGGTCCCCCCCCCCCAATTATGTTGACTACTGTCCATAGAATGGTTAACAAATTCTGAGCATGTAGTGTAATCTCTTTTAAACACTTGATGTCTTTGTGGTGTCCATTCTTAGATCCACACTTAAGCATACACCACTCAAATGAAGGTGTCCAATTAAGATAAGCAATCAAACTATCCCGCTAACCTTAACCATATACAACCACATACATCCATACACTTCTATATAAGGTAGATTGGTCAAAAATGGATAGTATTTCTGACTAGCCCACTTCTCCTAGGATACAAAACACGCGATTAGTACAAGATGGTTAGCAAATTCAAATTGAGGCCATAGCCACTTTCCTCATAATTTGTGTAGCTCACATGAATATTTTGTTTAAACACATGATGTCTTTTTGGTATCCGTTCTTGGAGCCACACCAAACCACATATTACTTAAAATATAGGTTTCCTAATATGAAAAGTAGGCGAATAAGGATTGTCTACCTTACAACCATACAAATCATACGATACTTTTTTACATAATAGGGCAGTGTGTGTTTACTAACTGATGTTCTTTGACAAATTATGAAACTGCACTTTTGCAGGGCTCGGATTGCATCAAGCCATTTGTAGCAATGCAAACATGCATGGCTGCCAACCCCGAAGCCTTTGTTCAATACACAGGTGAGGACAGGAAGGAAAGTTCTGCTCCAGGTGAGTCTACAGAGGTTGAAAAACGAAGTGTACCAGTTCCAGCTTCTCCTCCAACAGGAGCTATCAGAAATCCCATTTTGTAGCTACACACAAATGTAGAAATTGGTTTGAGGACGACAAGTGCAATGGCATTAGGCCAAATTGTTGATCTCTTGGGGACTAAATTTGACAATGTTTCCAAGCTTCAGCAACCTCAGGGCAGGTCACATACAATTGTGAATCACTGGTCGTGCTCACCACCCTATTTGGGTTTGAACCAGAGTTTCCTACTTAGAGCAGTCCTTGTAGCAGTAAGATTGATGCTTCCAATTTTCCTTCACGGATCTAGTGCTGGGAAGCTGCAATATGGGTCATCTATTATTGCATGAGATTGATATGAATACACCATCTGCATTTTTTCATCATACTGTCCATTGTGTCTAATATTTCAACCAACTCCAAATTTCAGCTATTCTCCCCTCTACATTGAGTTTTTGTGTCCAGTGGTAAATACATTGTTCAGTAGAGCAGAAATTTGCAATAGTTTTGATGACATTTTTGTTGCACTGGATTTTAAATATGTCTAGGTGGAGAATTAGTGCCAGTAACAAGCTTCCTAGGGTTGAATTGTGTTCCCCAATGCAATTTGGTTCAAAGTATTTGGATATACTGAAATGTAAGTTACAAAGAGAATGGAATTGTTGAGTCAATGTCTTCATGGAGGTGTCTGCTTGACCTGCTCAGAAGGTTAAATTATTTTCCTCAAGATACTATTTTCATGGTTGGTTTGGTCAGCTACTGAGAAGCTTTTTCTATTTTGCCCCCTCTTATATATTTTATGCAATGCAGACTACCTATCCACTGTCCATGTTTTTATCAATACAGTAGCTTATACATTTGGCCTCCTCTTCAACTCCTCCCTCAGCTTGAACAGTAGAAATGTTTTCAAATTCTTCCATTGCAACAGTGGATTCTACAACCTCAATATTTTCGTCCCCAACAACATCTGCCATCAATTCGATGGCTTCAAGTTTAACGACACTGTCAGCAATCGGTCTCTTTTCAACATGATGCATCATCACATGGTAAGTCATCTCTCCAACCTCACCCTGCTCTACTTCAGGTTCCATAGAAGTTTCTTCCATGATCTCTTTTGTGACAACGATTGATGATTCTTCAACCTCCAAACCTAAATTTGCAACAGAGGGTGCTGTTGCAGCGACAACATCCACCATCCAGTCAATTGTTTCTTCTTCAAGTTTAAGATCACCTCTGCTGGTGGGTTCAATGACAATCTCTTCAATAACCTCCTTTATTGGAACAGTAGGACCTTCACTGTCATCAAAATTCTCACTTGTTGTTATTGTCGTCGTCGTTGTCATTGGTTCTTCAACAGCCCCTACCATCAAGTCAACTGTTTCTTCAACTGTAAGGTCACAAATTTCACTTATTGTCGACTTCTCCACAGCGTCTATCATAAGATCTGATGTCTTGATGACATCCTCAACCTCATCACTTCCGCTTGCTAGTGTGATCTCGACTAGTGCAGCAACCATCTCATTATCCACCTGTTAACAGTAAGGTTTTCATTTTGTTGTTACTCTGATTGTTCAAGGTTCCAGATTCAGACATGAAATCGACGTGCATGAACAATGTCAATGGTTATTCTTATTGAACTCTATGTAGTAATTTACTTGAGGTCTTTTGAAGGTTTGCACATCTATAGATAGAGCAGGTTGACTGTGAACTGATAAGCACCTCCTCCACTTCTCCATATCAGTGTTAATTTACTTGGAGGAATTTGGTGGAAATCGGTGTTAATTTCTATATTGAAATATGTGCTTACCTGTTGGGAGACAAGTTCGGCAGTTTCAGATTCTTGCACAGATTCTTGCACTGGAGTAAGATCTTCATCAAGGATGACGTCCTGGGATTCCTTACGCCCATCATTTTTGAGGTTTCCATCACATTCTTGTTCAATATAGGGTTCTTCTTGCAGTAGATTTCCCTCCTGGCAGGCTTCCTAAAGTGCAACACTTTTAAGTAGAAGTTAGACATGAATTCAGCATATATAGCATCAATGTAAGTCCATTGCAAGAACTCATGAAGGAAAAGCATTTTGTCTTTACAGACAATAAATGTAATATGTTCACTTGTCTGATATGATGTAGGCAATCTGTTTTTTTCTTTTGAAAACCTGATGCCTTTATTTTTGCACACAAAGGACATTATTTGTTCACACAAATCCAGGTGTGCTCGTGAGCACATATGATATCTTTTAATCGCTAATTCAAATGTATTCGTAACCGGTTTCTGGCGATGTCTTGGTGTCATGACAGCTTTTGGTTGGTTGAGAGCAGGGTGCTGAGGCTTCCCGCCATAACAGGGGTTCTTTAAAAAGCGTGCCCAATTCATAGGTACATAGAAATGGTGATATATGAGGGAAGTAAACCTAATATTGTTACACCAGCTGTTATCACCAAAATGTGTGATAGCACAGTGATTTGTTTGTCATGTTCAAGCCGGTGTTAACATCAACCTACATGTATTGATGCTGTTGTTGGGAGCAAGTGTGTGTGTGCATATATATAGAGTTTTACACATCGTTACATGTAGATTTGTGTACTTGATTCACTATAATACAAATCAATTAGACATGAGTTAAATTCGTGACTTTGGTTACCTGCATTACAATTTGGGGCAACGACTGACAATCATCCAAGTCTGAATCTGCAAATCTTTGTGACCCAAATGTTGGGCCTTTGAGAGGGAAAGCTTTCAGATATTCCTCGTTGCTGTTGAATTCCATGTCCCAGGCACCGAAGCATTGCTGCTCTTTGAGAGCACTCGTCAATTGCTCAGCCGTGCAATTGAACTTTGACGGCTCCTGCATCTGATTTTGTATGATTGTGTATTATATTTATATTACACGATTCTCTGGCTATCAATGTTCAAGTGATTCTAACTCACAAAGTTTGCAAAGTGGCTCTTGTACAAGTGGATTGTGAGTAATTATTAGAATAATGATCGAGAAATGGCTACACTTTGTGACTGTTGTGAGTTGTGCCTCAAATTTGTACAGGAAACACTGCAATGAAACCATTCTCATTAAATTGGTGATGATGTGCAACCGTATAAGAATGCATGAACCAACATTGAGCATCACAAACCACTAATATATTGAATCAATGCCTACCAAACATGGATGGAATTTTAATCTTTCAAGTTGAAGCGATACTTCATTGTTGCAAGACCTAGAAGGTTGAAATATGAGTTAAATTTGATGTTGATTGCATCATTGCTTAATAGATGGTAAATCTTGAAGGCTTTGTATCAAAATTGACTCAATATTAAACATTGGTCACTTGCATTTGGAGATGAAGTTGATTGAAAACAACATGCCAAATTACGATTAGTAGAGCTAGAAATGTTGCAATCTTTTTATTCCTTTTTTTTTTTTTTTTTTTTTTTGAGTGATACCTTCATCTTCTTCATTGTGTTCAATGCCTTGATTGATCCTCAACAAAATCCAACCCTTCTACTTACCCCATTCACCAACATGAATGTGCCTTTTAGCCAACAACACGAGACCTGATAGGTTGAATGAACAAATTTGGCAAGAAATTATTTTGCAACAATTCACAGTGATCAACAATCATATTTCAATTGTCTCCATTGTCGCCCTTGATAAAAATGAGCACAAGTACATGAGGTCCTCATGTGGTGGCCATCCACGTTTGAATACATTGTTTTTGAAACAAGGTTTGGTAGACCAAGGTAAACGAATGATGGCCTTGACATGTGCCTATGCTTGCGGAGGTAGGTTTCAAGGGGTTGGTACCAGTGTTGGACTAGTCTTCTTTGGATACCAATTGGATATCTAGATTGAGTTAAAGGGGAAAACAAACATTAACCCAAAAAAAGGGGGGGGGACAAACCTTGAAATCAACATCCCAAAGGTTAGGCACATGTCAAGGCCAAAACCTCTTTGCCTTGGCCCACAAGAAATCATGTTCTAAAAACGCTTCTGACCACCCTTCCAAGAAAGAAAAGAAAAATAACGTCAGTTGACCGATGTGAAGTTGGTCCATTTGCCATCCTCATAATAGGGTTGTTAGGACAAATAAGAGGAGGATGGGGTAATGATAGGTGGTTCTAAAGAGTGTGAGAGGATGATTAAGGAAAGGGAACTAGGGTTGGGATTTTTTGAGTTTTCTTTTGTTAAAAATGATACATGTAAAGTATTTAATGACATTAAGGGAAATGGATTCCATGAGGTTTTGAAATTTTATTTTGTGGAATTTTGATGTCAAGAAGGTGTTCATGTTTTGTAAATAATGCGTCAAATGTTGGTAGTGATAACCAATGTTGGAAGGGTATTCCAACCAAGTTTTTGTAGATGGGGGATGAGAGTGTTTACAAATGGTAGTTGTTCCATAATTCAATCATTTTAGGGGAGGACTGAAATGATTGAATACATCAAATGTAGGGGAGGAGGGTATCATTGGGCGATTTCCCTTCGATACAAAGAATGTCCAGTCTTAGGTGGGCAAGGCAGTTGCATTTGGGTAGGAAACATGTGCATGGGAGTAACCAAGAGGATAGTGTGTTTTTGGGGTGTCGAGTGTTATGAATGCCGGCATATATTAAAAGGTGAAGTGTCGTATAGTAGGTTGGCAAAGGAGGGTGGCGGATAAAGTGTGGACTGCTTTGTTATGTCTATTTGTGCGCAAGGTGTTGATGTGTTTGTTAGTGCAACATGATAGGAGGTGGAGGCATATGTCATTTTGGTTAAGTCTACAAAGGTATAACTTTGGGTTAGGAATTTGGTGTTTGTGTTGGTTGCCCATATAGTGGTTGTAACGGAACTTAAGAACTTGTGTGATTTGGGCATCACTGATAGATTTAGAGGTCTAGTAAAGGTTTGACTATAATTGGTGAATGTGAGTTGTGTACCCATTTGGCGACGTAAGGGAATGCATTGGCCAATGAGGAAATAGTTTAGCTATGGTATCCAATTTTTATGTAACGTTTGATGTTGTGAATTGATCCATCGTATTGTGTAGAGGCGGGTACGTTGGAAGGCCAATATGGAATGCGATGACCAATAAGGTGGAAGGGCATTTGGTCTAGAGGAATGGGTCATTATTTTATCATTGTTTTGCAAGTTTGTTGGCTACATCATTGCCAAATAAGTTTGCATGAGCTCAAACTTTGTTCATCACAACTTTGTGATTAGTATGGAATAAGGTAGTTGCTATGAAGAGTTTGTCGGGGTGGAGGTAAATACTATCTAGGCCATCCGTGAATATGTGTACATCATGGGAGAGATATTGTGTATGTTGAGTTGCTAGGAGGAGCGCATACAGTTCAACGTGGAGGAATATGGGGATAATCCGGGAGTTTATTTGCAATGGATGTGTGATTAGAGCCATTCAAAATTTCAACGTTGGCAATATTACCATTACCTTCGTTATCAGGGGGGTGTGGAGGATCCGTCAATGTAGTAGGAGCATCACGGAGTATATTTGAGGGAATGGAGGTGGGTGATAGAAGATGGCATGGCGGGGTGGTGGTTCTGGGTGGTAGTGGTGTTGGGGGGGGGGGGGGTAAATGTCTTGCCACGTATGATGGGGGAGTTAGAAGCGTGCTATTGAGAAGGGGAACGTTTATAGAGGTGTGAAATGCAAGTAAGAGGTTGGTAGGCACATATGACAACATATTATTCAGGGTATGCTTTAATGAGTTGTGATGGATGTATAGGATAGTGAGAAGTTTTGGTACATTGGTGGTGTAATAAGGGGGGAGTATAAGAGTGGGGATGTATTGCATGGTAAGGGGGTGGGGGAATGGTGATGGCATGGTGTATATCTGAGTACTTTAGAATAGGTGGTGGAGAGTGTTTCCAATCACCATGTAGGATGAGGAGTAGGGTCGGGCTACATGGCTTATGTTGAGATGCTATGCGGGCCCACCGGATGGCTTTGGGAAGGAATGCGGCATTACGGAGATGAGCATAACCATAAGCCTCCCATTGATGGAGAAGGTTAGGCCTAGGGACCCAAAAACATCATCGCGAGAGTGGGGGAAGTAAATATTCAACAATAACATTACTAAACAACTAGATGATGATCTTTTTCCATAAAAAGAAGTTGCGATTAAAAAAAACTCATGACAAATACTAGTTGTTGGTCAAAACTCCACAATACACAGCCGTAGTGCTCCCCATAAACAGGGAACCCCAAAATCAAAGGATAGATAATCATGCTTTCCCAATACATATCCCTTCGGGAACGCACGCAGCTGAGAAACGTTATGCAGGCAATCTTTCTCCCTCTCTTTCTCTCTCACTCACTCTTATCTTTCCTCTTCTTTCTTCTTCTTTTTTCTTTTTTTCTTCTTCTTTTTTTTTTTTAATCTCGCTGGCCCATTGACAATCCTTCAAATGTAACCAAACTTGTGAGCCATTGAAATGGAGTTAGGTCAGCTGAATCCCCCGACTGTCCGGACCGATCCAGAGGGGGTTAGGAGATCAATTCGTGTGCAGATCAGGTAGATCTCCAAGAACCAAGGATTGCATTTAATCGTCAGAGAGACACAACCTGCGGCTTTTCTGGCGCGGCTCTGAATACTCGCGAGGATTTGCAGGGGCTTTGGCCACGTAACAAGGGGAAGGTGAGCTATGGGGTCCTATTTCGTGGGAACCTCCGACTCCCCCCCCCCCCCCCCATGCACTTTGGGACCGTTGGATCGGCGCCGGAACGTTCGGTTCGGTTCGATCGGAGATCGTGGATCACGAAGATTGTCGTTTCAAACTTCGGAATCGAAGCGAAGATGCAAAAGTTGGAAGAGGTCAAAGCTCTTCGAGATTCTCTCTCTTGTTTAGTAATACATAGAGAGAGAGAGAGACCCCTTCCCAGTTGTGTTGATAACGATTGGACCTAGAATGGTGTCTATATTTGAGCACGTAATCCAATCTCAATGTCATAACACGTGCCGTGACCTTTTCGGTGTCCGTTCTTAGCTACAAACGTTGCCATATACCCCACACAAAGGGTAAGTGACCGCTCGAAAAGAGTGACCGCGTAACGATTATTTGAGATCTGACATTTGTGTGTTCGGTTGTTAAATAACACAACTCCAATCAAAACATTGTTTTTTCAATATCATAATCGTGTGAGCAGGTGCAATTCTATAGGAGGTTGGTATCATACAATTTAGGCATGTTGTAATTATGCATGGAATGGACACTAGGCCGATTTTACTTATACAAGTTAGTGGTGGTTGATTTATCACAATAGATCTCAATTCGGGGTCGAATCACTTCATATATGCGTTATAGGCGATTGTTGTTTTACCTTCGGCAAACGTGGTGGGGCCTACCTCAAAGGCTCGGATATCTAACCTTGACCAAGGGATAGAATTGGGATGAATTTTCGCAACACCCACTGAAAGCCCAACCACACTGGCCGGGTTGGCTCGGCCCTGACTAGACCCCCCGATGTGGCTCATGTATGAGGGGGAGGGCGAACCAAGGGTGGGGAGGTTAAAATGTTGGTTATTATTATCAAGCCCATGTTTCTATTTTAAGACATACTAACTCCCAAATCTCCGCCAAAGACCCCAAATTAGTCTATGTCGTTTATGGTATTTAGTCTCGCTTACTATTTGGAATATGCAATGCTACAACTTCTTACTCTAAAATTCAATTTTTTCCTCACAAAGGTCAACTAGGTTTGCTGAGACATTTTCAAAAATAAATGACTTTACATGGTAAAATATTACATTCTTAGTAAACAATTATAGCACTGTAGAACTCCAAATAGTAAGTGGCACTAAATAACCATAAACGGTGTACACCGTTTATAATATCTGGTGTCACTTACTATTCAGATTTATGCAATGCTGGTATTTTTTATTGTTAATGTAAGTTTTAACCAAGAAACAATATTATTGTTTTGTATTGTCCAAACAATCAATTTGATCTTTTACGGATAAAAGATGATATTGAATGTAAATAAACTTAACATTGCAAAGTTCCAAATCGTAAGTGACTCCCAAACACTGGAAACGATGTATTGAACTTAAATTGGGATAACCCACCAACCAACACACTATAAGGGGATTTCGTTTCCTAACATCTACAATGCGGGGGTGCATAAAAATCTACCATTATAAATTTATTGTTGATTCATACCAAATCAAAATGAATAGACTAATTCAAGGTCTTTGACCTTGATTTGACTAGTCTAAGAATAACCATCCATAGGCTCTACATAGGAATCATCGTTTTCACCCTCCCCTTAAGTATTGTGAAAAATGTACCCCCAACAAGGTGGTCAAGTTTTTATTATTGTATTACTTACCCCCTTGGTAAGTGTTAGGAAACCAAACCGATAGAGTTGGAACTTGGGGGAATGTTGGCAAAGAACCTAATTAGGGTGAGTTTCCATGTAGGCCGCTTGCCCACCGGTTCTAGTGGGAATAAGGACAAACTCGCCCAAATGTAGATGGAATCTGGTGGGGTAGGGTTTGTGTGTGTCAATTAGCTACTCTCATCTTCTCAAATCTGGGCCCACCTAATAACCTCCTCTTTAAGGTCACAAAGGACCGGCTTTGGTAACTCCAAGCTTTGGTGATTGACACTTGTAGGTTAAAAAGTGCTTTAGTGGGCGCATGGAAGTTCCTGCGGCCCATGACCATGGCCCTCCACATTCTAGTAGGCTACTAGAATGTGGTTGGTTGGTGGCTTGTGCTTATCTCCATGAGAACATCCCCAACCCATTATTGTCCAGAAAGAAAGAAAGAAAAGAAAAAGAACTCTAACGTATATGTCACCAACTTGAATATGAGCCTGTTCACCCTATATTGCTTATGGTTGCCCATAATGCAATACTATTACTTATCTAGAATCCAATGGGCAAGCGGTCTACATGGAAACTGACCCTTAGTACTTTGTTATTTCATGCACCTTTTAGAGTGGAGGTGCTTATTCCCGATCAGGACCCCATCGAAAACTTATAGGATGCCATGATTCTTATCAAGCTAGGATTAAATTTCAATAAGGTTGGGCACTGAATTTGATCAAGCCGAAACCAATAGTGCCATGACACATGTCCCTGGTTTGAGTGCTAAAGTGAGCAGGAATGAGCAGTTATGGCAAACTCTGGACATTGGTAATGTGTTTTGACCAACTTTTGGCTTCAAAAATTCATAATAATTTCAATTTAAGGAGTAAATTACCAAAAAAAATCGCAATCCTCAAAATTTTCTATCTTCCTACACAGAAGAATTTGCACCGCCTTATACTTCTCCAAATCTAGCACAAAGTCTCTTCCATGATCATTTATGGCCACCTCTGCTCTGATTTGGCAAGCTTTCGTATACCTCCATTTGTAGCCATTTGGACAAACATTTTAAGATATTAAACTCCAGGGAGTAGGACAATAATTTTGGGACGAAGGCAGTAATTGACTGCCAATGACCACACACATGCCGATGTAACTTGATATTACCTACAACTTGGGTTGCATTAGCGAATCTATGATAAATCATGAACCGAAATCGGGTTGAAAATAAACTTTGCTTTAATTTGGTTATAATGAGTGAAAGTGCACATGTGATGGTTCTTTTAGAGGATTACTTAGGGTCTCTCTAGTTGTGTAGATTCTCAAGTCTCATAAGTTCTTTGGCTTTTTGAACATTGAATTGAATCCATTCCATTTGCTTCAAACTCATCTTTAAGTAAATTTGGAAATATTCTCAAAATTTGTCAGACTTTTAAGTTGCTTCAGTTCTATAAGCGGATTCATCCATACACTTTTGATTTCATGAGAAATATGTGAATCCTTAGTGATTATTTGAATGTTATGCTATCAAGATTATGATGGAAAAGAAAAAATATTTATTTTCTTATTTTAAATCTATAAAATCAATTGTTGAATGGTGGAAATATAATTCTTTAAATATAATATTATCATAATCAACTTTGCATATTTTATTGTAGGAACTTATCATAGGATTCTACAATGAATTCAACATGTTATAATTCTAGACTTAAACTTAGTCCGGTTTAAGGTTAAGGGTTTAGGGAGTGGCATCTAAAGAGGTTGTCATATGACACTTTGTGTTGAATGATAAGTCATGAAGACCACTAAACCAATAAAGTTTAAACCCTAAACCCTACTTGGATTACTTGGAAATTATTTCATCTACTCACTATGGGCAACTTTCCACACACATGTGGATTGAAATTCACCTATGGGCGGTTCCTCTCCATCACTCCCATAGTTAAATGACCGACAACCAATACAAGATTGTATTGTTCCCCGCTTCTAGTGCCCCATCTCACAAGAGACCACCTAAGGTAGGAATGCTTCAAAATCAACATCCAAAAATATTTTACAATGTGTATATATTCATGATGAATATGTACATCTTCTGAACATTTGATACAAGTGTTATTTTTGAGTCACATACACACACCTAAAACTTCAAACCCTTATAACTTTTACATACGATGTCCAAACCATGCTTTCATTAGTGCATTGGAACCGTTTCTTTAGATCTTACAAATGAGAAAATACATGAATTCGATAACTCTACTAAGATCAGAATACTTTGCTCTATGCTTCTTCAGTAACGGCCGCTTCACACGATGGCCGAAGGTCAGGAGGCCGTCGATTTCCACCAATCATATTGCAAGAGACCAAGAATTCGGCCTCTCGACCCTTCACACCAGAGGCCAAAGCCCAAAGGCCGTCACTCTCCAAAATGCCTACATGATAGTACTTTTTTTTTATCAAGGCGACGGATTCTCGAAGGAAGTTTGTGTCAGGCATGAATGAAAACCCGAACTATGGTCGAGAGGCCATCGATTTCTTTTCATAAGAAGATCAAAAACTGACAAGATCTTGACCGTTAGATTGGAGGGGTTGTTTTGGGCAAGGAATAAAGTGGGATGCTCCTTCTTCATGTGGACTTTGGGGTTGGCCTTTGGAGGCTTCACACTATGGTTGTCCAAGTGGAGAGGCCCTGGGAATTCATGGCCAAAGGTTTGGACTGTGGGCTTGACCTTTGAGAGCTTCACACTATACCCAGCCGAAGTCTCTCTAATTCCTATATTATTTTATTGGCTATGCATTTTCAGCCCATTTCTTTGGACTCTCAATCAACAAAGTGTGGCCACTCCATTCCATTCAATCCCTCGGCCTCTCGACTTGGACGGCCATAAGTTAACGACCGTTCACCGCCGTCCCAGACTGCTTTTTGTTTTGGGGAAGCTCAACAAGTTCTGGGAAAAGCCCGATTTCCTGGGGTGCCCAAGTACGGAGTGACGGATGAATGTAATAATGAATGTGCAAATACTTCTCATCCGCGTTATTGTGAGGATCGGGATGGATCCTTCCCTCATCAATAACTTCCGTCCAACACAATCGAATGTGCGACGTGTGTACCCCTCCTCATGATTCGGTGCCGATCTCTCTCACATTCCCCATTGGTCGTATTAAGTGTTCTTTTGGGACCTATGTTAAGTTCACTCATAAAAGGTGAGATTAAAAAAGGACATCCTCATCAAATTCCCAACACACATTGTTAGAAATACACAAACATCTATGATAGAGGTGTCCCGGGAGATTTTGGGCATAATCGGTCGAGATCCTAGTGTGTCCAAGTCCAACCGGTTACATGTTGACATCTTTCAGTTTTTTCTTCATTAGTTTGAGGTATGTTCTTTGCATTCCTTTAACATAGTTGGTAATTTTCGTGAAGTCTTGAACTTCGACTGTTTATTTCTCAAACTCAACCAGCTCATCTGTAACCAAATAAATGAATAAGTAACCAACGTCGGGCAATCCGACGTGAATTTGAGCCCGTTGGCCCTACCCTGCTCAAGAATCCTCTTGGTTCAAGGCGGGGTTTATTGCCTACCCTACGATGGGTGGACTCTTGGTTTCCTACCTACTTGATTAGTTTTTCCGTCAAGTAGATAGAAGATTTCACAGTAGGGATCGAACCGCCAACCACTCCTTTTGGAAATGGGTACCTCTCCACTATCACCCGGTAGTTTAGGGTCATCTCGGACCTCATCTGTAGCTATATTAGTGGTTGGTTCTCCTAGTTCAGTGATCTGTACTATCGATGAGCTTGTAAGAGGGCGATGTTTCATAAATTTACCTAAAGGAGGGCTAGGGATTTGTGGTGTCTACGTAAACTCATCCATTGCAAAGGTGAAAATGCAGCAAATTATATTATAACATGTAGGTGTTTATGTTTAGGCTAGATGACTCTGAAAATAGAGTAAGAGACCCCAAATTAGTCTAGTAGAGTCGAATTGGAATGAATCAACTCTCAATCTTGTAGGAGACTTTTTTTCAACTGGAGCCCGTTAATCCACAATGTTTAACTCGTTCACGCAGATGCCACAAATCCCAAACCCTAGGGGAGGATGAATTTGCTTATTGCTAAGTACAACCCAAATACTATTTTTTAAAGTCAAAATAGGGATCAAAGACCCCAAATTAGTCTATCGGTATTGAATTAGGATGGATTGGCAACAAAACTATCGGGTGTAAGTTCTTATCACATCCCCCATGGAAAGTGTTGGGAAACAAACCAAAAAAACAATTGTAAGAGCATTCCCACCTAGCCGGGTGTAAGTTACATGCCTCTCGGGTATGTGAAGGGATCATTGGGAGTCCATGTGGTGAAGATAAAATGATGTTGGCCATGTGGTGCACTCTTTGGAAATCTTGCATGTCACATTTACAAGGAGAAATTGGGTTGTTTAAGGGAGAAACTCTTCTAGGCATCCAACGAATGCATTAAAACAATGGGGATCGAGTTCAACTACACTAATTCTCTAAGTAATGTGTGTGGTATTAATTTTTGAAACACTCATAATTTTGCCAAGTCTCAAAATTAGTGAGGGCTAAATTGCCTACTAAGTGATACTAATCCATGATTACATGCTCATTTACCATACATTTTAAGAACATTAGTGTATGCACTAAGGGATTGTCAGTGGATAGTGCCAAGATGAATAGTGCCGGTATTTTGTGAATATTGTTGATATAAATAGTATTTTTAGTGCATAATGCCAAGATGACCGTTGATTCCTAGATCTTTGGGTGGCATTAATTTCATAGCGTAAAGAAATTTAGTATCACCTTCACTAACTTCCCACACTCGCTATTAGCCCTCCCTCACTAATTGGGATAGTGTGGTCATGTTGCGACAAACACCTAGATTACCATCTCAAGCAAACGATGTTGAACCAATAATGAAGTTCTTTTTGTATATAGGTGAGGCTAGAGGCATAACATTATCTAGTTGAAGAGGGAGGCTTAGTAAGACCAAGAATACGTCAGATGAGGTCCAAGAACTATTCCTTGCATATGCCTCACTTGGGAAATTCAACTTGAAAAACTACGATATTATTGAAGGTGTTTAATTTTCATATTGTTGCATGCATTCAACTTCGTAATGAAATGGACTCATTGAGCTGAATGATGTATTAAGATTTCACAACCTCTAAATTGTGCTCCGGTGACGGATCCATGAACCGTCCTCCTAGACAATAGGACTTTGGGTGCACTAGGCCCCCCACCAATCTTACCAAGGTAAAAGGGATTTGGTATACCCAAAAAGACCCCCCCCCCCCCCCCCTTCCAATGTGGCGTAAGGTCTATGGTTGTTTCATTCCCTTCAATTTCCTAGACTAATTTCGGACTCAAATCAACTTCATAAGGTAATTCATGTGTTGCCATATAATTGATTGCATTTTCACCTCATGTTACATTGGTGGGGCAAAACTCAAAGAGCTCGCCCTCATCACTTGCAATAACATGCACTAATTAGCTCCAACTACCGGTCCGAGATGACCTTAAACTACTAGATGATAGTGGAGAGGTACCCAACTCTTAACAAGAAAATGGTGGAACCGTGAGGCTCTGTCCTTTCTTATGAAAGACTATAATTGTAGTTGTACACTTTGCTCATGCCAGTTGATGGCTAATTACTAGATCTATAACCAACTATAATCAATTAGATTTTTTCAATATATATTTAGGGAAGAACTATAGTTCATTAGATATATTTAATTATAACTAACCATATTTTAGAACAACTATAGTTAACTACATCTTTTGGCAAGTCAAATCGCGAACAACTATAGTTACAAAAGGCAACTAGTTGACTAATAGTTGAATTAGTTGGTTAGTTGTCCAAGGTATGTGAGCTTTCATCATTCATGTTAAATAAATTGGACCAAAAATAACAAGAACAAGTAACATCCAAGTGTGAATGCAAAGTGGTTAAGAAATTTGCTCTTCAAACATAGAAGTTGATGCATAGTCTCTGTCCTACATACAGAGCCAACAAAGAAGTTGGCATATCGATTCTCTATTGTGAAACCTTCTCTCTACTTGACGAAAAAACCAAGAGCCCACCCACCACAAGGTAGGTTGTAAACCCCACCCTGCACCAAGGGGATCCTTCAGCAGGGTAGGGACTCAAATTCACGTCGAATTGCCTGACGTTGTATATAATATCATTATTATTATATCTCTAACTACATTTTTAGTCTGGTCTTTAGTGTGGGCTTGATTGTTTCAAACTTTTGTCACTCGTATTATTTGGCTTGAGTTGATAATGTGATGCACATTATAGTGTAGTATCACAATGTTTTTCAAAATGAAGAAAATTATTGTGGTGTGTGCAAGACAACACATTCCACAATTGGAAACTAACTTAACCCTTGGGGTGAACTTGCATTAAAAGATATCGTAATCGGGAAGGTGAAGAGAGTGAGTGTTTGTTTGTTTGTTTGTTTGTCTGTCTGGCAGGAACGGAAGAGATCAGGGGAGGAGGGTTACATCAGTCAAATCCGACGGTCGAGAAAGCACAGGCAGCGTGGCCTCACCAGAAGCCAGAAGCATGCTGTAGTATCACAATGTTTTGCAAAATGAAGAAAAGTATTGTGGTGTGTGCAAGACAACACATTCCACAATTGGAAACGAACTTGACCCTTGGGGTGAACTTGCATTAAATAACTATTGCAAATCCGTGTGCAAAGGATTCTCAAGATCTTTGGAAAGTGAAAAGTAGTTTTATAAGTTACACATTGCGCACTTCAACGACCATGGCAGAAGCCTGTGCATGCCAAAACCCCACGATTTTGTCGCAACATTATCTTTAGTATGACACTATATATTATTCACAAAATCAAAGTCAATGTCCACCCTAATTTGATGGCATTTTATATGATCACTCACACTAAATCTAAATCAAAGAAATAGTATAGCCCTTGGGAACCTATCCTTGGAATGCTCTATTGGGCCTTCAAGTTTCAACCTTACCATTTAAGATAGAAACTTAATTTGGCTCCTACTTTCCATGCTAACCTTTCAATTGGTGTAAAGCCTTGGTTAGATCGACTCCATTCGTTTCTTAACAAACACAAAATAGGGAGGCTCCAAACTAGATGAACCGATCTTAGGTGGTCAATTACCTACCATTAGAAGAGGAAAGCGGGGTCAAATATGCCTTCAATGACCCTCAATTGGTGATTGAAAATGCTCACAAAAATACATATATTAACATGTAAGTGGGTGCAAGCATGGTAAAGTGGACCAAAAAAGTGCTTTGGTATACTAGAACCATTATTTTTGGGGTCAAAGGCCTAAAAACAGTAGCAAAACGTTATTTAAATGGAGTTTTTTTCATGATGAGCTTTATTGATGTGTTAAATACTCAAATGTAGAATTTCAAGCTGAGATCTTCAATACTTAACATCAAAAGTGATGCTCAAAAGCAAATGGTTAAGTCTAGTTTTGGATGAAGATTTCATGACCTTAACTATTTTGAAGTTGGGGTCTTTTTTTTTAATATTCACCTTGAATTCATTATCTACTTGAGGGCATCATCACAAAACTTTGTAGAAAACCATCAAATTAATGTAATTTTGTCATACTTTAAACAAGCTTTAGACAATCACTTGTTCAATATCACCTACTTGCACACCACTTGCACCGTCTTCTAAAATATGTAGACTTTTCTTGGATTTGTTTTATTTTGGTCATCATAAATTGCTTGGATTTTGTAGATCGATATGTTTTTTTTTTTAATTATGATTTTTTTTCTTCATGAAATTCGAATACATCAAATTGAATCACTCCCACTTAACACCAAGCAAGGATCAGGAGCTATCCACTTTACTATGCTTGCACCCAAGTCTATATTATACATATACATAATGATTGTGCAACAAATGTGGCAATTCAAATAACACCCACTCAATGGACGGGGAGAACGGACCGCTAGTTATGAATGAATTGGTTGAAGTTCAAGACTTTCAAGAAAATCACTGATCATGTTAGAGGAATCTATATAATACAACCCAAAATAGTAAAGAAAAACCAAAAGATCATAAAATGCATAACATTATTTAGTTGAGTGACCAAGTTGGGTGGGGCCATGAATATGCCATGTAAGGTGTTTGAATTATACCTTGTGGATGCTTGTCTAAGCATATACATCTTGATAAACTATGAGTTATTTAGATAAAGCACTGTCACTAAATATTATTAGAATGGGATGGCTGATAGCAATTGAATAATGTTATGGTAACCAGTTGGACTTGGAAACGCTGGGATCATTCCCAAAAAGCTCATGGGACACTTTGCACCCACTTAAGTTACCTTCCTATGTGAAGAGAGGGGAGATGAGGTCCAGGCAGTTGGGCTCCCTTAGAATCCCATGCTCCTACGTCTAACAATACTACTACTATTGCACTAAATATGATATTTAGTGTCACTTACTATTCGGAGTCACACAATGCTATATCTTTTTAACGAATAAAGTAATGTAATTTCTTACCAAATAAAGTTGTTAATGTTCCATAATGTCCAAACAACCGATTTGACATTTGTTAGTAAAATATGAGATAACCGGTAAATAGATATAGCAATCGCATAATTCCAAATAGCAAGTGACACTAGATACAACATTTAGTGTACTAAATACTAATACATCATCATTATCATAATAATAATGATGAAGATGATGATGATGATCAGTGTAAGGTGGTGGTACCTAATTATGAGGAAATGAGCTCCATGATAGCCGCTAAATCTGGTGGCAACCACCCCGGAGTACCTACTGTACCACCATGCCCAGGCTGCCACTAATTACACTTAGTTACAACTAAATCACAGCTAACTTACTTGCAATATTTCTGAAAATGCCAAAACCATTCAAGGAAATCCTACTTCAGACCTTGGACAACTAACCAACTAATTCAACTATTAGCTAACTAGTTGCCTTTCGTAACTATAGTTGTTCGCGATTTGACTTGCCAAAAAATGTAGTTAACTATAGTTGTTTTGCCGATAAATCTAGTTAACTATAGCTATATCTAGTTAACTAAAGTTGAGCGCAACATGTTCACATACTTCTACTATAATGTTGAAGTGTCACTAGTGTGTTATTTGTGTTGATGGTGTACATGAAGGTTGTTTTGGAGCACAACACTATGAAGGTTGTTAACTATAGCTATATCTAGTTAACTAAAGTTGAGCGCAACATGTTCACATACTTCTACTATAATGTTGAAGTGTCACTAGTGTGTTATTTGTGTTGATGGTGTACATGAAGGTTGTTTTGGAGCACAACACTATGAGTGATCGTATAAAGGCGTTTCTTGATGATCCTCAATAGCCCGAGCATATTAAAGACCTCAACTGAAGCAAATCAAGAGGCAAACTTCCTCCAACATATTTTCTAGTTAACTATAGTTGTTCTTGAGTTTAGCCTTAAAAAATTTCTAGTTAACTATAGTTGTTTTGGCAGTTGTCCAAGGTCTGAAACCCTAATTTTCCTCGTGAAACTTATGTGTTTTTGCACATACTATATATGTTGTGGGAATTCCAAGAAATGGAAACTCAAGTGCATAGAATAATCATATGAATCATTTGAGAGACCAATCGATTATTCGGCATGTTGGTGCCGAATTGGCCATGCTCATTATGCGGTAGGTACCATAAATCTCCACTAAATATGAGTACCCAAATCTACACGTGACATGCCTATCATTCTCCTTCACATGGACTCTGGAGGCCACGGCTCTTCTTCAATTTTAAAACGAAATAAAAGAAAATTAAAAACACCAACGATCATTGAAGTGATGAGGTCGTGTACGGATGGCATTGCATATTTTCATCCAAATATGGACACTATTCCTTCCCATTTTGGGCAGTTTCATCCAGATTTCATGATTTTGGAGGACGATTCTGGCGATTCCATCCATGGGGAACACAATAGAACATTTTGTTTGCATTCTTTAAACGTTGTCGTCGGTTTTGAGAAATTAGGGTTTACGGAGGTTGGTTCTTGGATCATGGTTGGCGCCATGGTTGTCTCGCATTCTTTTTGTACCAATGTTGTTCGTGTATCTAGGCTCAAGTTGGGTATCAACAAAGGGCATCTCTACAAGGGCTAGAGTTTTGTGTTGTCTAGGGAACCTCATCTATTGAGAAGGCAAAAATGTAACAAGCTATGAAAGTTGTATGGAAAGTAACAAAGCTAGTTTCAAAACCGGGTGTTTTGGGGTGATTTGTACAAGATGTGCTATTCTCCGTTCTAGCCTTCATGTATACTAAAAAAAAACTCCAGTAGAAACTCCTTCCCCACTCATACCCCGGCCACACCAGGGGGTCCAACCACCCCCAGCCATCCCCATCTGCGAGGGGGCCCCACACCCTCCAGGCTGGTTGGGGGGCGGATGGACCCCCGGTGTGGTTGGGGTATCAAAAACCTGAGAAACTTGAGTTTCTTATGTAGCCAGCCTTTTCGTTGAACAACCTCCACCTCCGAAATGGAGGCCCTTCCATTTGCTTGCTCTCAGAGCTAGGAGTTGCTTGGTTTAACCTTACATACTAGAATTGGGAGCTAGGTTAGGAGTTGGATTAGGAGGTGAGAGTAGGAGCTTAGAGCGAGCTTGTACAAGATCAAAGTCTAGGAGTTTAGAGCAAGCTCATGCGAGGTTGAAGTTTAGGAGCTGGGAGCTAAGATTTTGAAGGTGGATTAGGAGGTGACTTCGGATGAATGCTATCCTTGAAGCTTCAAAGTGCACTTTCAAATTTACAATAATCTCTAGCATGTGCAAAGGCCATGCTCAAATCTTATCAATCCAAGATTTTTTTTCTTCTTCTAACAAATGCATATATACATGCAAAAGCCATGCTGAAATTTTAGAGATGCATGTTTTTTTTGTTTTTTTTTCCCCAAATTCATGTACACATGTAGAGAAGCCATGCTGAAATTTTATCAATGCATGTTTTTTTTCTTCTCCAATTCATTTAAACATGCAGAAGCCATGCTAATTTTTTTTTAAATGCATGTTTATCTTCTTGTTCCAATTCATTTATACATACCCAAAACATACTATGAATCAAGGTTAAAGGTCATTACTCACATGTGGATGGTTTTTGGTGGTAGAATGGCGTACGTGGCTAGGTTTGACATCACCAAATTATGAAAGTTTGATAATTGCTGAGCTAGCTCGCAATCGTGGTCACCACTTCAGCTTGGATGATGATGAGGCATTGCTAGAGTCATTGGCAAAAGAGGATGAGGACTACCAAGTTATAGATGGCATGGGAGACCCTCAATCATGTCAACCTAACTCTCCCCACCTAAGAACATGCCCCAAGATGTGCTGACTTTGAAGATACCGAAGAAATAAAATGGACACAAGCCTACTTTGGAGTAGGAGATGTTGGCCAAGATATGTCATTCTTATTATGTGCATTTTACAAAGTATTCTCGCACAAGGAAGAATGTCACTCAACTTGTGCCAAATTTAGTGTGGTGGAAAGTGTACAGTGAGTTCTATAATGAGTTCCTTAATATCACATATTGAGTGGAGACCCTAAAGGAGAGTTTGAGCCATGAAGGTGGACTCTTCATACCATGTACATATTGACATGAGTGTAAGAAGGGATATTATTTGAGGCATTAGTGTATATAGTATACACAAGGAAGAGGTATTGTTTTTCTCTAGTGTGTACATCTAAAAATGCCATTAAATTTAAGTAAAGGTAGATGTACAAAAGGGAGCCCTAAGGTTTGGAGAAAAAATTGACAATAGGTGTGTTAGTTTCATCCGCTTCACATTTTCATTCATTGTTTGCATATGGTCATAGTCCTCAATGACTGCCATGGGTCTTCTTGTTAGGCTTTGCATTTGCCCCATTTGGGTCCTAGGTTTTTACAAACTAGAGGTTCTTGGAGCTCTCATGGGCTGCCTTTAGTTTTTCTCTCTAGATTATGGCTAGGTTATTGTGCTCTTATCTTTGTTTGTTTGATACCATTGTTGAGTTACATGCCATGGATGAAAAAATATCCAATGACTTTCAAATTGGAAAGTGAAAGTGAATTTTACATATAATAATGGATGATTTAATTCATGAGTTTGTATATGTAGTGGAGGCATTTATCACATTAAATTGAAAAGCTTAGTATAAGTACATGAGTCCATTGTTTAGTAGGCCATTAGTACATATACATATGTTTTTCTCTATAAACTTCTTGTATATAAGGGGTTTAATTTCATAATGACCCGCACATGTCATTTAGGTTTCAAAGGAAGAGTCCACCCCGGGAGATTGAGAGACGCATTGAACTCAACCAAGATAGGACATCTAATGAGCAAGGTATTGGGAAGGCAGTACCTCAATGTGATGAGGTACTTCAAAGATTAGCAAGTACATACGAGCATGCAACTAAGAATGTTCTTAAGCGTGGGCAATCCATTTTACAAGGTTTTGCACCCACTGCAAGAAAAAAAAACCCCACATGTTCAAGTAGACGATTATGTCTCTAGTCTCCCCATTACACCAGAGGTTGCTAGCGCCACATCCACACAAGAGCAAGTACAGAGACCTATGACAAAGGGTGAGATGTTAGGAGCATAGTCAAAGAGTATGGTTAGCATGACAAGGATGTGGAGGCTAGTAGTGATTCTAGGGACTTCTTGTGGGTGGCTAGGGTTAAGATTAATGAATAAAAAAGAGCTTCACTTGAAGATAGCCAACCTTGAGAAAGCTCGCAATCCATATGTCATTAGCAAAGAGAGCTTGAAGGACCAAGTGAGGGTCTTGATGGGTTTGTAATTAGCTTCATAGATTTGGTGAAGGTTTGAAACTTGTAAAATGCCCACACATTTCAATGTGGATGTGTGTGTGTAAACATTTTTGGTTGAGGTACATCATTCTCTCTATGAACATGTGGTTGCACTTGTGTAAATCAACTATATGGTGAAGTTTGTAAGGGTTTAAAAGTTTTGAGGAATGATTCTCAAATCAAAAGGACATCATGCAGTGGTGGTGATCAACTACACCTTATCCTCCATCCCCTAGCTCATTAGGATTGCAAAACTCCTAGGTGTTACTGCAAACATACATCATGGTGCAAATACCCATGAACTCATCCTCCAACTCCTCAAGAATATTGTCATTGGAGCTATCATTGCAAGAAACCCTCATATTGGTGTCCGTCTTCTTGTAAACCCTAAAGGAAGTACGAAGAGGTGCTAGTATGTTGGAGCAACACAAAGATCTACTAGAATTGTAGGGTGGCATATGCTTATGTTGCTATCAATCTACATGCTAATGAATCAACTAAGCTAGAGCCTGAGCTAGAGTGGTGATTGCATAACTATACCAAAGCGGAGATTGTGTACCCCTTGGGCTCGGTTGTTGGTTGGTGGCAAACCCAAGTAGTTACCCTTTGTTGGCAAACATGTTGTGTTAGGAGCCCTAATCCCAAAGATTTTACATCTAAACTCTTAAACCTATAATGGAAAGTAATGGTGCATTGGCATCTAGTCTAAGACTGAGTCACTTTCCAAATAATTTTATTCTAATATTTGAAAAAAATCGCTTTTAAAATCCTCTCATTGAATTATTGAAATTTAATTGGGATGGGTCAACACTCAACCTAGAAGTTTTTCTATTAAAGTTTTATATAGAAGTTAATTTCTTAATTATTTTTCTTTCTCTAGAGCCCCTTCATTCACAATGGACAAGTTTTACCTAGACTTCACAAAGCATGAGCCATGTAGAAGTTCACAACATTTGACCAAAACTAGTAGCAAATGCCCAACACATGGTTAGAGATGGCTAGAGTCTGTGGCTTCACTAAAACCGCATCCATCATGAAGAAGTAAATGAACCAAGTTTATCGATACACCTAAAAACTTCTACTCTAGAGGAGTTGACTTTGAAAATGACATCCGAGATCCCAACTAATTTGATGGGTTCCGGTTTTGAATAAAACTGACCCTCAACCTACACATGTATGTACATTTTGGACAAGCTTTTGGAGGTGATGAACAATTTTAATAACTCCACGTGAGTGCATAAGTAGTAAATAAGATTGAGTCTTGTTTCTAGCATGATCTATATGGTTGACATTGAGAATTACATTTGGGTGTTTAAGCCTTCAACCCCTATTTGAAAATATTTTGATATTCCAAAATGATCCAATTTTTATTACTTTGAGGCCAGCAATGAGAGGGGTAGCTTGAATGGATTGAGATAAACAAACGGATCATCTATAGGAGAAACTTCTTTATCTACTATAGATTGAGTTTCTTAGAATAGATAAAGTAGTTGTTGATTTTTCATTTTTTGAGTGGGTTTTGCCTCTTTGTTAGTTTCTCAATAAAAGTGGGAAGCTTTGTTATATCTTTCACATTTCTTTTCTTTCTCTCTTTCTGGTAGATTCATTCAAGCACATTGTTTTGTGCCAACTTTGACACAAGTTGGACCCTCAATTGTATCATGTCATGATCTTGTCTAAATTTGAAGTCAATTACTCTTATATTGAAATTATGAAGCTCAAAGTTTTTTAACATCATAACTCTATGAATGCAGGGGGAATGTAATCTGGAAATAGTGATCCACAACTTTGTAGAATATTAAAATGCCTTTTGAAGACAAAAAGTCAAAGTTTGGAACTCATCTATGAATTACAAAATTTGCTTGAGAATTTAGGGGTTAGGGGTTAGAGCCTTGTAGGGTAAGCAAGTCTTAAATGGTGCTACTTAAAGCTCTTCGCCTACTTCTCATAGATTGCAAAATGCACAATTAGTGTGAGAGGATGGCCAATTCCAAATTGTGTCCATAGCCAATTTTCTCATAGTTTTCATAGCTCATATGAATATCTTCTTCGTTTCCAAAGTAAAAACTCTCAATGACACTAAATGGTCATATAGTCCCCCCCCCCCCCCCTCTCCCCAAGATAATGTTGAGTGACCATTGAGCCTTAAATGGTTAACTTAACTTGAAACAATTGTTTTTTGATGTCACTAAACATTGATGTTATGGGACGGGACGAGATCGTACAGAATCAACTATGTTGATTCAACGTAATTGAACCGATCAAACGTCACAAATCATAGCTTACATAATCGTCATTGAAAGTGAAGAAAAATGAATATTGGTATATACCAACGGGAATATGAGCCCATTGGCCCTACCATGTTCAAGAGTCCCCTTGGTACAATTATAGGGTTTATTACCTACCTTGTTGTAGGTGGACTTTGTTTAAGTGCTTTGTTTTATATTATCAATTACGCTTGTGTGGAGGGTAGTAGTAGCTCTTAATTGTTATCTAGTCAGCTTGTCTTTTATTAATGTTTGGATGGTAATAAACATTAATAAAAGATATAATAAACATTAATAAACATTAATAAAAATAAAAAATATATCATCCAAACAATACCGTATTGTCTTCATTGTTATTTTTTTATTTTTGGTGTAAGGATGTGGAGATTTTCTAGTAGTGTAGGTGTATGACTGAAGGCCTATCGATTGAGAAATGAAATCTAACTTAAGTCTATTTCAAGAATGTCAAATCTCTCATTTTCATTTTTGATAAAAGTAGATGGCCCTATAGACAACATAACTAGTTGCTCATCCAAGTGGAGGCATTTCCAACAACTTCCTTGTGTTTTCTATTCATATAGACACTATTTCATCCATAAATAAAATTTGCATCCATGAACATACCGGTTAGGATCAATAACCAACTCAATGAGGTGGACGAATCACTGCAGTTCGTTATCCACCCTCCTCTTGATGGTTATCTAGTCCATAAATACACTTCATAGTTTTACCCCATTCACCGATAATTTATTATGGCTTTCACCTCTCAAGAGGCCCTCTTGAATGTAGGGAGGATAGCCACAACTTCCGTGACTGATTACAAGAAATAGCGGTTGAATGTTCACTTGTTTTGGCTGAATTGGTGACTGGTTTGGGATACACCGTCACACACATGAATTTGAAAACTTGCCCTTAGGTTCTACATGTGTATGTTCATGTGACTCACACTGCGCTAAATAATGTAGTTAGTGTCATATAATATTTTATGTCATTGTGGTAACTTTTCTAATGACACTTCTTATGAATAAGTTTACAAGTAGTGTCACGGATAATCGATTTGTGGTGGTGGTAGAGATGCCCTAAGACCTCACAACAATAGATAATGTTAAGTTTTGTAACTTGTTTTTCCATAACATCCTGTAGCAACATAACCCTTTGCCCCTTTCCATTTTGGTATAGCTTAAGGTAAGCTTGTCACAAATGCCACTTTCCTAAAGGACATATCATCCGATTTCTCCTCCAAATAATGAAATTGTTGCATTTAAATTGAAGCCGGAGGATGAAGTGACATCTTCACTTGGAAGCTCGGAATCCACACAATTGAGACGTGTTAATTGTAGGCTCTTCAATAGCCTACAAAATTTGAATTTTTCAATGGGTTAAGGGTGGGTTTACATTAAGGTCCAGGTCTAAGGAATTTGGGGTTCACTATACCCCTTAATGGACCTTGTTTTTGAAGTGAAGATTTGACTCAAGTTTGAAGATGAGTTTCTCAAACTACAAGCACATCAAAGTGGACCACATATGTACCATACGAAGGTGCAACATTCGAAAGTTCAAATTTTCACACTAACTTCGAATTTTATGATACTTTAATATCTAGAAGGTATTGAAATGTTATGCATCAATAATCTTAAAATGTTTGAAATAAAAATCTCAAAGGAGTCATGGACTTGTTTTTTAAGATGGTAAAGGTAACCAAACTTGGAAAAAGCAATTTGAGTCAAGTCAAGATAGTCTATAGTAAAAAATAGGCTAAAACACATTAATTTTGATGTTTTCATGCACATTTTTTTGATGAATCCCTCAAGTGCATCATGAAGTCAAGGAATATATATATATAAAATCTAACTTCAAATTATCGAAGGTCATCAATTTGCATCTGGAACCAAATATAGCCATCTATTTGTGGATATACTTTTTTGAAGATATCATTTTGATATTTTGGATTTGAGTAATTGTAACAACAATAGAGGACTTTGTGAAAACTAAAACCAACTCAAAGACAATTTGGCACCACTCCATGTTATTTGACCAAAAATTGCGATTTCAATTGTCGGCGTGCTTGACCAACTTCGTGGTCCAATTTATCACACTCATGAGGAGTATTCTTAAGTGCAACATATTGAGAGTTGGTGGGGAAGTAACGTCACACGAACGCCACTTCATTTCTCCATATGTTGGATTTGGACCCTGGTGTAAACTCTTTGGATCCAAATTTATGGTTTCGACAAATAGGATTGCTCGATTTTGGAGTTTTCTTTGGTCTTAGACCCTACTGTAAATCAACGTTGGACCAATATGTAGATAAATGCAAGTTATCAATAATCAACATTCACAATGAGTTCAACGAGCCTACCCATGGATTTGAAATTTATAATACCAGTGAAATTCTAGTATTTCGTGGGTAATATATGTCAAGGTGAGAAAACCTTTTATATACATGAGTCACTATCTGGACAATACCATTCTAAAACATATTGATACTAGGACGGATATTAGGGCTACTTCACACACGAGATTGAGAGCATGTGACCATTACACTTCAAACACTCTCATTGGTGGAAAAGGCGGGGCCGGTCCAAGTTCGCTTCACACTACGCTTGAGGGACCAACGGAGTAAGTGAATGCAAGATGGATGTAAAGTCTATACGGTTTCCTACCTGACACCAAATGGATCATGTTCCATGGTCACTTGGACTATGTTCAGAAACCATCTCTTGGAGGTAGGCCTAACACAAAACCACGAGACCATGGCCACTCCGAACGCTCACAACCGTTGATTCACTCTAATTTCTCATGCGTGAGGACCCGCATGAATCCATATTCATTGAAATAGCATTTGGTTGAGGGCCCGGCCACATATGACTTCACACTACACTTGAGGGTCCGTGGCCACACTACATGGTTGTGGAGGTATCTTGAGACGTTCTTTTGGGCTCTCACAATTTCACAGTCACAGCTCTCGGCTCGTGTGTGAAGTGGCCCTTACCCATATATATTGGTGCTCTTGCATGCTCTATAGAAGCAAATAGTATCAAAAATAAAACAAACAAACATCCTCAAGTACCACCACCCACACCCTACCAATCAATCACAAGCAAATGTGAATCCTCACCATAGATACCGGAATAGAATTAGAAAAACGAAAGCACGATGCATCCACCCACCGTAATAAGAATGTGGTAATGCACGGAACGATTAGGGGGGCCAAGGGAGCCATTAAGTTTGTACTAAATGTAAGTACGAGAGTCTAAGTTATGCATTGACTCGACAGCCTCGCCCATCCACCTCTCGTGAGCCACCTGCCGCCTGAGCTCTTAGTTAAGGTACTTGCCACCAAAATAGTGGCTCTTGGTGACCAACAAACCCCAGGTCTTCCTTCAAACCGTCACCATTGACACCCCTAGTTGGGCCTTACCAGTCCCGCTAACTTACCCTAACTAGACAGGGACCCTCCACGCTACCACTACTACTACACCTACATCGTTCATGGTCTTTGGTGTCACGTGCGTAATAGTGTCACTTAGGGCCACTTCACACACGAGACTGAGAGCCCGTGACCATTACACTTCAAGCACTCTCATTGGTGGAAAAGGCGGAGCCGGTCGGTCCAAGTTCGTTACTTCACACTACGCTTGAGGGACCACCACCACTACTACAACTACATCGTTCATGGTCTTTGGTGTCACGTGCGTAATAGTGTCACTTAGGGCCACTTCACACGCGAGACTGAGAGCCCATGACCATTACACTTCAAGCACTCTCATTGGTGGAAAAGGCGGAGCCGGTCGGTCCAAGTTCGTTACTTCACACTACCCTTGAGGGACCACCACTACTACTACAACTACATCATTCATGGTCTTTGGTGTCACGTGTGTAATAGTGTCACTTAGGGCCACTTCACACACGAGACTGAGAGCCCGTGACCATTACACTTCAAGCACTCTCATTGGTGGAAAAGGTCGAGCCGGTCGGTCTAAGTTCCTTGCTTCACACTACGCTTGAGGGACCAACGGAGTATGTGAATGCAAGTTGGATGTGAAGTCGACATGGATTCCTACGCGGCATCGAATGGATCATGTTTCATGCTCACTTGGACTATTTTCAAAAACCATCTCTTGGTGGTAGATTGGGAGACCGTGGCACTCTGAACACTCACAACCGCTGATTTATTGTATTTTATCATGTGTGAGGACCCGCATGCATAGAAATTCATTGAAATAGCATTTGGTTGAGGGTCCGGTCACATATGACTTCACACTACACTTGAGGGTTGGTGACCACACTACACAATTTTGGAAGTGTCTTGGGACAACCTTTGGACATTTTCTTTCAGGCTCTCGCAATTTCATGGTCACGGCTCTTGGCTCGTGTGTGAAGTGGCCCTTACCTGATTGTGAGGCGTATGCTAGGCTACACTAATGACCAACAACTTCATCATCAGTGTCACCTCATGGCACTTGGCGTTTAAATGTGCATGTTAATGTCTTCGCATGTATGTTCGGTAGTGTTATGAGGTGTATGCTTATGTTACATGATGGTCTACAAAGTTGACTAAAGTGTACAAATGATATTTGCCATTAGTATGCTCAAGAGTATCTTCCTCTTGCATACTAAAATGTAAGCACATGACACTTGCCATCACTACGCTCAATAATATCTCCCAACACAAAACTATCATCTCAAGCGTCCAAATGTGCTACGCTAAATGTCGTAATGTACATTTTTTTTTTCACTTCGAAAAGTTGTGTATTTTGACGAATAATATCATGTTGACAGTTGATGGACACGACACTTTGAGACCTCTAGGCATCCACTTTTGGTTTTTTTTTTTGTCAATAGTGTGCATGACACCAAACACCATAAACGGTGTATTACCACTAATTTCTACTACCTATATATAAGGTTGACATACACGTTTCCTTTACATGTAAGCAATTCCACATAAGTGTAGTACAAGTGTGATACTGGAGTGGTTTTCCACATGTTTGGGAAATCAATGTCACAATTTCCAAAGGCAAGATTCTCTCCCAACCCACATTCACATCATAGGTGGATCTATTTCCGATAACTGGAAGACGAAAACTTGAGTACACCAACGCTCTTTTCAAGGGAGCCAAATTTGGGCCCTTTTAACTTACTTCTTCCATCACGCCGAATGCAACAACAACATGTGTGATTCTTCAAAGCTTTTTCCATCATGATAGAGAATGACGGCTGCATGTGTGGAACTTCACAACTTTAGGAACTCTATGTATCAAGATGAAGGGGGGGGGGGGGAGGGGGAGATTATTGAAAAAGGGTTTGTCTACTAGAGTGAAGAGAGAGAGAGGGAGTTATCGAATACGAGTGTACCTCTGATTCATCCAACGTAAAACTCTTGAAATAACATGCAACCCGGAAGTTATTTGTTTGAGTTGATTCAACACCATAATTAACTTTAACCCGATTCAATCTACCTCAGATCATTTGAAATGAATCGGCCACAAACTTATAAAGGTTCAAGCTTTATGTTGGATGCATGAGAGGTGTACGATAATTCCCTCTCTCTCTTTTCCCTATATAGTGTCATTGAATATTTTAAGTAGATTTGCGGCCAGGAAGTTCAAGTTGGTCAATGGCGTGGTTTTTAGACATTAATACAACTTAGTTGCACTCGGGAATGTAGAGTGGTTATGACACTAGGGGTTGGGGTTGGGGTTGGGGTTGGGGTAGGGAGGGCCCGGAATCCCAAGATCTAATGGCTCCCACACCATTCCAGAAATTTGATTCTCGAGGCCAGATCTTGTCGTTTAAGGGCCTTGATAGATCACCAACACAACCACCGGAAAGGGGCTCCCCCCCCCCCCATTGGTGGGAAAGGTTATCTTTGTCAAATTCCCAATTGGAAACCGAAAGGAAATTTTTAGTAACAATATGTTGGCGGTCTAAGCCCTATTCATCGGAGCGGAATCCTGTTGAACGTTTGTTGACAACCCCATCTAGTCTAAAAACAAAAAGGAGGTTATCATTTTTATTACCACGAGTGCCCACTTTTTTGACTTACACCTATCGATGCTACATTGTTTGTGGTATTAGTTTCACGTGCACCATTGGGAAGGGCCTCAACTAGATGCCTAGAGGTCTCAAAGTGTCACGTCCGCTAATTTCCAATATGATACTCTTTGTCAACTTTTAAAGTGAAATGTTATTCACATTATGGTATTTATTGTAGCACATTGGGATACTTGAATTGATAATCTTGCCTTTTAGTATGCCAGGGAAGATATTAGTGAACATACTATGTGAAGAATCATGTGTTTACATTCTAGTATGCAAGAGCAATGTATATTGAACTTGAGCATACTCATGCCAACTGTTAGTTGTGTGCACTTTTGGTCAACTTGTAGACCATTATGTAACATAGGCATGTACCTCATAACATTGTTTAGTATACTCATGCTAAGATATTGGTAAGCGTACATGAACGCCAAGTGTCATGAGGTGACACTAATGGTGAAGTTGTTGGTCATTAGTGTAACCTAAAATATGCCTCCAAGTAGGGTTGTGACACAACTACACATGTGACACTAAATACCATAACATTATACTTCGACAAACTTAATAATCACTTTGTAATCTTAATAATAAGATGTTTTTTGAAAGTAGGTACAGCAATGTTGTGAGTTGTTTGAATGTCAACATAGCAATACAAGAAAACATGGATCTAAATGACACAATTGAAATGATGAAAATGACATCACGTTGTTTAACCCCCCAAGGGACATATCATGACTATTTTGAAACAATCGTGTCTCTTGCTAGCCAGTCTAAGTGACACCATCAAGTAGGCTTTTGGTCACTTTGGGATATATAATTTAGACCTATGTTTGTTGTAATGTAGCGATATGAAAGAAACTTGCATCCTTGTAGGGTTCTCTCTCCCAATGCTACGAAATATGACATGGGATTTATATGGTCATTCTTTGTTACTAGATGCCTTTATTTGAATGATGTATGGCAAGGTTTGCAAGTAAAAACATTGGACAATGAAGGGATAGGACTATGCGCTCAAAGCATATTCACCACTCCACAACCGATTCTTAAAACAACAAGGAGGGCCTATGTGATCACTTGAAGAGGAAGAATCTCTTCGCTTTGACCTTTTATAGTTTTTTATAACTCAACTTTGACTTTGAAATTTCAAATGACGAAAACATATGAATTGAATTGTTGAGTGAATGAGATGATCCCCAATCCAATGCAATGGCCAAATTGTTTATGGAGTGGATGGAAATGCTCACGATCGAACCACATATAGCCAAGTTCATCATACAACTACTAGGTGCTCATTTACAGCCCACCCTCTATAAATGTTACACCTATAAGTGTTAACCCTCTCTAAATGTTGACTTTCTTCTACTCCCCACATATTGCACACTATAAATGTTAAACGTGTTAACTGTTTACAAAATGGTACTCCCTTCTTTGTAAATTTGACTCTATTGATGTTAACGAATGAAATACAACCATAATATGGATGATAAAAACTACACATCCAGTTACATTCCTCTCTCTCTCACCATGAGTTCAAGAATGGAGGCACAAGAGTATGTGCAATACAAATTAGACTTTGATTTGAACAATCCATATGAGGTCACCGAAGAGGATGTATGGGATGTTTTAGGCTCTATTGGTGGGACTTCTAATGTCTCAAATGATGATTGTGAGGGAGAGGAGTGTGAGGTGGAACCCATTCCATCTTATAGTGACTTGCAATCTAGTTTTGGTATCATTAGAAGGTACATGGAATCACGTTCATGTGATGTGTCCAAGTATGTGGGTTTGTTGGTGCAGATTGAGAAATATTTGCAAGTTGTGCAGATGAATCTCACCAAAGAACCATTGATTCATACTTCACCCGTGATTTGTAAACTTGATATTGAATAAAGTTTTGATTGGGTTTGCAATTTTATGAATGGTATTCTCTCACAAGGACTCTTCACAATTGCTTATATTTATAAATGTTATGATTTGTATATTGCTCAAAAAAGTAATTTTATAATTTTATAATTTTTAATTGTTAACACCTCTATAAATGTTAACTTTGATCCACTCCCGAGGGTTAACATTTATAGAGGGTAGACTGTATTACATGTTGGTGGTTCTAAGAAGTTGTTGTTCAAGACCCTTGTTAAAAAGAGCATTCCGTTAGGATATCCTAAAAACATTATTGGCTTTTCAAGTCACAAAGGGTCACATTTCCAAGTGAGTTGCAGACTTGTGTGGATTGACCATGTCAATTCCAATTTATCCTACAAGTAAATTTTTTTTACTTGAATCCTCCAACTTGCTAAGGAGTTCTTTCGATGGCTTCATAATTGAAACATGTGAAGTCAAACGCCAAGCTACATGATCGTGCCCTACTCCAAACCTCTCAATGCTTATGGTACTTGTAAAAGGAGTATCTAATATTAGGATTGATTCATACAAATCGACACCGGCGTCAACCGTCGCTCATGTGCTTTTAACAAAAACTAACTTAACGGTCGAGATCCCCAACAAAAATCACTCCCTCACCAAATTAAATCCGTTGACTCACGAGCATGACTACTTCCCAACCCCCAAGCATGCGCCACCAAAAATGGTGGAGTAGGCACTTGGGAGTGGTGGGGGGGCAACCTCTTTGGGGTGTTAGAAGTTCAAGTTATAAGTAGACCATCAAGGAGTCGAATCGGCCCGTGTATAGGGAGTCCGTTTATCCTACAACTGCATAAACTAACTTATCTCAACTACACCTTGTAGGTAAGCACACAAAACAATGGCTATAATTATCCATGGAGGGAAAGTGGACTACACCGTTCGCAGTGTTTAGTGTCACTTACTATTTGGAATTACACATTGATATAATTTTTTTTTGTCAATGTTATTTTTTTATATCAAGTAACATATAATAATGTTATATAATGTCCAAATGACCAATTTGACTTTTGTAGATAAAAAGATGAGATCCATAGTAAAAAGTTATAACACAATGTAGCTTTAAAATAGTAAGTGACACTAAATACCATAGGCAGTGTGCTTAATGAATGGGTTGAACCAGCCGCTAGTTGCAAACCCAGGGTGTGCACTATTCATTAAAACCAAGCATCACGTGCGTGCATGCCCCTTATTAAAATACCCCTGTATACATTTTATTTTTGCTAAAATCAAGCAATATACTTACAAATCTCATTGCTTCAAAATACATTTCCATACATAGACAAGGGTCCAAAAACAAATACAGAAATTGTATATAACATGTGTACAAATGTTTGGAAATGCAAAAATATGGCCCTATTATATGTATAATATCAAATCATGGATTTTTAGTTATAAAGTCGTTACTTAGTGGATGAAAAAACACATGATTCTTGGTCCAGGTCTAACTTGAACGCGTAAACGCATAAATGCGTACTTTACATATATTTTTCTATAGCCTCATGTATATCTACTTCTTGCTTAATAGCAATATGTCTCTTGTACGTACATTTTGTACATGCTTGTTTTAAATAATACCCCTTTTGTGCACCCACGTGTATAAATACAGTACTTGAACAGTGCACTCCCTGGGGTTGCAAATGAACCGGTTGAGTTTGAGAAATAACCGGTTGAAGTTCTAGACTTTAGGAAAATTGTCCATCATTTTTTAGAGGAATCTAAAGAAACCACCAGCATTTAGTTTTTGAATGTGTGCGATCTCTGTCCTCATCAATCGCAAGAGCTACACTAAGCATTGTATTTATTGTCGTGATATAATCTAATATTTATGTCACTGTGGTAACTTCTTGAATGACACTTCTCATGAATAAGTTCACAAGTAATGTCATCCCAACGTAGCCTTTGTTCAACTAAATGCCAATCATTGATACAAAGTTTTGTATAATCTGCATCCTCACATTTGCGTAAGGAGATGTTATCATGAATGATTGGAAATTTGGATGAAAAATCACTTAGCAAGCGACAGTAATCGCAACATTATAAATCTATAATGCCCAAAAATCTTTTACAAGGAATGACACTAATGTTAGGTTTCCATTTAGTGTTGGTGACAACTACATGGGCGGTTTACAATTACACCATGTATCCCAATCAGTGCGTGTTACTATTTGGAGTTACGCACTACAATAACGTTTCCATTTAGTGTGGGTGACAACTACATGGGCGGTTTACAATTACACCAAGTATCCCGACTAGTGCGTGTTACTATTTGGAGTTACGCACTACAATAAAGTTTTACTCCTGAGTTCAATAGGTTGTTTGGACATTACAGAACATGAAGATCTTTGCATGGTAGAATACTACATTCCCATTAAATACATTCAAAACTCCATAATATCATGCTTGTGGCAACCAAACTGCACATGATATTAAGGAGTTATGTAGTGTTAACATGGATGTGTGATCAAAGAGAACTAGTGTAGCATGTGACATTATGGAATAACACAAAGTCAACAATGCAATAATGACAATAATTACAAATGATGACAATGTGATGCATGCGAACGTGTGGTTTGAATTCTTCGGTGGTTTATTTTAATGTCAACACCCATGATATATGGGAGGGAAACGTGACAATAAGGAGCGATATTCCAATCGAGAACATCCATTCCCTAGAGTTTTAGGATACAAGAGAAGGAGTGACATTAAGGAGGTTGATGTTACAGAGTCCAATGTGTACACTGTGTTGTCTAATTTAGTGTCAATTTACCATTCGGAGTTACGTGTTGTCTATAACCTTTCTACCCACATGATCGTTTCTTACCAACTAAGTCACATCATATTCTTCGGTGCGCATACTAACTGCTTATGTTATTACGGGTAAGAAATGACACTCTTGGTAAAATGTTAGTGCAATGGGCGACTTCAAATGGCAACCCACACCAACTAGGCAAAATGGTACTATAGTCATAGCAGTGCGTGACTCCAAATAGCAACATGCACTTATCAGGATAATCGGTACATCACAATATCGGGCAAGACATTTATAGGACTCGGTCATTGGTGACACTAAACATAATTATCCAAGTACACTGTTTTGTCTAATTAGTGTGGGTTGCCATTTGGAGTCAACGGAGAGTATCATTTCTTCCCCAAAACAACATAAGCAGTTAGTGTGCACACCTAAGAATACGATATAACTTAGTTGGCAAGGAACGATAATAATGTGGGTACGAGGTTATGGCAAATGCGGGACTCTGAATGGCAACCCACACTAATTAGACAGAACAGTGTATTGTGGTGCACCTTTCTTCTTCTTCTTCTTCTTCATCTTCGTCTTCCTCATCTTCATCTCCATCTTCATCAGCAGCAGCATGAGCGACTGCGGCTCCTCGCTCAGGAGTTGCTATGTTTAGACAGCGGGAGGCAGGGAGCAAGGGGGGCGTGCCAAGTGGCCAGAAGGCCATGAAGGGGTGGGAGAATTCCGGCTATGGGTGCGGAGGGAGGGCTTTGATTAGGGTGACTGGCAGGAGGCGGCGGAGGGTGGAAGTATGTAGTAAGTTATGAGCTTCTAATTACGACGCCATAGCTATGGTGGGGGGAGGGAGTCAGGGAGTCTGGAGACTGGCGTATCGTTCTCGGGCTTGGGACTACGTACTTGGGAAGCTGTTGGAGCTTGGAATTGGGGCAGGCGTCAATGAAGAGTCGTCGCATCCCCCGGCTCTTATTAGGAGTTGTACCCTTTTAAAAGTGGACGGTCTATTATTAGAATAAACCATAAATCCGGTGAAGCTTCCGCCCACTACCTACCCACCTGTGCCTAAGTTAAGTTCCGCTCCTCATCAATGCCGGAGGAGGCTTCTTTGTTGCAGGATCAGCACTAGCTTGTAGCTCCGGGGGCGGAGGTTGCAGGAAGAAGTAGGAATGGTGACTTCACCCTGCGGGTGCTGATGATGATCATCGTGAGATGAGAGAGGGGGGGGGGGGGGGGTGCTGCTGCAGAGGTGGCAGTTGAGCTGGCATCCGGAGGGATTTATTAGGTGTAACATCATAAATGTCATTTGGGGTTTATGAGAGCTACTTTAGACTATAAGTTAAGAGTGTGCCTCCTGAGATCAGCATTGCAGCGGTAAGCGAGTGATCAGTGGTAGTAAGTGCAAGGGATGGATTTGGGGATCCCGTGCTCAACTATGCTCGTGTATGATGAGAGTGATCTACCTTACTTATTTCTGCGGTAAGTAGTTGCCGACTGGGTTGGGTTATGCTGATGCTGCTGCAGAGGTGGCGGTTGAGCTGGCATTGTGAGGTTATAAGTACGTAAATGGGGTGGTTTAGCGCTAGGCTATAAGTTAAAGACTCCTGCGCTCAATGGGGATTGCAGTTGTGAAGCGAGTGATCAGTGACACCGCTGTTTGTTTGTTTATTCTGCTTGCTTAGGATGATTGGGTATAGTTAAGTTCGGTAGACGCATTGTGTGCGTGTGTTGGTGCTGCTCCCTGCTGTACTAGTAGTCTGTCTTGTCTTGTCTTAGCTTAGCTTAGTCTTAACTTTGCTTTGCGCTGCATGCACCCCGGGTGGCAGTCGTTGTAGTTGTAGCAGTAGTACCGCAATACTGGAGCTTTTCTCAGCCGCGGCATTCTAGAGCCCCAAAGTTTTGCTGCTGGGTTACTAGTGAGCTCATCGGACCTGTTTACTGGTGGACAACTAGGAAGCAGTGGCCATATTCGGATACATTCGCTCTCTGATCAGCTCCTCTTGCTTGACATGGGCTTCTGGAAACACGTGTTCGAGCTTGGGTTGGGTTGACTCACATGCTGATCATGTGGTCGTTTTGGGATCAAATGGCGTACTTGGAGCTGAAGTGTCGCCATGGGTTTTGTCGGGGTGCAACATCAACAATGTGGGTTATAGGGTAAGCCGGTAAGGCGAGGTATTCAAGTGACAGTAAGTGAGTGTGCATATGGTGGGGCATGCGATATTGGTGGCGCTCAATCAGATGACCATGCCAGAACGTGGCGTGGCCATCAGATTGAGCCGCGCCAATATCACATCCTTCATTTACTGCGCTCCTTTCCTTCCCTCTCCTCCTTTCATTGTATTTCCTTGACTGATAACATTCTCCACTTTGCTTTCAACTCAGGCTCAGTCTGGACTGGTCCTGACATTGCAAATGGGGGTTCATGTGTGAGTATAGGTTGTAGGTTCAGTGTTGAAAGTTACTATAGTCGGTGGAAATTTGTGCAGTATTTTTGATTACTCGGTGGCATTCAGGAGCAACTGTACTGTAGCGTGCTCAAGGTTGGGTGAAACAAACTCGTATTTAACCCCCTTGCTTGAAAGAAACGGTTTCTGCAATTCTCACATAATGCTCTATATTTTGGTTCTCGAGAATTTGCAAGCAGTGTGGTGTGTACCGTTAACAGTCTCCACTTGAGTGCGCTCTCAACTCAGGCTCTGGGTAGTGATCCAGAGAAGGCTCTCAAGTGGTGGCCCTCTGTGAGGAGGCAGCAGTGTCAATATGCTAGGTGCATTGTTAAAAGCTGACTCGGTTGATTTTCCTGAAGTTACATGGTTTCGCCTTAGTGATGTTCAAGAGAAACTCCGTAGTGTGTTCAGAAATTGGTCAAACCAACCATAGTTAACCCCCCTGAATGAAAGATGGAGAGGCTTTGGAATTCTGAATGCCCCATAGAATTGGAAGCGGTGCGGAGTGTACCTTGTCGATTAGAACATTTAAAACGAAGCAACGGCCCTTGTAAAGATATTTCAGAAGCGAGTCAGGAGCTACACTTTGTTAGCACTTACATTTCGTACCCACTCTCCACAGGTGCATTATTGTAAGTTGACCTTCACTGGTTGAATTTGAGGTTTTCATGTAGTGCCGATCCACGTGCTAGAAATTAGTGAAACGGTTCGGACTAGAATTTTCAATGACCTATATCTTGGAGCTCGAGAATTGTAAACAGGGAAGAAGTTTATTTCTAGGTGATCATCAGACCTGCTTTGGTTCGAAGTAACAGCCTTTATGGGTGTCAGTTGTTGCTTTCTGGATATCAGGTGTATTGCTGAAACCTTAGTGGATTGGAAGTATGTAGTATTATGTTTTACCACTAGCATTCATGAAACTTGTTGACGCAAATCTGTTGTCACCGTGTAGTGTCATTAAAAGGTGTACTTCGGATTAAAGCTAAATCCCTCTTTGAGGTGATTTGTCCCTGATTTGTCCAATTCTCAATGCCCCATGCTTTGGTGCTTGACAATTATAGGGAAGCAGCGGAGGGTATAACTTGGTGATCAGAACTTTTCGAAACGAAGTGACAAGCTTTTGAATTGTTTTGAATGAAATTTGATCAGTGTCAACTCATTGCCAGGTTTGGTAATATACTCCAAAAAGACGTCTGATATATTGCCAAACCTGGTAATGAGTTGACACTGATATATAGGTTTGGCAATGAGTTGACACTGACAATAGGGTTGTGGGGTGAATAGGGATATCTAGTACCGCTTTGATCGCACGCTACTTGGTTTCTTACTTCTGTCCCATTCGATCGTCTCTACAACTTGAGAATTGAAGACACTTGATAGCCTGCTTAAGTTAACGTTCTTCCATCTGGTGAATCAGTTGATATCTGCGACGGTTGATGATTCCCAAACCCAGTTGTTTTGCGGTGTTCAACTGCATATGAACAACATCTGATGTCTTGTAAACGATATGATGCTTTCATATTTTTTGTAAAGTCAAGCTTTTGTAGGTCAAGCTTTGGGAATACATCGATATGTATTCCTTAGATGTTTTGGTGGCATCTCCCAAAAGCTGTCTTTTCTTCCAGTAACCCCTCCATCGAGTACACCATGTAAGTAGTGTGCTGAAAGTTGAGTATTCAGCAACTACTTTGCAACAGATTTTTGGATTTTTTTTTATTTGATATTTTTTAGTTTTCACTTCACGATACCCCATACTTTAGTGCTTGAGAATTGGACGCAGCTTCAACATTGATGTGTTGGGCTGACTCCCGCTGTGGTTGTACTTGGTTACCTATCCACAAAAAGAAATAGAGTTGGAAATGGCGCCCAGAGTAAAACTTGGTGATCAGAAGCGCTTTGGAACTAAGTCATGATAACCCTACCAATTGGTTTGCACTGGTCCGTGTAATATTCGTGGTTCTTTGCACTGGTCCGTGTAAGTTAGAAAGCAAAGCTTCAGTACTTCGGTGCAAGTTAGAAATCAGAACCTTTGGTGCAAGCATAACTAACTTTGATACATATGCAACCACCAAAGCTGCTCTGCCGAACCATGTGATCGCTCATTATGTTTTTGAATTTAAACTTTAGTAGTAGTTATGCCGTCGATGCATGTGAGGCGGCGGGATGCGAATAATCGGGAACGAAACTTGGTGATACATAATAAGGTTACCCATTTTTTCTGTAGCTGCTGCTCCCGGCCACTTGTTCGTCATCAAAGCAAAACTGAAGATCCCCGACAGCTGGGCCCCGCCATCGCACTCCAAATAGAGCCGCAACAAATGCCTTGTTCCAAAATAGTTCCTGATGAAGGCCGCAGCTATGAATATGCCATCACGAAGTTATATGTTGAGCAGAACTTATGCTTTGCCGGCCGATCATGTTGGCGTCGGTGCACATTATACCTTCGGGGACATTCTCGCAGCCGAACTAATTAATTACAAAACAGTTGCCACATTCTTTGGCAAGAAATTAAAAATGAAACGTAAACCTACTTAGTTAAGTGTGCATCATCAGCTGGTTTATGATTTGCCACGTGACAGTTTCGCACTAGGTGAGGCCCTCTCAAATCCTACGTGGATATTGTAATTTTCGGCCCAAGAATGAAGAATATGAATAACCGGTATTTTAGGGCCGGTAATTTTGCATCACGACTTTGCATGATGTGGCATGATTGTCAACGTTTCGTTAAGTAGTCTATCCATCTGGCATTAATTGCATTGCGAACTCTTCCTTCCTTCGGATCGGATCCTGGTGTCAGGTCTGCAGGTCACCTGTAAGATGATGAATCTCGTGGCATAATGTGAGCCTCAATTTATTAATGGGTTGAAAGCATCTCCTGTAAGCCTAGACCATAAAATAGTGCTAAACTCAATGATGATACATTCAACTCGATTCTTCCGCTCATTAAAAAAGAATTGCAATTCTCTGCCAGATTCTGAACGAATAAGACTTTCCTGGAGTTGTTGATGATGTAGTAATTAACCCCTGTCGTTTCTCAAAAACGACTCTAAGAATCTGTTGTTAGCACATTAATTCTGCCTGCAATTTCAACCTCAAGTTGCAAAGTCTAATGGTTGGTTATAAGTTATTTTGAAGTTTGAAGTCCCTATTATCTGTTGGCAGAAAACGGCGTCTTAATTTCTACACTGATATGTAGCTGTGAATCGCGATTAGGGACATTATGCAGTATTTGAAATATTTATCACCACAGAAAGCAAAGCAAAAGTAACCTTTTCTTTTGGGTTTTTGTTGTGGTTGTTAAATGAATAAATGAGCAAAGTTTTTGTGATCTGATTTTGATCCAAGATAATTTGCATGGGTAAAGAGGCTCCCTATTTGCAAAGGCAGCCTAATTCTTGCATGTATCACTATACATAGCTCCATGACTTAATATAGGTAGTACTTTTAAAACAGAATGTAGTTCAGATGTGGTGTGTGGCGAATGAACCTTGTTCCATGTTGCACACAAGTAATCAATGCAAATAACCTTTATCGGTTCATGTTTTTGTTAGTTTCAGTAGTGGCGGCTACAGTGACTCTCCACTCAATTTTAAAGTTTTTCATTTTTTAAATGTGGGAAATAAAAAGGTCTCCGACTGTTCATCACAACTTGAAAACTCAAATTCACCTTCAACTCGTTGATATTACACCTGCTTGTTCATGTTATTCTTCGAAATGGCAGTGGCAGTATGTACTTGTTAACTTATGATGGCACTGCAATGCTATTGCGTAAAAAGAAAACCTTGACTTTCACTTTCTTTCAGATGATCACGCCATCCTTCAGTACGACTGCTTAAAATTTGACGTACTATACACGTCGACAGCTATGCAACTGTAGTTTCTGTAGCCTAATTAAGGCGCTGGAACAATCGAGCGATGAGGTTATTATAATGAACGGTGGTCAGGACGACTGCTCCTGAAGATAAGGTAAGTTTGGCATGATCTACAGACAATTTTGGGCGTTGGATCGTGATTGGGAATCGTCCCATCCGGTCCCCGGCTAGCAATTGCGATGGAGCACAATGGGTTGTCGATCGTTTCAAGTGTCTGAATTGGGATTGAGATGCAAAAGTTACATGAGGTCAAAGTGAAATGATTCCATAAGCCGGGCATAATCGATCGTTCATCCAAGAGCAGAAGGGGTTAGCATGAGTCCTCAGACGATGTAGCATCCATGAGGACAAGAGACCATCCATAGTTATCAGCTAATGTCCATAAGCTAATTGGTTATGACTGATAACCAACTTGTGTAGGGTGGATGATATTTCATTTGTCTTTGGTGTCCAATCTTAAGTATAAGCCTTGTCATATGCCATCCAGAAATATGGGTACCCAATGAAGAAGAGTGACCATAGAAGAGCCATAGTGACCATATATATTGTCCAAGGCATGACAACAAGTGTTAGCTTGTTAGATTTATCTATAAAAGTCCCAAACCCTGAGTTTGTTAGAATTTATCCCATGTGCTCACCCTATTTTAGATCCTAAAATTCTCTCAAAGTTTGAGAGATGGAAAGAGGAGGTCCAAAAATCTCTTAAATTTCTTTACCTGGCTTTCAAAATAGGCTCTGATATAACAAGTTCTTTGTAGATTTTTTCCTCAAAGAAGGATCAAATCCACAATACAGATGTGTTAATTCTCACGAACCCAGGGCTTGGGACTAAACCCATGATGGTTTCAGTTGCTTTACTTTACAAATAACTTGATTGTCATTCATCCAACAAATTGAGACTGTGGTTTCATTGGGTATTGACAAACTCTTATTATCAATAATTCCATTAAGACAATGGGTGCTCTCCACTTTCATACTATCAATCCATTAAATGCTAACCTAGATGAGAATGATCCCTAAATTTGTAGTACTAGAGAAAGTGTGCCCTAAATTTGGCCCTTTTAGCACTTTTCTAAGGCTCCGATGTCCTTGTTTAGATTGTACTTCTTAATGCGTTGAAAATCCATTTTCTTTCTTGAAGCTAATAAAAATAAAAATAAAGGTAATGGTATGAAGGCTCATCCCCATTTTCAAGTTCATTATCAACACTGATCGAAATTGAGCAATTGCCGAACCCCTAGAATCTCGTATGAGATGAAGATAGATGATCATATATGTGGGCTTGGGATCTGAAAAAGGGGGAATCGGGTTGCATATTATGGTTTAGGATTTAAGGTTTAGGGTTGTATATTATGATTTACGAGGCGTCAAAGCAACTTTGAAAAATAATCTCCAAGCTACATGCTAGTTGAAGGCGATTTCATTGGAAGACTTCAACTTACCCCGGCCCTGATCCATATGACTTATCCATAGTCTGCCATGTAGGAGTCCACGTACATTTTACATTCATGATAGTTTCTTTGGACTCATAAACTTTCACCTTCTAGTGTGAAGTGAACTTGGAGAGTCCCGGCCTTTTGTTGACGAATAAGCCATCTTGAATGCAATGGGGCGTGGGCCTTTAGTCTCGTGTGTTGAAGTGGCCCTAAATACCATAAACGGTGTAGCGGTTCGAGGCAATTCGGTTCATTTCATTTCATTATATATTTTAGAGAGGCAAGGAAGATAGATAGATGTATGCTCGCCTCGTACCAAAGCGATTTGGTAATACTTCAACTAACCCCTGATCCATATGACTTGTCCATAATCTGCCATGTAGGAGTCCACGTACATTTTACATTCATGATAGTTTCTTTGGACCCGTAAGCTTTCACCTTCTATTGTGAAGCGAACTTGGAGAGTCCCGGCCTTTTGTTGACGAATAAGCGATCTTGAATGCAATGGGGCGTGAGCCTTTAGTCTCGTGTGTTGAAATGGCCCTAAATACCATAAACAGTGTAGCAATTCGAGGCATTTCAGTTCATTTCATTTCATTATATATTTTAGAAAGGCAACGAAGATAGATAGATGCATGCTTGCCTTGTACCAAAGCGATTTGATAGTACTTCAACTTACTCCTGATCCATATGACTTATCCATAATCTGCCATGTAGGAGTCCACGTACATTTTACATTCATGATAGTTTCTTTGGACCCGTAAGCTTTCACCTTCTAGTGTGAAGTGAACTTGGAGAGTCCTGGCCTTTTGTTGACGAAGAAGCGATCTTGAATGCAATGGGGTATGGGCCTTTAGTCTCGTGTGTTGAAGTGGCCCTAAATACCATAAACGGTGTAGCGGTTTGAGGCAATTTGGTTCATTTCATTTCATTATATAATTTAGAGAGGCAAAGAAGATAGATAGATGCATGCTTGCCTCGTACCAAAGCGATTTGGTAGTACATGAAGTGCAGCAGCACAGTTGCTTCTGAGAGGGAGAACAATATTTCAGGCCTTACAGTGAACTTTTTCAGTTGATCTTAGTGAGTCGCTGCCAAAAGGTCAGGTTAATTAAATAAGTCTTCAAGGGTGTTGGCTTCATTAGTACCCATGAGCAACATCATGTTCACACAAGTGACAAAAATCATTTCAAGTAACATAATTTTTTTTTTTTTTAAAAGTTTTTTCTATGTCACTTGCATACAATTTGGAACAAGGGAACGGCAACCTTTCACAAGATCAGCACACTAATTATTACTGTGTGGCCACAGTAATTTTCTAGAGCCCATGCTAATGCTCAAAATGAGAATTCATGTGGGCCACATTGATCTTCAACCCATGCTACATTTCTAGCAGAGAATCAGCATGGACTACATTCATTGTTTTCTCTAGAAGCTTAATGTGGGTGGTCAGTTTATTTTGTGCTACTTTTTCCCGTAAAATTAATATTCAATGTGTTGGTTGGAAGTCTTCAATATCAAGACTTAGGGAAAAATGTAGGTTCTTGGACCCATGTTAATTCCATCTTGACTAGAAAATTCATGTGGCTTAGGCTGATTGTTTTCATGCTAATCTTCGAAGTGCAGTAATAGGATTATTTAGTGTAATACAGTAGTCACCCGTTCCTTGAACTATTAAGTAAAAAAAATCTTCACAACAATGTGTACAACCATGTAAGGTAGATGCCCATAGGGGTAGACTCTTCATTAAAAGCCTAAATGAAGTGCGCGGGTCATTATGAAATCAACCCTTATATATGAGAATTTTATTGAGAAAAACAAATGTGTATGTAAAATTGGCGTGCTAGAAAATGGACTCATGTATTTATACAAAACTTTTCAACTTGATGCGATAAACGCCTCCATTACATATACAAACTATGAATCATGGATCAAATAGGCCTTTATTACACATAAAATAAACTCTCACTTTCCAATGAGAAAGTCATTGAACATTTTCTCATCCATAGCATGTCACTCAACAATTGTATCAAACAAAGTTCAAAGACAAGAGGCACTTTACCTTAGCCATGATTTGGGAGGGCAAGAATCAAGGAAGCCAATGAGCGCTCCACAAGCCTTTAGTTGGTGAAAACCTAGAACCCAATGCAAACCCTGACAAAACAAACATGATAGTTACTGAGAACTATGACCATACGACAACAATGGATGAAAACATGAAAAAATGGATGAAACTAACACATTTATTATCAAATTTTTCTCTAAACCCTAGGGCCCCCTTTTGTGCAACTACCTATACTGCAAAGAATTTAATAACATTTCAAGATGTACACACTAGAAAATATATCACACCTTTCCATTTTGTATACTATGTGCATTAATACCTTAAGTAATACCCCTTCTTACATTCATGTTGGTTTGTACGTGGTATGAAGAGTCCACCCACTAGGGGTAGATGGGCTTAAATTGGTTACTTATCTTAATCAGACACCGGTATTGAGTGGTAGGTGGTTGGAGCACATTGATGTTGGACTATTATTAATATAGGTGGCTCAATGCATGGTATCAATTAAGCACAACGATAATGGTATCAAAGAACCTATCAAAATTGTAACACCAGTCAAATATTGATATTTGGTGGATATCACAAGGTGAGAGAACCTTTGTTTGCCCTCGTTATAATATGGGTCAATAGCATTCTAGACCATATTGATAATAGGATGATTTTACCCTGTTGGGGGGGGGGGGCTTGGGCTCTTCACATCACGTACAAACTAACGTGAGTGTAAGAAGGGGCGGTCTTTGAGGCATTAGCGTACACAACATACATAATGGAGAGGTAGTATTTTTGTCTAGTGTGTACATTGAAAAAGGTTATTACAAAATATGATGTAAACGTAGATGTACAAAAGGGTGCCCTAAGATTTAGAGAAAAACTTGAAAATAGATGTGTTAGTTTCATCCAATTCATGTTTTCATCCACTGCTGTCATATGGTAATAGTCCTCCGTGACTACCATGTCCAATCTTATTAGGGTTTATAGTTTGGGTTCTAGGTGTTTACAAACTGGAGGCTCTTGGAGTGCTTGTGGGCTCCCTTGAGTTCTGCTCTCCAAATTATGGCTAAGTTAATATGCTTTTGTCTTTGATTGTTTGATGCAATTGTTGAGTTACATGCCATGGTTGAAAAAATGTTCAAATGATTTTCTTTTTGAAAAGTGAAATTTTATTTCATATGTAATAAAGACGTATTTAATTCATGATTTATATCTTGTACATGTAGGGATTTTACCTAGGTATGAAGATTTATGGATGGTATATAGATGTGAATGATATCAACAACAAAAACATCCTCAAGTATCCACAACCTATTGAATTCAAAAAACAAAATTAAATTTCTCATTGGAAACACCTGAGTGGTGTCAAAAAATACGATAATAACCCAACATTGGTGCATATCTAAGAACAAACATCATAAATGCACATGTTCAAAAGAGATTGGAGTACGTGCTCAAAATGTGTAAACCATTCTAAGCTCAAAAGTTAGCATAATTGGGGGGAGGGGCCATGAAATTTTTATTTGGTGTTCTTATGACTACATGTTAGTGGAGTTTGTTAGACCATAACCATATGGGTTTCCACTCTTCTATCTAGTGTGGGTTCCTACATAATGTGCCATCATATTAGGGTTTCCGACTTTCAATGAAATTTTTTTTGTGAAATAAAGTGGTTCAATATAATAATTGTTGTTTGCACAAATCATTGCATGGGCTTCTGGCACCAATTATCTGACCACCACTCCTTGCAAACGGTCACCACTACAATATCAAAGTGAGTTATACCTTTAAAAATCTTAAGACAACTTGTCATGCCTTGAGGTCGCCACTGATTGACATGAGTTGTGCGTTTTAGACTCTTCTAGTAGTTAAGTCTGTGCTTGCGGACTCCAGGTCACATAAAATTAAGAAAGGTAATGTCTTGCATACTACAATGATATTTAAATTTATCATGCCAAGATAGCTGAACCATTGCAAAAGCTTTAAAATAATGAAGCCCATACTAGAAAGAAGAAAAAGTGTAGCTCCAAAATTTCCTGGGATTGATTTGACTTCTTCAGATGAATTTACAGACCCACAAAAAAAAAAAAATTCAAATAGACTTGCGGATCCAAGTAGCATAAGGTAGCAAACAACAGAAAAAACAACCAAAACAAGGCCCATCTTCCCATTTCTGATTCTTCCAGGGTTGACGAATCTATGCACGCATTTCTGAGATTTACTCTCGGATGAAATTTGAGGGATCCGTGTGGCAGCTGCATCACATGTTTAATAATCATTCCATGGCCAATTTGGTGCAGGCAATGATAATTCCGTGTTTGTATGTTGGGTTAGTTCACATGCACTAACTAATTCCATGGGCGGCAGTAAGTCTGGCTTTGCAGCTCAACGCCTCCGAATTCATTGTGGGAATTATGAGTAAGGACTAGACTTTCGAGTTTCCAGTACGCCAGTAGCAGCTACTGATGGTGCTCAAGCATGGCAGATTGCATGGAAAGTAGTTTCCCATGATTCTTAAAGCAAATTGGGGTCAGACCCACCTGCACTAGTTTCTGTGGTTGGTTCATAGCTGCTTTGGGAAGACGAGTGAGGCCTGGTGCAGTAGACTAACATTAGAAATCACCGGAAACCTTCATAACATGATTGGAGTTTATCCTTTTCATTCAATGAGGCTTTTCGTTGGGAGTTGGCCGGCCCTCCCCGACGATTTTTGTCTCAGTTGTTTTTCCATACAAGATCATTAATTTCTTTCCACTTGTGATGCATGTTTGGAGGTAGTGCTCGAGTTTAAATGAAGTGCAATCTATTTTGGTTCACTTAATTTAGCATCTTTTTGGAATGCTAAAATGAGTTTGACTCTCAATGAACCTATATATATATATATATTTGGTTTGAATTTACTCCACGATAAGTCCAAACATGCACGGAAAACTTACATAACATGGAAGGTGTTGTATGCAAACCAACCAACTCCCAACAAAAAGTCCTTTTGAATTAAAGGATTAACTTTCTTGATTCACCCGTGTCTTAAGTTCTGTCAGTATGTCAATATAGAAAGGTTGAATCACTTCCCAAATAACTACATCATGTGGTTGTAAGTAGTGACATTAGTGCATTTAAGTTAGAAAGTTTTTCAATAGGTGATACAAGTTCGTGTCATAAATACTTGAATGCTTGAACACTAAATGTTAAGATCCTCAGCTTGATCAACCTGCGTACCTTTCCATTTCTCCTATTACACAGGTACTTATTGAGGGTCAGTGTGCAGCTGGGTTGATTATTTCAAATGACACAATTGAGGCATACAATTTGCATGCTAGAACTTATACTTTTGTCTTTTTTCCCCCTTTTTTTTTTCTTTCTTCCTCTCAACACTAAATTTGAAAGATTATTATCGAAGAGTCATAGCAGAGAAACTACAAACAAGACTTGATTCCAACTGATCAAAGATGCACAAGCGGCTGCCATATTAATTTGTATAAAATTTGATTGTTACACTGCAGTGATTAGTTCCTGTGATAACAACAAACACATAAAAGGAAGACAACCATCACCTGAAAACAAAATTTGCTAATAAAAAAGAGACTAGAATAGGCCTGCCTAATCAATCTGAGAACTTTGTGTGTTCATGTCAATACATTGGTAAGATCTGCAAAAGTTTGCAATTCTGAGAATGTTATAATACTATCTAGATGGACGTAGTTGAGTTCCTTCAAAGAATCTCTTCAGCATACTAAATCCTTTATAAAGAACCCGACTTTTTAATTGCATCGTACAAGATACAAGTTGATGGGCACGCGGGAAGGTTGCATCAGTTTAATTGCTTCTTAATCATGAAAACTGTGTAAATCGCTTATGTAAAAGGTCCCTCTTGTCATAAGGTCAGCCTCAATCCCCTACATAAATTTACAACCAACTACTACAAGAAAAATAGGTGTACATTCCTTAAGTCAACTTGCAAAAGAAAAGCGATGTATATTCAGAGCTTCAGAAGGTCCTAGTTGAGATTCTTATGAGATTCGTATTGACATTTGAGTTTTTGCAAAGGAACCCATCTTAAGACATGGACATGCACCTATAAAATGGTGGCAACTGATTCATTTTTCAAAATTAAATAGAACACCTCAAAAAAAAATCTGATAAGAAACGTGTTGAGCACCAGCCGTGAAGTCATAGTACATCTCTCCAAAGAGAAGGCAGAAAAAATAGATTTGCCAGGGTTTCCTAGAGAAATAAATAGCAAAAGATATGTTTTCATGAATTTGCCAAGGCTAACCTGTCTGAATCTCAGGTGGCATTGATCATCAGGAGCCGTATTGAAGTACACTAGTTTCCATCCCTGTTGGAGAATTTTGATCAAAACAGATTTAATGTTTTCCTTTTATCCAGCAACAGCTGCTGCCTCTAACCTCTCACTGTTGTCATCCATTTTGGAGGCAGGGTGTCCTTGATCAAAATTGGGAGGCTTGGGAATAAGACCCAGAGTCTCAAACATCTGGTGGTCTGCGTCTTTATCGTTGTTTGGAGTTGTCAGCAACTTCTCGCCTGTAAAAATGGAGTTGGCTCCTGCCATGAAGCATAGTGCCTTCACAAAAACACATCATGAGTAGGTCAAACATCAGATAAGTCATCAACACCATTTCTTTTGAATAAAATGGTCAACACCAGATTACTATGACCATGAAATTGTGAGGGCCCTTGAAACTCATCCAAAGGCTATACCATGGAACATTGAAATTGAATTTTGTGTGATCATGGGCCTTCAAGTGTAGTGTAAACAAATAAGCAACTGCTCTCAAACGAATGCTACTTCATTATTCAATTCCTATTCATGTGGGCCCTTCTACACAATAAATTAAAATAATTCAAGAGTTCTGAGCTTTTGAAGTGTTATGGTCTCCCAGTTTTGAGTTAGACCCCCCTCTTTGCGGTGGGCTTGATGCAAAATCTGTGACCATGAAACATTATCCATTGTTTTCCATGTAGCCATGTAAGGTTTTCATCCATTCAAACTTCCTTCGTCCCTTAGGCCCTCAAGATCTAGTGTAAAGTGAAGTGAGATGGTCTTGGCATTTTTTACCGATGAGAGATTTTAATTTCAATGGTAATGGGCCCTCAAGCTCTGGTGTAAAATTCCTCTCAGGAAGGTCAAAAGAACTGTAAACTGTTCCTATTCACTCGACAGGATGCCAAACGCGGTACCAACAAGGTATTCACAGGTCAGAGATAGAACCTGCTCTGGCTGAGAAAATCGCACTCGTCCAGCCGATAAACGCACCATCGCCTTAGGCATGACAATGCGCGCAGTTGCAATCATCCTCACCATCTCCCAGACTTCAACTGGCTGTGCCCAAATTTTGCAGAAAATTTAAATCAGTGCTTTGAGTTCAAGATCTACTTGCAAGAAAGCACATACCTCTCAAAGCAAGCAATCTCTATGTGTAGCTGAAAAATGTTGTAATCTATTAACCTTAAAGGACCAAGGGGCTCATAGGACAACCCATATACACAATTTCTATGAGCCTCACCAAGTCTAATAATCAATGTGTATCTATTTATGGGTTTGAAATTTTATTCAATGCATTATCTTAAGTCAAGGAGAAAATTAAGATATGGGTACTCTTATGTGACATGGGTAATTGAAATACTAAGTATGTATTTGCATTTAAGGGCACAAGGGCACCCAGACTGTGTATATGAACCCAATCTCCAGACACATTAAGGTATTCAGCCGATTTCAAAAGTGCACTTGAAGAACAAGTTAATTTTAGATAGAGTCGATTTTGACATAATTAGCTTAAAATGGCTCAAATTCACTAACAAATCACCTTCTGATTTTCCAGAGGGGTACCCTTGACTGCTAGAAGTGCATTTATAGGCACACTCTCTGGATGTTCAGGCAAAGTGGCTAGTGTGTGTAGGAGCCCGACACGATCCTCATCAGCTTCACCAAGTCCAATGATACCTCCTGAACAAAAATGCACAGTTCAGGAATGACTTTCACGTTCACATGGCAGTAATAATAAATCACCCTAACCATCTTCACACCTAAAATAGCTTTACAGAGAAAGAAAAAACCTAAACTGCCCAGAGACAATCAATTGAAGTTTCCATGATGGCTGGACATTGCATGTAACGGGAGAAGGGTATTCAATTTCATACCTGAGCAAACACTGATCCCTGCATCGCGTACAAATTCAAGAGTTTTCAGTCGCTCATCATACGAGCGTGTCGTTATCACATTTGGGTAATATTCCCTCGACGTGTCCAAGTTATGATTATAAGCAGTAAGACCTGCAGTCTTAAGTTGGTCTGCTTGCTGTTTCTCCAACATACCTAACGTGCAGCAGACCTCCATTCCCATGCCCCTGTGTAGCACAAAATCATTCAATTAATACAGCAATGATGAGGGTAATTGCTTCATCATTTTCTAAACAGACTCTGCATTGAACAACTTATACATAGAACAGAAAAGGCAAATTTTTAGTCTGATAGTAGAGTTATCCTTTAATGCAATGGGGCAAATTATTGGGAGTTAGTCTCCTATGACTTTTCATTGGTTGGTTTGCATAGAATATATATTAAAAAAAAAAAAAACTTTCCATTTGTGGTGGTGCATGCTCGGAGGTAGCTTTTGAATTTAAATGAAGAGCAAGCTAGAACGAGTTTGGCCCTCAATGAACCAATATAACTTGCTCTTCATTCAAATTCAAAAGCTACCTCCGAGCATGCACTGAAATTTTACCAAACTTGGAAGATGTTGTATGCAAAACAACCAACTCCCAACCAAACGTCATGTTGACTTAGAGGATAACTTTAATAGTGTACCTGATTTCCTTAACATAATCTAGAATCTGATTGAAGTTGGTCTTCCTGCCCACAGTGTCCCTCCATGCCGCACCCATACAAAATCTTGAGCTTCCTGCCTCCTTTGCCTAAAAATCCAAGTAATTACAAGCACACAACAAACTCAAAAAATCAATCTATGGAAATGGAAGCAAATGGTAGGTTCATTCAACAACAAATTCTTAACTATCAGCCCTCTTGCTGAGGCATTGTACTGCTAGATCATACCCTAAACCCTGAAACAGCATCATTAGGAGCAATCACCGACAGACATTGCATACAGTAGACTCATGAACCAATGTCAAAAGGCTACTTTAGGACGTATGTCCTCTCTTGGTTATATGCAATTTCAACTTCCTAAAGCTGCCACGCATGCAGACCCTTCCTGAGGAATTGCAGACAAGCAATGTTTGCAATGAAGGTGTAAACATTCAACATCAAATCTGTGTGAAGCTGTGTGAGATCCATTAGAACCCATACTTGTATAAGGCCACATGAATTCATAGGGTTAATAAATATAAATCTTCGAAAATTATTATAGAACTCATACCTTCCTAGCTGCATCAAGGACTACGTCTTCCGCCAAAAGCTTGTGAGCTTTAACCCCTGTATCGTAGCGTGAAGACTGAGGGCAGTATGAGCAATCCTCTGAACAACCACCTGTCTTGATAGAGAGCAATGTACACTGCTGGACCTCTCTCCATTTATGTGCATGTTTGTGGACTTGCGCCTGCACAAGGATCAAGACTTTTGTACTCAGTAGAAATTCTCAATTAAAAGTGGCACTATTTTACAACCGTCCAACTACACTGTTACGAGTACTATTTGGAATTACACAACGCTGAGGTAGATAGTGCTAGACTGTCACTTTAAGCGCTAACCATAGATCCCGTTATTAGTTTGAATTTTTTTTTTAATCTATTCTCGTTAGCATTGCCAGGAGATTCCAAAGCACCAAAGCATGTCTTATTCGAATCCCATATGCAAAAGTTATTAAGGGTTTGAAGTTTTATTGTAGATGCCCCCAAAACCAACACTGGAGCCTGATGTTAACGTGGTGGACATTATCAGAAGCAATATGTACTTATTTGTGCAAGCTTTTAGGTGTGAGTTTTGGGTGGGATGTTGGTTTCAGGACCATCTACCTTTATAATGTGTTAGTACGCATTTCAGTTTTCACAAGCCAAGTACAAATAGCTTTGTAGTCAGTTTGGATACAACAAACAGAGTAATCCTTGCTCCAGACAGTTCTATTCCAAATCTTGGTAACTAACCCAGAGGAGATTATCTGAACTAAAACATACCTGAAATTGGTGAATGACAATCAAACCGAAAGCAAGCTCTAACTTATACCCGAAACCCTTTCTTTGGAATGAGAAGATGTTTCTCATCCTTTACGAGACACAAATTGCAAAAGGTGTGGATAACCAAAAATATGCAAGCAACATTCAATCCAAGAGCCTACCCCATAGAGCAAGAGATCCATTAACGGGGAATCGTAGATGGCCTGAATATCCTCCCGTGTCCAGTCGTTCCTAGGCCCATTTTGAATAGCACTCTCTCCCGCCACGGCAGCTGCTGAATCCTGGCGCGACGAAACTGGCGCTGAATTCATCACAAATACGCCATTCTTCGAAAGCTCCGAAGAGGTCTCCGACGACGTGACCACATTCTGAGAGTAGGCCGCAGACGAAGACGACGAAGAGAATCTTGATGAATTCCCAATTTTACTGCGACACTGAGAGCTCATCACAGGAGTTCTGTCCAGATTGCGACCACAAATTGATGATGTTGTCGGTTCTGTGGATATGGTGGCTACATTGGACAGGCACCGGATGGTTGCCCGCCTCCAAGCCATAGCTCGCACTTTACCGTACCCTAAACACAACCTGCACAAAACAATCTACATCCATGTCATATTCGTAATCCTTGACAGTCACACACAAACCCAAATCCAAATCCAAATCCAGAAACATGCTAAGCATGAACTCGAAACACAAGTCGACACCGAACCAAGGATCGAATCAAATATATCCTGACCTATTGCCAAGGAATGTGACCCTCGGAGAAGTAGGAATGCTTACAAGACAGCTGAAATTCCTCAAGCCTAAATGCAGTACTCGATTTCTCAATCGAGCAAGTGACCGAATATGAGAGATTCGGTGTTGAGGATTCTCCGGATGCGTAGAAAGCAGCGTCAACAAAGCTCCTTCCTTGCTTCCTTCTTTGTTTCTTCCGGAGCTACCTATGAAGCCGATCCTGGGCACTAAGGGCCCCTCAAAAGGGTGCCGACGCCTCTGCCCGCCTGGCCGTGCCCAAAAAAAAAACCCTGCCCGCTCCGAGTTTTAATGAAACATAAGATATCATGCAAATTGAATTATCAATAATGTTGTAATAACCTTGTTTAAAGTAATAATTAAAATAATTAAAATAAAGACACGATAATTTTGCATGAATTTAATAATTCAAGAAATTGCTTGACCATCAAGGGTTAATAGTCTAATGAGAAATGCATTTTGGAAATGAAATTCTAGTCAACTGCTTATTTACTAAGTGAAAGTGAACATATATACTGGCTTTTGGACCTTAAAGGTGAGGTGCACTTAAGATGGGTTTTGTAGACCAATGAATAGGGAGAGCCGACCAATACACTAAATATTGTATTTAGTGTCACTTATAATTTGGAAGACACAATGCTATGAAGTGAAAACTATGTTGGCAGCCAGGGCAACGCATTAGTCGTCGCCCTGTGGTGTGGCTTAGCTCAAGGCGCCCCGGCGCCTACCCGACTAGAGGCACAGAAAAATTAATCGAGTATAAAACGTTCAAGGGCTTGATGTTCACATCATGAACATTCTCAAAATCAACATGTACTTATTATGCAAGATTTTGAGGGCGTTGGTTTTTGGGGTTGTCTTGGTTTGAGGTGATTCTACCTTAAACTCCGGCGAGGTCAAGAATAAAAGGAAAAAAACTCTTTGACATTATATTTATTCATAGGTACATAAGAATATAGATTCTATGAAGCTCAGAATTTTTTCCTTGTATTTTGCCCACTATCTTGATCATTTGAGGGTAATTTTAACACTTCTATCATTCTCAGAAAACTCAACAATATTTGGAATTGTTGAAAAGATGACCTCCAAGTCAAGCCCTAAAGAAGAAGACATTCCCAAGCATGTATTGCGCCCATGCCTTTGTGGCACCAAATTTTGGGTTGTAGCTTATGTTTGTATCCACAATACCCCACAAAATAGGGATCCATGATAGGTCACATAATGAGATATTAGGTGGAATTGCCGTACTATGATGACCAATACATGTTCATTGTGTGACCATGGACCAAACCAATTCATGTAACTCTCTAGTGCTATGGCATGTGAACTTTATGTGGTCACTTTTCTTACCAGGACACAATCTTTACTAAAGTGGTGTATGGCAAGGCTTGTGATTAAGAATGAAAACCAAAATGACATGTTTTATTATGAGATTGGAGTACGTACCTAGAATAAAGTAATTGTTCTAGGTTTAATGGTCACCACAATTAGGAGGACCTCTGTGATCATTTAAACCGAAAGAGAATCTTCACTTTTATATTTATTTTAATTTTAAAATCATTTGCAACTGAACTCCAATTTTTGAAGGTTTAAATGACAATTGTCATAATTTGCACATGTTGACCAAAAAGGACAATTCGTCATCCGATCCAACAACCAATATTATATGTGCAATTGGAAGTGTCCACAATAGGGCCACACACCTTGGGCTTCAAAACATTCACACACCCAAGACACTGTAAGTTCATGATGCAATTGAAAATGAGGGACACTTCGCATTGGAATGTCCCTTTTATAACCCCATTAGAGATAAGTTTCCATCACTATTTGGGAATGTAGCATTAGGGAGCCTCAAGCCTTTGTTTCAATTGGACCATTAGTGTTGACATTAGCCTCTTATCTCACAAAGACTACCTCATACCACCACTCTAGCGAATTCGCTAGTTTGAAACCATCATACCGCACTTTTAGTCCATGAGCCTTTTGGCTTCTAAGACTTTCGAATCAATTTCATTTCATTCAACTCACATGTTTCTAGTGACCGTGTCATACAATAGAAACTGTGCTCACAGTTGCTTGCTATACCTTGGAGTTTTGGAATAATTGTGGAATGAGCCAAGGTGATAGGCATTCTCATGAGCCTCAAGTGTGCTTGTTGCTATTTGTGTCGCTTCAACTCCATGTGCTCCATAACATTATTCAACCTTCAAGAGGACCCCATAATAACTGGAATATAATGCTAGAATAATTCCATAAAGATCCATCTGCCGGGATACCAAATTCAAGCTGAATCTGGTAACTCCTCTTATGAAGAGAACTCCACAAGAAAGCTGAAGAATGCTATGTCCATCCTCCTCATGTTCCCACTTAGTGTGTGAAGTTTAGTCTGTTAGAACCATGCTTGTGAAAGATGTCACCAAAGAAAAAAATTGTATAACTTTCATTATAAAATTAGGCCACTGTACACTCGTAGGATCAAATTACTTGTCATAGGACCTAGTACTGAAAGCAGAGTCCAAGGACAGCATGGGTAGAAGTCATGAAACTTGTTGTGTTGTGAGGCTTTGGAAGTGAATTGCTTCCTGAATGCATACTGACTTACTTCGAGTTTGGTTTATTGTCTGAAAATATACCTTACTAATATGGATCATAAGGGCCAAACAAGCAAGAGAATGATTTCTGTTGAGCCTGATGTTGTGCTCAAATCACGTGCTTTTTGTGTACACTTGCAAATGATTGCCGTTGTTTTCCTTCCCCAGGCAAAGGTCTACAGTATTTTGATGGTGCACAATTTTGATGTTGTAATAAATACCAGGGAAAATGAAGGTTGTGAGTGGTCAGAAATAGCCTTTTTCCAAGACTCAAAGCAGTGATCTTTGTTGAATTTGAGAAGTTGCAGTAATTTGCACCACCACCTGCACCACTCAGAAATTTGCTCTATCAGACTACATGACCAGGTGATGCCATTTTTCAAAGAATTCATGTTGAGAATGATGAAGCATTGAGCGGGTGGCAATTGAAATTGCCTCTCACAATTTCACAATCCAAGACGCCAAATTAATACAGATGTTTTACTTACAAATTCTAATTCTGGTTTAGTTTTTCCCTTTGGCTGGTAGAAACTCATGTGTAACAAATTCTGCAAGTACTTAACTTCACTACTTGACATGCTACTGGATTCTTGAACTGTTAGTTTCCTCTCTTAACCTGTAAAATTAGATCAACAAAGTCTTTCTTCTTGGGATTCAGATATTGTCAAAGTAAATGCCAGAGAAAACACTTCAGGTTCTGTAAACAAGTTCAGTTGGTGCCAACTGAGAGTATGCAATTAAGTGCAAAAAGTTTTTTTTTTTTTTTTTAACATTTTTAAAGCAACACAAAAATTTACATACCTTTCCCAAGCTCTTTCCTGAGTGGAGATGTTCAACAGCGTCAGCTACAGACTCAAGTCCTACAAATCTTGTTGGATCGATTGCAATCTGCAGGTTTAAAGAATTGCAATGCATTAGGAGACTGTTTGGGGTGGAGGCTTGATAAGGTTTGTCAGTATGCCTGATTTGGAACAACATTTGCTTATAAACTTATGAGAAAATCTAGAGATGGGAATTTTCGTGTAAAGGTGAAGACTCAAGTTCTGGTTAGGTTTAAATTCTTCTAAAATTATCAAACAAGAAAATTAAACGTCAATAAACTTACCCCTACTTACCTTAAGTTTACCAGAACTGTATAAATCGTATAGTTTCCATATATGCTCTTGCCACAGTTTGACGTAGTGATTCAAGAAAAATCCAGCCTGCCCAAATACCCCCAAAAACATTTACTTTGGTTTAAGAATCCGGAACAAAGGATGTGGTTTACCACTTTCAACATGAAAACCGCAATACTGGCGTGGTGAACGAAAATGACATTGAAAATAAAAGTGATAGTTACCACTGTTTGAGACTTCCAAAGAAGCTTCTCACAAAGGCCAGGGTAAGTAGCTGGCTTCCATCCCCCTTCAGCACCCTCTGTATACTGCAACCCAAAAAATTATGGTTTTTAGACTTTATATAGTGTCTTCCTCTGGATATACTGGCTAAGACAATGACTTTCACCAAAAAAGTAGCTCAAAATGCCAGTGAACAGCATTTCTTTAAGAAAATAAATATAACAGAAATCTCCAAAACAAAGGTTTGGCTGATTTAAATGCAGTGGGAAAAAAGTGCCCTATAATTGACTTGACTTGGGATAAGAGGCTAAATTTGTGCAACCAGTTGTCTACCACTGAGTTCATTTCTGGATTGATCATAACTTTCACTGACATTTCTTTGTGGAAAACATTGCTCAAGTCCAAGGTGAGAAGTTGTTGGCCTCAAAACGTGCGGCTAAGAAAAAAATACAAAGAATATGAGTAGAAAAATAGACCTGTGAAATCATCCCAATGACCACCATGCGACCGTAAACCGCCAACGCATTCATGCATGTTTCAAACATCTGTCCTCCCACTGATTCATAAATCAAATCCACACCTTTTGGATACTCCTGCTTCAAGACCTGAAACACCACTTGCAAAGCTCAGGAAGGGCAGGTAGCCCATTTCAGTATCAATTTCAAGTCTATTTCGCAAACACTAGATTTCGGGCGACAAATTGATTATTTTTCAAGAGTGAGATTAAATATTTAGCTGCTTTTGTAGGGTGCACATACCGTTTTTATTGTCTCTTTCTTGTAGTCAATAACCCGGTCTACACCCAATTCATGAAGGAGTGCAGCCTTGTCTGCGCCACCGCATGTAGCTACAACCTTATTGCCTGCTATCTTGGCTAACTGTACAGCAAAGAGAAAATTGGCCAAAATAAAATGCTTTTAGAGAAAAACAAGTCTGAGTATGTCATATCCTTTTCAGAGAGAGAGAGAGAGAGAGAGAGAGAGAGTTTACACAGAGCTCTCAACTCAAGAGCTTCAACTTTTTAGCAGACTTGCAACGTGTAGATGGCACCTTGATGGATCTCATGTGGAACGATTATGACAAGCATGCGCTTGCTCATTTTTTGACAAATTTAATCAGAATCGTAAGCTACCTCCATGATGTAGCGTAGGAATGTTCGAGAGTTCTAGCTTGCATTTTGTGGGCTTTCCAGCAGTCTTTGGCTTGTCATGATGACTTCTTGTTTAGTATTATATACCCCATTAATTTCTCACTTGAAGCATGGTCAATTTACACTTGCTCAAACTATTGAGGTTGAAGATCAGTCAAGCTTTCAATAGTTAGAGCTTTGGATTCAAGCATCAAGTATCAAAGTATCTCCAAGTATCAAACTCCCGAAAATTGCAACTTTGAGCTCTCAACTCAAGCTCTAGTGTGAAGGGGTTTTGGATTTATCATTCAGAAAAATGGTCCCCACATGCACAGTCCATTAAGGCCGTAAATAATACAACTTTTGAGATGGCAAGACAACTAATGGCATCACCGATTTGACCAGTCCAGAAATTCACCATCAGCTGATTCTCAATAAATCTTAGCAAGAGCATGTTCCATTGTAATTTTTTCAAGCAGAAAGCTCCTGGCAGACTGCCCATTTCAAGCCATTCACACAATCAGCTGGAATTTGGATTAACAAGTCAAGGCTAATTTCAAAATTTACCTGGACAGCAAATTGGCCAGTTCCTCCTGCAGCTGCAGTGACTAAAACCGTCTCCCCTGACTTCATTCTTCCTGCCTGACTTACCACAGAACTCATATCAAATGGTGAAAATGCGTTGTTTTGTTCAAATCTTTAACCTCAAACAGCTTGAACTATAATTTCAAATTAGACTGAAGATCATCACGATATTCTGAAACCATCGTTACATATCATCACTCTTTCAAAGCTGTAAATATCAAGCAAAATTGAACCAAACAAGAAGCCAGTAAAGTTTCTAGTTTTATATTCTTACTGGGCACATTGAACTGACCTGGGAGAGGACAAACAATTACTTTAACTTAGTCGAAGATATTATTGTGCTCAATGACTTTGAGATTATGTATTTGCAATTACACAAACTTTTTGAACCCTAAATCCTAAACCCTAAACCATTCCCCCTAAAAAACGAAGGTCATAGAATTGTTTAATCACCTGCTCAAGACCAATAGATGCCGTTAGCCCTGAGGTCAGCATTGCCACTACTTCGGGAGTTGCGGCGGGTACAGCCAACACAAGCTTTGAAGCTACCTGTATTCTTCAAAAAAAATCTCTTAAAATTCCCGTTATGTGGCAAGGTCCTTTGCTAACTCGCCCCAACCACAAGTAATCTCATGTGATAAGCTAAGGTGGTTTAACTCGGTTACTTATCTTTAACAGGCACCTATATTTGATTGGTGTGTGGTTAAGCATGGATAGAACGGACATCAATAAGGATCATGAGCATAACAAAAAAAAGGGATTAGAGTACTTGCTCAAATTTGAGTACCTAGTCTAGATTCAATAGTCAGCATCATATTTGCGGGGGGCGGGGGGTTGGGGGGGGGGGGTATGATCATTTAAGAAAGAGAACTTTCACTTTGATAATGAATAAGATATTCATAAGAGCTCCAAATATAATGAGGAAATTTGGTATTGCCTCGATTTGGATATGCTAAGAGAAGTGGGTGGAGAGCTAAACGTGTCTATTTTAGACCCACTCATTTTAGACCTGCTTAAAACAATGGTTGAGAGAAAAAATACCTCACGATATTCTGAAAAGCCTCCATATGTTACACTGGCAACTGGGAGTCCAAGTTTTAAGTTAGAACTGGCCAAACCCTCGCCAATACCAGCAATCAGCCCCACAGCCTGTGCAGATCCAACAAAATTCAACTCCTTTAAGTTCATAAGTTTCAAGATATATTTTAAAAATAACTAGAATCAGCTGCAAAACCCTGGGTTTGACTTTAGGAGACCAAGTTTATAGTCTACATAACTCACAAGACATACCATCCTTGATACTTCAAAATATTCTGATGGCGAAGGTTTCTTTAAAAAATTAGATGTAAGAGCATATCATCACCTCAAATCCAGCATCAAATGGCAAATCGGCTAATGCTTTTTCTTCACTCCCGTGGTAACGACCTGCACTGTAATTAATCTGCAGGCATACTCATAAATCATTAATTCAAGGACAATGACCCAATATCAGGAGATTACAAAACTAGAAAAATTAAAATTGATTGGACCATAAATCTAACAAAAGAAGGCCACTCACAGACATTCCATTTCAACTCAAAATGATCATATGACAGCAATGACTTCCAATACAAAAAGATGGAATATGTGAGTATCAAGTCAGAAGAACTTACATCGCTGGCATTTATTCCAACATGAAGATATTTGATTAAAATGTGGCCAGGCTTGACAGGAAGGTCATAGGGTACAGTCACAATCTTTGTCGCGTCTCTGAAATTGCTACTCAATTTATGCACAACCCTGAAACACATGATATAGTGATATTAAATGAGGTCTGTCAACCTTCCAAAGTGCAACCAAAACATGAATGAGCTAAATAAATTTCCATGCAAACATGGAGAAGAACTCCAGGTTGGAAAAGACTTACACTTTTTGATATTTTACGGGGATTGGAGGTGGTGGAGCCAGGGTAGGAGCACCTCCAATTTTCTTGGGTCCACCAGGATTAATCCGATACTTTTTTTTCTCTTCGTCTGTTGGCCAAAACTGTGTGGGTTTCGTGGAAGGAACCCAAAGGCATGCTCCTGCCTTGCTCTCATCATCAAACATCAAGAATGCACCTGTTACAGATCATCAACGCATTTAGATTTTCAATTGTTAGATTGGAAATTTCAAACTTCACATAAGCACAACCTTTTGAAGGCAGTATTTTGAGCTGTTTAAAACGATAAGCTTTGTAATCAACTTATATTTAGGTGACATTTTACTTCACTACACTATCATATCTCTCTGCACACAATTCAACACTCGTACTCTGTATTTTCTGGATCAGGATGTTTACCCTCAATTACTCTATCCATGCTCATTATTCCATTTATCTTGTAAATAAATTCCGTCTCCCGTGGTGGAAGGTTGCTCAGAAGCGGAGTCTCCACAAACTGCAATGCCACAAAGTGAACAAAATCCTTCAGAAGCAAAGTGACATTTTAGAGCCTCCTTTTGACCGACAAAACCTAACACCTGTAAAGTCCACTACATACGGTAAGTGGACCTAATTCGGTAACTTATCTTGAATAAACACCTATATTTGAGTGGTGCATGGCTCCAAATTTCTCTGCGATTGAACATGGCTTCTTTATCCACATTTGTGGATCAGCCAAAATTTAGAGTTTGCGCATAAGAGTTGTTTTTCATAGCGGACATGAAAAAGTAACCATTTAAGACGTGTCTACCTTAGTGGCAATATGAAAACAAAGAGAAAAAACTGAAAGATAAGGGATGCAAGACAAGTGATGAAGTTTAAGTGTTTCTGGACCTCAGGGCAGAGCACATTTGCACGAATTCCCATTTTTTTCAGAGAAAGTAGAGACCTTGTGAACATGACTACACCACCTGCATCAACCAAAAAGAATTGTCATTGGTCTTTCCTCATTCCACATGATAGTAGTTTGCAAGTGATAATAACGAAATCGTAAAACAATGTCTTGTGAATGCAAGAATTCAGACAGAGGACGAATTGTTGTTGTCATTCTCTTTTTCCGATTTGATTGAGAAATTAGGCCTAGAAGTAGTTTGAATTACATGATTTGGAAAATGGAAAGTGTTGACAGACCTTTACTAGCACTATAAATGGGACCAAACTGCATGGGATACAAGCCAGCTGCAGATCCAATATTCAGAATAAGGCCTCCTCTGCCTTTCATCGCTTGAACCTGGCAAAACCAACAAATACAAATGAGGACACTCAAATAAAAATTCTCTTCTAACGAACTTTGTAAGTCGCCTACCCTTGACCAATTGTGATTGCTGTCAATGTCAACATACATCCTCTTCAACCTTCCATCAGATTTCTTCAATTCCCACTTCGATTCTCTAACTCAACATGTATTTTGTATGATGTATTAGAGTTATCCTCTAACTCAACATGAATGTGATCAGGAGTTCGTTGTTTTGATTACAAAACCTTTTCCATGTTTGGTAAGTTTGAAGTGAATATTTGGAGGTAGTTTGAAGGTGTGAACAGAGAACATCCTATATCGGTTCACTGAGGATTAAACTCAAGAAGTACTAAGATAATCTTGGCCCTCAATGAATCAAAACAGGTTGCTCTATATCCAATATTTAACACTCCTCTGAGAATGCACCACAACTAGAAAGATATTTATTGATATTGGATGCATAACAACCAATGAAAAAGTATAGGGGACCAACTCCTGACAAAAAGTCCCATTCAGACCCAAGGTACCCATAACCCAATTTCAGAAAAAAATTAAAACAAAGAGGGGTCTCCTTACTGCAAGGCGCGTGCCATCAATAACAGCAGTGAGATTGATGTCCATGACCCTGCGCCACGACCCTTTGCCGTCCACACTTTTGTCTTCATAAAAAACATCAGATGGTTTTTCTGCTACACCAGCATTGTTGATACATATATCCACCTGTCCAAAAATGCTTCGGTGATGGTCGAATGCAGCAACCAAGTCACCTAAATATGAGGATGGTATAATATTAGACTCAGCCATATTTAATACTAGAATGAAATGGGATTGATTTTTTAAGTACAGGAAGCCAAAAGACTAAATTATGGAACTAGAAGTACATCAAGGTGGAGTCAAAATGGCTAAATTCCTCTAGATTAATGGAGTGCAGTGGCGTTTGTGAGATTAATGGCTATATAAAATCAACCTGATGATCAAGCTGGTAGAAAGTTTTGAGACAACCTAGCACTACAGTCTGAAACAGGAGAATGAACCTCTCTCTAATGGAGTTGTAAAACGAGAATTCCAACACAAAGCGTGCCCTCATTCTCAACTACCTTGTAAGAGCAAAAGGTGACACGATTTGTTCTCTTTCAGGATTGGAATAGTTGGCCACTAGCCAGTTTCAATAGTGAGTTTATGATTTGAGGTCCGGTAATCAGCAACTATTTTGCGGCTTCTTGAAGAAAATCAAGGACTGCTCGCAATTTAAAGCGGATAACAGAAAAGAATGGAGATAAAATAAAATTGCCACGTAAAATTACCTGTCTTGGTCACATCACATTTGATGAATATGGCCGAAGGTGTACTAGGCTTGTAAGAAATCTTTTCATGCTCTTCTTTTACAAGACGCACAGTTTCTTCTGCTAATTTGGGTGACAGATCAAGAACAGAAATTCGAACCCCCCTCTTTGCAAGGGCCACAGCAAGTGCCCTTCCTGGACAGGAGGAAAACAGAAACATTAAAATAATTTAATAAAAAAACAAAAACAAGGTCAGATTTTCATTCCAAAACCATTACGAAGGACCTTGATCACAATTGACCACTTAGTTTAACTAAGTGGCAGAAAATGATGCCCTTTTGTAAGAGGTATGAAGGAAGTTTATTCATCAATCACATTGTGCAAATACCCAAATGTCTATTGCAACATCTGCAAAGTACTCCAACTAATATTCAAAGTTGATGGTAAAAAGTTTCTTAGAACAAAAAACTGTCAAAAACAAACAAGGTATTTTGTGAAGAGCAACCTATCCCACTGGCAGCTCCTGTGATCACAGCAGCTTGCCCTATTTCAACCTTCATTTTTATTGCGTCTTATACTCTCGCCAATGCTTTCCACCTGCACACGAATGTCAAACAGGCCATCAATCAACTAAACTAGGAAGTGAAAATGATGAACAATGTGATGGTATTGAAGACCACATAAAGGTTACGTATCAAGAAAAAGCCTTTTGAGTACTCATGTAGTGGAAGGACATCAGCTATGTGCCAGTACTTGTTTTAGTTCTACATCTGTGAACATTCAAAAAGACTCAAAAATATGAATCAAAACCTTCTAATCATGTAAGAGCTCCAATTCTGTTAGTTGTTAGGTTAAAGGGCATAAATGTGGTAGGACATTGCAAGAACATCGGTCTCAATTTTCTCGAAGTTGGAGGACAGTGATTGCAGCCAAAATGGCATCTTAATGACCAGGGAAAACAAATGTTGGGCTACCAAAAGTTGTAGAATAAGATGAGAAAACTATTGAAGTGCAGAAAAAAATGACGTACAGCGTCTTTTTTTGTTAATTTTGACTGATTAGTTGCCAAAAAGCAACATTAGTGTATAGAATCGGCTTCAAATAGCATAATTTCAATGCCACAAAACTTACCACTGTCACCGCTATTAAGGAATTTAAGTACAACTAATCAAGGTCTAATTACTGAAATTTCTAGGCCATAGGTAATCTGCCTCACCAAGAAACAGCTGAACATCCACTAGAATTCACAGTCCTAAATCTCTGGAGTACTATTTTGAATTCAAACATTGCATCAGATTTGAGCAGCGATTACGGTATAAAGTTCAATTCTATGAAAGTTTTTATTCTTCCTTCTTCTGGACTCGTCTGAGTCAAATTGGAGCTGAAATCTCAACCTAATCTACCAACCCAGAAACAGCATATCCCCAACACAAAATTCTCCAGCCCTGTCAAAATGAAGTGCATAACAATCATAGAAACAAGTTTGACCCGCAAAAAGATTAAAAAATCTCAAACCCCTCCAAACCCTTCCTCATGTCCATAATTACAAGCTACCCTCACACAGAAGCAGACGCGCAACTCAGGCTCTGTGAACCGAAAATTTCTGTCAATTTGCACCGAATCAACATAATCTCAAGAGATTTCACCTGTTTCTTTCCAGAACCAGAGAGAAAGAAAGAAAAAAAGAATAAAATGCCGCTCAAAACCAAACCGAGACACTCCCGGTTCGTCAAAAGCATAGAGGTAAGGTGCTTCAATGCACAGTTTCGAGATTTCCAGCTCGATTCTGCACCAAAAATGGCAAGATTACAACTGAAAGATTTGAAATTGAGAGACTGACCATGCAAGAAACCGAATTTCCTTGTGCTTCCACCGCAACTTCGCCCAAAACTCGAGAGCCAAAGAACAAGAAAACAGAAGTCATGTGTATACACTAGCACACACCATAGCGGTGACAAGCTGACCCTCCTGCCCCTATTACCGTTCACGTTCCCCACGTGGGGAGCGTGGGAACATCATCGTCACCACAATGGTCCTTCGTTGACTGGGAAGTCCAAACCCACGTGGTGGGAAAGGACTACAATGTATGGTAACCTGCCCTAATTTTAAAAAAAAATTTAAAAATTTCGATTTTTTTTGCCCGAAATGCCTTGTTGACGTCAGCAGTGCGCAATATTAGGACCGTCTACCATAGTCATCCAAAATAATATTTTAGAAAGCTAGAACTTCAAATAATTAAGGCACTTCTCTACTTATGTAGTTTACAAGACACCGTAACTAATATTAAGGTACATGGGTCTTAAAACGTTACTTCTTCCAACTAGCCCACATGTCCTAGGATACAAAACACACAATTAGTACGAGATAGTCACCAAATTTAGATCGAAGTCATAGCCACTCACTTCATAACTTTTGGAGCTCATATGAATATCTCGTTCATTATCAAAGTGAACATGATTGTGTTACATTTTTCATATCCATAACAGTGTTTTGTGGGACTGACAGTATTCCTCGGAATATTCCCATATATTTTCACACTCAATCTGAATGTGGGGAATATTTTGTAGAATGTTGTTAGTCTCAAAGAACAATGTTATGGATCTAAACAATGTTATGAAGATTCTCGTGCTCATTAAATGGTCATATATGTCCCCCCCTCCTCTCCCAATTATGTTCACTATTGAGCTTTGAATGGTTATCATAAGTTGAAAACATATCCAAATTTTTTTCAACACGTGTTTTCTTTTGGAGCCACACCTAACCACATACCACTCAAATATAGGTGTCCAATTAAGAAAAGAAATTGAATTAGGCACATCTATCTTATTGAGTATCATGACTCATATGAGCGAGTCAAACGGAGCATAGACCATTATTTATTGCTTGTTTTATTTTAGTTTTTGAAGTATGCCAAATCTTGGACTCATACATAACATTACTCAAAGCATGCTCATATGAGTATCTCATTTATTATTGAAGCAAAGATTCTTATGCTCATTGAATGATCATATAGGTCCCCCCCCCACCCTTGATTTTGTTGATTCTTGAACCTAGAATGGTTAACCTATTTTGAGCACACAATCCAATTTGTTTTCAACACACGTCGTTATTGAAAACGTTCTTGGAGACCAAACCAAACCACATACTTACTACTCAAATAGAGGTGTCCACTTAAGATAAGTACTTGAATTAGGCATGTCTACCTTATACTTAACACATGGTTTTGAGAAAGTAACCCCCTTAGATGAATGTACATGCTATGGCTTGGGGTTCATGGCGTCTATGTAAACTCATCCATCGTGGATGAAGGGGTTCTAATAAAAACATGTCTCCTAAAAGGTTGAGGGTCGCTTCATTCCAATTAGAGTCCACTAGACTCATATGAGATCTTAGATGCCATTTTCAGAGTCAAATGTTCTTGGAATGGTTATTTGCATACTGTAATATAGTTTGGTGCATTTTCATCTTGCTAATGGATGAGTTTACATAAACACCATGAATCCGCATGCACATGCTATGGTACATAAAAGTATGTGCATCTCCTTGGGGACCCACTTTGGTGGCAAGAGACAGTGATGAAGATGGAGTGCAACACAAAGTTTTCACCTAAATTATGAAGCCATGTTGCATTGGTTAATGGAACAACATTGAAAGACCTTGCAATTTGTATTGTAGCGATTATAGTACCCTACTTGAAGCTTGTAATTGTTGCTTAATTTTTTCAATCTTTGATATCGACCACAAGCCCATGAGTACCTAAATTTGAAACAAGTGTGCCAAGTAAGTGACTCTTACAAACATAGAGGCATTTATTGTCTCTGCCCCTAAAGGGGAGAGACCACGAAAACGTTGCGTTTTCAGAAGTTACGCTGCTGAACAGTGAAACTCTACAGTGCTAAACATTGAAACTATGGCGTAAAAGTAAAAAATAAAAAGTAAACTGACTAGAACTGTAGAGCCGCCTCCTAAGAGCTTCAATGCAAATCTCGTCCTTCATCTTCTTCCTCATTCTTCTTCGAGCTCCTCATTCTTCCCTGAGAGCTCTCTCTGGCTTTGTTTTCCTCTGCTTGTTGTTACCTTGTGTGTCATCGTTCTTTTGGAGGTATCATGACGAAACGAGCTGAGCGCCCCACTGTATTGTTGGAAGAAATAGGTAATGCTATTCGGGATGTGGTTTTTGAGTGTTTTGTATTGTCTTGCTATGGGAGCACCATGTCACCATCGAAATCTCCAACTCACTGGTTTTTCCACGCAGATGTTACGGACACAGTTGGTACAACGACTATAACCGTAACTGTGAAAGAAAATTTGGTGAAAACGCACGTGGATAAACTAAAAAGGGGGAAGTTTTTGCGGTTGAAGTATTTTAGTGTGAGAAGCCGGTCAAATTATGACAAGGGAGATTCAGATTGGACAATAGATATCTCTACTGCCATCAAGGTCTCTGAGATTCCGCCATTTGATCCTCCAATTAAACTTTTTTTTCTACGTATCAGATACGATCCATTCCTTTACACGGCGAATGCTCCAACCGGTTGTCACTTTCACACTTGTTGTTACTGTCATTGGCATGAGAGGAGAAGTCGATCAAAATTTTTAGCTCCTAGTGTCTGACGGACATGATGCTGATGAAATTCAAGTTGTAAGTACTTCCAGTACCTTATTTTGATTATTGTCATTTTGAGAATCACCTTCATCTTTTCTAATTTTAGCTTGTATATGTATGTGAGTTTTTTACCAGCTTTTCAAAGTGATTTTCATTCACTTGCGGAACAATTCAGCAAAGGTGAACCTACCCATATCATCATAAAAAACGTAGCATGTTCCAACAAAGAAGATGTTCGGCTTCTTACAATTGGGTCATTTATTCTGGCACCAATTCACTCTAACACATTGAAATCCAAGCTTACCGTTATTTTCAACACACACATCAAAAATCAGGGCCAAGTTGTTGCTCGGAAGGTAATGACACTATTCTATTTGATTGGTGTTCTTCTTTCATTCATTTTTATAAATTATGTGCAAATATGAACGTGCATTTCTTGTTGAATTATTGCAGATTACGGGGTGTATGACTGTGGTCAATCCATCCGCATTACCATACAAGCGGGTGTGTGGTAATTGTAAGCTCAGGGATATCTATTGTCAACAATCCGGTAATTACCATTGCAACCTTTGCAAGCTAGATGCTCCGTGCTCTTTTGTGATTCATATCAATGCAACTATTGCCGTCAAGAATGCACCCTCTGTTGCTGCATTTGTGAGCGCCGCATGGATTCAGGCCCTGTTGCACAAGTCTGAATATGATTTCCTTGATTTTTATGCAACCGACCGCATTGCAGCAATTGAAGCACTAGGATCCCTAGTTGCAAGAAGTGGGTTTCATTTGAGTCCTTTGGGTGAGCTTATTGGATTCAATGAATCCAATGATAATCTTGGTGTGATCATAGCATCTTCTTCTATTTGATACAGTTTACAAAAATCAACCTTGATACATATGTCATAGTGTGTTCTAGTGTGTTATATTGGTTGTGTGTTATAGTATGTTATACTATATAGCAAGTTCAAAATTAATTTGAACTTTAAATTTTACATATGTGTATTGACTTTGGCATTTTGCCCAAAAGCGACAACATCTACGATTCCGAAAACAACAACATATTATCGTATTTATACCATCATATTTATACCATCGTATTCAATATTTTATTTTGACATTCTTTAGTTATTCATTGCATTTTCATGTTCAATTGTCTCTCGATGTATTTTCACATTACCTAATTATTTAGTGCATTTTACATTGTCCTTTTCATCATTGCATTTTCATTGTGCCTACTCATTTACTGCATTTTCACATCCATCCGTTTTTTATTCACTGCATTTTCACTTTTTTTATTTACTCACTGCATTTTCACTTTTCTTGCTTACTATATTTTCATTTTTCCTATTTCCTCATTGCATTTTCACATTCATTAGCTGGCCACTATTTTTTTTCACATTTCCTTATTACTAATTATATATTCATAGTCATCAAACATTATTGAACCACCTTCGACACTTTTTAAGTACAATACCAACCTCTTGTCCTACAACAATATTAGGTGATTTTAACATCAACATACTCAACCAAAATTCATTTGATGTCAAAGAACTCCAACATTTCATGAAATTTTATAACATGTATCTTCAATTTCAAGAAAGTACAACCATATATGATTCCCAAATTGATCATGTATGGACAAATGCTCCAACTCAACAATGTATCTCTGGAGTTCTTGAAGCATATTGGACAGACCATAAACCAATATATTTTGCATTTAAACTTCCAAATTATGTTCCACAATATCGTCATGTTAATTAATTTTTTTGCTCAAATACTAAGGCAGAGACCACGCGACTAGCTGCTTGTTTTTATATGTAGTCCTTAATCTACATACACAAGTCCATGATTACACTTTATGATCATTATAATGTAAATGGGCTCTCGTTCATGCTAGTGCACAAACACTGAGGTTTCTTTCTTTTCTTTTCTTTTATGAGTGGACTTTGTAACATATATACAATACAATGGAGCAAGCTCGTGGTGGTGAGAGTCTATAAAAGATGGATACATGTCCAATTAGCTTTTCAAACGGAAAGGGCCACATGCCAAAACTCCTTCCCCAAAACAACATGTGATAAAAGGAAGAGGAAACAAATGTGGAAAGGTGGGGCAACTTAGCTTTTGGCACTTGTCACAAATCCCAAATGTATATAAGATGTACATTTGACAAGTGTGACGGGCTTTTCACAAAATTTTGACAGGTGCAAAAAGCAAGACCAAGGTGGGGGGGGGGGTTATAAGCAAGGGCATGGGCATATGGTTGCATTTGTGCACATGTGTATGGGGTTGGGTTTATCCATGATATTAATTTATATGTAAGGGTGTGACGGGCTGGGACGGCACAGTTCCAAGCTAGTAGATTCTACATTCATAGTAAATTTTCATCACTACCCCTTAGAAAACTTTTTGAAAACATTCCAAGCATAATTAGTCTCTTTTATAGTATCTAGCACAAACATACTAAAAAATAGTGTTGTATAGGATAAGATGAGCTAAATTGATTATATCTACAAACGAATAGTGTGTGTTAAAATAAATTATGTATACATGTGCACATTTTAGTAAAATGCAGAAAATGGTAGAATGAATTAAAACATGCACATTCAATGAGTAAATTGTCATATTGGAGATGAAAGGAGCACATGCATGGTTGTAAGGGGCATGAGCAAGGGAGGAACTAAGTGGGAACTATGTTCTTTGATGAATAATTAGAGTTTTCTATTGGTGAGGCATTTCCAATGTGTGTGGCATGTGGATGTTATTCAAAATGTGTGAATGATTTTGGATGAAAGTGGGATTGGATTTGAGCAAGCTTTAGAACGTAGCTAAGGGGTCCATTACTTAAATGTTTAATTAAGAACCTACAAACAAAAGTCACAAGTTCTCAATTTGTTTACTGGGTGAAGTGTTGGTTCTAGTGCAAGGGTGATGTGGACAAAAGATGGGGATTTTAGGAGAAAGTGGGGTTGATTTGGTGAAAAACAATGGTGGTTTTGGGAGCCATTTGCATTGGGAAAAGTGGGGATTAACATGGGATTTTGGAACCTAAGAGTAAGTGCCTTTAAAATTCGTGATATATACATACAATGTCCAATTTATTTTATTGTTATTTTTGCCATGTGTAAGCCAATTCTGCATACCGCTGATCCAAATGGACTCCAAGAATAGGTTGAGAATTGGTTCAAAGCAAATGTGTAAACTGAAGTGGGATGGTCTCAGCATTTCCCACCAATGAGAGATTCTAGATTCCAATGGTCACAGGCCCTTGAGCTCCAGTGTAAAGTGCTCCTAGATACCTTAAGCAGTGTAAATGGGCCACCATATTCCTATAATTGTTCAGAGAATCAGCAGAGTTCAATCTGCTCATTGCAGTATAATCTCTCTCGAGCAATAAATTTCAAAAACTAATTACAATCTACACCCTCTTTTAGAATTGCAGCACCTGATTGTTGTTGTGTACAGTTTCCCCAGGTCACCTACTACCATATTGAGTATGTACGAGTCCACCGCAAATCTCTTCAGTAAAGAGCCTTCTAACACAAGCAAGTAAAGGTACCTTATCCTTCCTTGATCAAGACTTGATGACTTAACCCCTTTCAACAGTGGTAAAAACAATACAATTTCAAAAAACAAAATTGGAGATCAAGCAACGGAAGCACTTTGTGGATCACCGGGGTAGTGCAATACCCCAGCATTTTCTTCAACATGTGATAATGTTCGCATCCCTGCGAGTGCTGTAACAATGCCAGGTGTTGTACGCGCAAATTGAAGAGCGCATTGAGCATCTGTTGCATCTGAATCAAGATGCATAACTGCACTACGAGCCTCTTGTGGAATCCCCTTGCAAAGACTTGCCTGTCATACAACTCAAATAGGGTAAGGTCCAAAACACCCACCCCTTCATGGACCTTCTTTTAAACTCAAGATTGGACCCAAGCTTGAAGATTGGTTTCTCAAGCTAGGAGGACTACTTTCTCGAGTGGTAATTGCTGAGATTTGGTGAAAGATTGATGTAATTCCACTTTAATGCCATGTCGTCTTTCATACCTCGAACCTCTTGACCTTAGTGTAAACTCATTGGGTCCACATTTTTGCTCTTGACTGATAGTATCGCTCGACTTTGGAGTTTCTTTGATCTTGAACCCTAGTGTCAACCCAACCTAATGATGTTGTTAAGCCTTGTAAGCTTGTTCCCTTTCTATTTGGACTCAAGGAATAAGTCTCCAAGAATTGAGGTCCTTGTTTCTAAGCATAGTCAAGTGGCAAGCTCCTATTAGTCCTCACCCCATTATGAGCCTATCTTAAGAGGTAAAGCCTTCACACCATTACGAGCCTTCTTAAGTTGTAAAGCCTTCACACATTTAATTCGCATTATGGCTTAAAATTGCATAATATTCTCGTGGATAGCTTTTGATGTTTGCATCAAAAGTGGACTTTATTCATGGTCGACAGAATACTCTTATGAAGCGTGGTAATGTTATGTAGACAGAAAATTCTGAGACCTCCTACCCAATCTCCTAGAGCCATAATTAGCTGTAATATTCACCTATAAGCAAAGCACAAATTATGGTGTCTTTGAATGCTCGCTATAATGCAAAACATAAAGCAGCAAACTTTTGCAATAGGGTATCTTAAAGTCTCTCAAAAACTCTTGGTTTGGTAGGGACTTTTGGCCCAATTTTAGTGAAATGAAAATGAGGCGTTTTGACTTTGGCCAAAAGATGGTTACATAATAATGAGATTCATGGCAAACTTTTGTAGGCACCTACAATTGTGCTCTTGAAAGTTTGATAAAGGGGTTCATTTTTATATGGCCATCTTTTAGCCAATTCAAATGCCTCCCCTTCATTTCCCTAAAATTGGGGGTTCCGACACCACTTAAACACTTCCTTAATCATTTTAAAATGTCAAAAGTGGGCCATGCCTCCCTGCTACACCATTAGTTTTTGAGAGACTTTAAGGTGAACTCTAAACTGAGAAGAGGTTTGCATTATGGTGTACCTATCCACATATAAGCGAAGCATGCAGTACAAAGACACCATGATGCAAAAACCTCTTCTCAGATTGTGAAAGAAAAGCGTACGCGTAATGTGTATCTAAGTTTGGAGAACAAATGACAATCGAGTCTTGCATGAAACTGCAGGAAATTCGTACAGATTGAAGTTGTTGTAGCCAGAAATAACCATATTGATGACAAGAACACTGTAAATTAATACAGTTAAAGCATAAAATAATCTTACCTGCATGAGTGTGGCAGACGCCACAACAGAGATGCCAAGTTGCTGAGCTGCACTTAAGAGTGACATACGCTTCCCTTTCACAATCTGAGTAGACATTTTTGCTGCCTCCTGCAAACTCAGATTGTATGGCACCTGAACTACACAAAAGTGGTGTCCATCTCCACCTACACCATGACAAGCTTGTGAGGTGAAATACCATAGGGTCCTATCAGGTTCATAGGATAATTAGATTTTTCTTCTAAATTGACACGTATCTTGTGTAAATTCGTCAAGACCTTATTGAATACTACGTGGAAATTACCTTTCGGCAATCAAAATGTTGAACCAGACATCACTTTACTGTACATGAAGGCAAACATACACACAACTCTACTTAGTCTGGGCCCCTTAACAAAAACGTACAATATAAGCTAGACGTGCCTAAATCCAACATAGCAATAATATGGACACCTATATTTGAGTGGTACGTGATTAGGTGTGGATCTTAGAAAGGATACCAAAAAGACGTGTTTGAATGAGATTGGACCCCATGCTCAAAATATGCTGACCGTTCTAGGTTAATAGTCAACACAATTAAGGGGACCTATATGACCATTTAATGAGCATGAGAATCTTCAATTTCACAATGAATAAGATATCCATATGAGCTCCAAAAAGTATGTGGCAAATGGCTCCAGACACAATTTGAATTTGCTTCTTATATCGCACTAATTGCATATTTCATATCCGCCCAGAAGTGGGTGCAAAGAGAATAGTATCCGAATAACACATGTCTACTTTAATGTTGTGCATTGCAGGAAAGGGACAAGGGACTATAAGCTTAACATCGTCGCCTGATTCATTTAAGATAAGTGGCCCTATTGTGAGCACTTCGAACTCCACAGCCAAAATTGGCCATTGGATTGACCAGGAATTGTTTCATCCCCTTTTTAGCAATTCAAATGAATCTTGGAGATTTTCATTTCCGGTTTCAGAATTGATAAGTAAAGTTTCACGAGACACAAAGCTATAAGAGGTCATGATTAACATTCTCTTACTCTTGAAATGAATCACATAAGCTCCCCTAATTTTAATGTTTACTGTTGACCATAGAATGCTGTCTATTGATTTTGAGCACATGGTCCAATCTCATCATGACGTGCCTAGTTGGTGTCGTTTCTTAACTACAAACCTTGCCATATACCAATTAAAAATAGGTGTCCAATTAAAAAGAGTGACCAGATAAGGCCCATATACCTTACATTTCTTGACACCTCTTTGATTTATTCTAAGATTAACCATTGCCTAATAATATGCTCACAAACAGAAATTGGCAAGCACACAAGCAGGTAGGTCTTCAATTAAAATATGTTGAAAGAAGAGAAAGAATGTATTTACCGGCATCATGAGCTGCGGCAACTAGGTCCTCTAAAGAGAGATGACCACGTTTTTCTGGGGCCACCCGAAAGCCATTCCACGTGGCCACTCCATACAGGCTGAGCTTACCCTCTGCACAAGCCTCTTCAAGAGCTCCAAAGGCTTCTCGTATGCGTGTGTTGAATGTTTCGCGAGATATTTCAGAAAGTTGTGTTTCTGGATTGTGGACATAGTACACATCAATGGTCTCCAGACCTAGGTTTGCTCGACTTTTGTCCACCTGTAAATTGAACCACAATTGTTACCATAGGAAGAAACCCATTATTATTCAAATTCAGAAGTTATTCTATCTATAATTTGGTTAAATTAATACACCTCTAAGTCACAAGGAAATGAAACCACAATAATGTATGTTTGTTGAAATGCTGGATTTTACAGCTGGGCTCACACAAGTGGCTGTGAATCTACCACAATGATATTTCTTTGCACTTCTCCATGCACAAGGAACTCAAGAATGATATAGTCTACAGTCTTGCCATGAGAACCTCAAACTATAAAACTCAAGGGGTATTTACGCACGATACCCTAGTAGTCATGGTTGTGTTTGGGCCCACTTTCAACCACAACTACATTTTCTTTTTGTTTACACACAACTACTAGTAGTTTAAGTGTGGGTTTGACCTCAATGATCGTCCTTCCTATTGGTGCGATCCATGGAGTGGAAAAAAATGATTTATGGATTCCAGTGGAAAGTTTGTCCAAGAGTAATTGCCTCCTACAAATCCTTTCCCATGCTTTTGGTCTTGAAGTTCTCTCCCGATGCCAGAGTAGATACAAACAAAGTAGAACCAAGAAAGTAAAATACAATCATCATTGCAAATATTCCCAACTACACCTTGTGTTGTAGTTGGGCAAGGTAGAGTACTTGTATTTCTGATGGTCGTCAATGTGCCTTATCCCTCCTTATCCCTCAAAAATAGAACCAAAGAAAGAACCAGTCTCAGTCACTGACCTTGTTCCAAAGATGAGTGATTTCAGATAGAGCACAGATCATAATTTCATACACAAACCCTATTTCGTTAGGGCAACCACTGTTTTTTGGCCCATGATTTTAGACCTTGCAATGCAGTAATTTGCAACGAAAAGAGGCTCAGCCCAAAAAACAATTACCTGGTTTTTGAGGTATGCAGGTGTCATACAATGACATCCGGCAACAAAATCTGCCCATGAAAATATCCCGGCCTTCACGTAGTTGTCTTGAATCCATTTGCGTGGATCGGTGGGTCTCATCTCTGCATCAAAAGTGAGGTAGCCTCCCTTTGAGCACACTACAACTTGCTCTCTTTTAATGGCACCGTGTTTGAAAGCTTCAGAAAGAGCACGCCCCACGGCTCGTTCACTTCGCATCCCACGGTAGTTTACTGCACTGATGACAAAGAAATTTTACACCAAGTCACTCAAGGATGTCTCAAAGGCATAACATTCTTAAGTAGCCTATTTTCTGTTCCAATGCAAATGAAATGATTCTTAGGTGATCCAAATAACCTGAGAATGATTCCATTCGGGACACACCTCTTTCAAATAAATCATGGTAGATGGAAGAAGGCTTTGTGTCGGAAGATATGCCGCAATGAGGTGTTGACAACTAATGAGAGCTTAATGCCACTTGACTGTGCTCCTCGGCATTCACACATGTACTCAAGGACCTTGTTCCTTAAAGAGGATGCTAGATTAGAAAGAGAAAGCCCTTCCACATGCTTTAGAATGCTACGGATGAGCATGGCACATACTTCAAATGGAATATCCTTGTGAGTACTGATGCTCAAACATCAACACTTACAGAGAAAGGTAACAACCAGTGAACCCCAAATTAAGAATCAAGAGAGACAGTTAATCCAAAGCTTTTAGAGTTGCATAATCAATTCAAAGCAGTCCATAGGATGAAATCAGAACTAGAATGAAACAGAAAAACATCGAATCACACATGTGGCAACAGCCAAATGGTGGCAAGCCATTTGACCAGGGGCATGCATCCACAACAATCAATCTGCATGGAGGACTCAAGCTGATTTTCTGTATAGAATGTGTACTAAAACCTCCATTTCATCGACATACAGAAACCAAGAGAGATTAGACCAAACCCTGAAGTTGGAAAAACAAAAGCCGAAAGTTGAGTTTATTCAAGAAACACCCTACTAATGTACAATGACATCCTTCATATACAAACAAATAAAGATTTGGAAAGCAGATGCACTGCAGACCCCATAAATAAGGTTTCCTATCCTCTCACTTCAATGTGAAGGACAACCAGAAACTCATTTGATAGATAACAAGGAAAATTATATGTTGTTAAAAATGTAGAAATGCTCACGTGTCAAGGACGTTGATGCCGACTGACAAAGCTCTGGTGATGGATTCTATGTACTGCTGGTCAGCTGCCTCAGTTTCGGGCCCCAAGTACGTCCCTAACCCCAGCGACGACACAGTTAGGTCGCCACCGCATGCTTCATTTTGTGTTGGTAGTGGCCTAAAATGGCCTTTTCCTGCAAAAATTGAAATACCAAGCAACTTAGGATATAGTAAGCTCGGGAATCAAGAAATTTGATACAAAAACACATTCACATACTATATTAACCCCTTCAACATGGACACATTCCTCACACACCATCAAAGGATATTCCCCCAGAAATGGAAAATTCAACCTAATAATGATTCCTCTCATCCCACTGACATCATGTTGTAAGATAAGTAAACATCAGATTCAATGAAACATCATTCCGTGACCTAATTGTCGCTTGGCAATTTTCTTCACTGACTTCTCCAAGGAACGGGTCTCAAATTTTACTGTTCTTTCTGTCATGTGCAGGGAGCGATTTTTAACGAAATTAAGGAAGTCTACCGATCAAGACCATTGATAAGGTCTGTCTGTCAATTAATTGACCAAAAAATTATTGATTCTCTCCAATGCTCCTCGCATTCGGTCCAGAAGCAGTTCATATCGGTGTTGGATCCCCTGCATTGCAGCATCCTCAAATTCTCCTTACAATCGATTGAAGCAAAATTACAATCAGCGATCCTAAACCCCTTAAAAAATAGAATCACATAATTGTGCGCATAGTACCGCATTTCTGAGCGTTGTGTTGCGCGTACTCGGATGTCCCAGCTGCGTCGGCGCGGCCGCTGATGAGCGGGGCTGCGAGCGTGGCCATGGCAGCGTAGAATTTGGCAAGAAGTTTTGGGTCGCTTTTCCCAAATTGATGGATTCCGAGAAATCGGTTTCCCAACATCGGGGTGTTAAGGATGGAGTGGTAATTTGCAAGGTGATCTTGTGTGGCATCTCCTTCAATTTATTCATGAGCAATGAGAGAGACTTTTGGGAGATGAGATTCTTCGTCAGCCTACTGCATGGATTTGGCCAAGGGCAGATGGCAACCGGCGGCAGCGTCTCTTTCATCCATCCTATTTCATCCACGTCCATCCATCCATCCATCCATTTCGGAAGGGCACGGTAATTCTCATAAGGAGAATTAAGGTGGGTCCATTGATTTTTAACCCACACTAAATTTTTAGTTAAAAATTATCATAGGGCACATTCAGATAATTAATGTGGGTGATTACTTTGTTTTGTTCTACTTTTGACTTATAACTAATATTCAATGTGTTGGTCGGAAGTCTTCATGAAGACTTAGGGGAAGACCCAAGGATTTGGACCCACGTTAATTCCACCTTAACTAAACAATTAATGTGGGGCATGCCAAAAATTTCCACGTTAATTTCCATCACGAGTTTTAGGATTATTTAGTGTACCATTGGCGTTAGACTTGCTTGTATATAGAAAAAACTGTATCTTAGATTTCACTTCCAAAGTCCATAGCGTTGACCATCTCGCGTCTCATTGACGTGGCATGTCTTCATTGGACGCAAGCATGCCAATCATAGACTGTAGCACATAACTTAGGATGCTACTTTGCAACATGGTCATCGATACTATACATGTGTCACCATGCTTTGGGAAAGACTGTAAGTTGCATTGATACACTGTGCAATTAGGTTGACCCATGTTGATTTATCGATCTTCCACACTATTTTGCATTTCTATTCCCATGGTAATAGAATACAATGATTATATATATAATGTGGTTAATATACTATGAGTATTTGTGATCTACTTTCACCCTAGGAAATTTGCATGGGCAAGGAGGCAACCTAAATGCACATATCAATGGAGACCAGAGCCCTACATTGGGCGCCCATACCCATGCCCATGCCCATACCCACCCATGCCCATGGGTTTTGGGTGGGCATGGGTGCAATATTATTGTTCATGGGCGGGCATGGGTGGGCATGGCTGTGCTATTATTGTTCATGGGTGGGCATGGGTGGGCACATGTCATGCTATGTGTGGGCATGGGTGGGCATGGGTGGGCATGGGTGCGCACATGTCATGCTATGGGTGGGCATGGGTGGGCATAGGTCGCTGCTCATGGGCATGGTTTGGGTATGGGTGCAATTAGAAAGGAAAATGTTGGGCTCTGATGGAGACTGACCATCACAATTTGTGCGTTTTTGGCACAAAATATGAATTGTCGTTATGGACTAAATTTCCCTTGATTGGTTGAGTGCCTTGATCTCTACATATTCAAATCTCATGGAAGCTTGGTGTGTGTCTTCATCACATTGTTAATCCATTCACTTTCATTTGGAAGCCGTTCATCAATGGGGTTAGCGTGGTTAGCAATTGCACATAACATGCGCATCATGTAGATGTCAATACCAGTTTCAAAATTGGTGTTGAAATGCAAAAAAATCAAGAGGAACAATTGAACATGAAATAATGTATGTATTTTGAGCACATAGTCCAATCTCATTATAACACATGTCTTTTTAGTGTTGATTCTAAACTACAGCCCTTGTTAATTCCCAATTAAGTATAGGTATATATTTAAGGACTGATCACATGAGGCTCATAGACTTTCACTATTATTGACCAATATGCATGTTTATGTTCATGGTACCTTTGTGACAAGTTTCGCTCCTAGGGGGTCGGACTCTTCATACCACGTCTGAATTAATTAACGTGAATGTAGATCATGTAATTGTTTGAGGCAGTAGGGTGCATAATCTACATAAGGGGGAGATATTATTTATTCTCTCAGGGGGGTGGACATTTAAAAGGGCTACTGTGATTTTTGAGGTAAAGGTAGGTGTACATGACAAAGGGGCCCAAGGTTAAGAGAATTTTTAGGAGAATAGATGTGCTAGTTTCATCCAATTTACCTTATTTCATCCAAATGGCATGTATTGTAGTGTCAAATTTTCATGAGTTATATCCTAACGATGAGAAAATTTTCAATAACTTTCTCATTAAAAATGAAAGTGGATTACGTATGTACTAAAGGCTCATTTAATTTATGATTTCTTTTTTGTAGGTAGTGGAGGCATCTATCACAGTAAATTGAAAAGTTGGGTATAAATCACGAGTCTATTCTCTAGTTTAATGTTAGTACATATGTTTTTTCTCTACAAATTCTCTTTATAGGAGGTTTCATTTCATAGTGACTCACGCAAATACGTCATTATGTTCCCAATGAAGAGTCCACCCCCAGAGGTTTCATTAAAGGTTGAGGTATAAATTTCAACTATATGCAAGTTATGGATTCCAAAGAAAGACTTGGGCCGAAGTATATGGCTTATCTTAATCAATCACCTAGTATATTTTGGTGATGTTTCGTGGATCTGGAATAGGACACCAAATTACATGTGTTTAACCCCTAATGTCATATGCGACCATAATATGGTCGTGAATAGTTTGCTCTGACCCCTTTGACACTAGTTCGGATGGTTTCTAGACTGCTTCAACTACTCCTCTTTTTCATGTTTAGGTTTGTTATGGCATGCCACATGGATAATTTTGATTGAATAGAGTTAGCTATTTTTTTGGATTAATCTAAATATGAAAGTGTGCTCTCAATTGCTTTTAGTGGAACCCGGTCCACGAGTGCATGATTGACATTTGTCACCTCCATGGTTTAGGGGCAGCTTATCCTAAACATATTTTGTGTTGATTTGAAAATTTACATGACAATCAAATGCAACATATCCTAAACATCTACTGTTGGAATTTTTAGTTGGACATGTGTTGGTGGGTGTAAACCCATGTGGAAGGTGCACAGTTATGATACCATTGCCTCAAATTGCAAAGCTTTCCAAAATATAATGGTTCCAAGATTGTGAGTTGATTTAAATAGGTTTATTGCCACTCTTTGAATGAAGGTAACATTTGTCATTAGGAAGGTTCATTCGAAAAACCAACCCCAATTTAATTTCTAAACTACTGCCCCTCAAGACCACTATTGACATTCTATTATAATCTCCTACATGACAAAACTTCAATGTTTAAAATTCGAAATGTGAGTAGTCACCTTTAACTTCCTAACATCTATACTATTGGATTTGTCAAAAAAAAACTTTAAATCTTCAGCCACACTCGTTGAAATTGGGGTCACATTTTTTAGGCAGATTTGAGGGAAATTGGGCATGGAAAGTTAGGTGTTAAAAGAGATTTGGGCTATGTGCTCAAAAAGTGTTAGGTATTGATTCCAGGCTCAATAAATCCACATAATTGGGGGAGATCCTACGTGATCATTGAGAAGCAAATAATATCGCACTTCGATAATGAATATACCATTCATACAAAAAATGGCTATGGCCTTAATATGGATTCATTAATATTTTCACACTAAATGCGCGTTAAGTATCATGAGAGAAGTAGTTGCAAGTCTAAAATTGGATGTTTTTGGTCCACTTACATTAGTGAGCATCAAGTGGAATGAATCAAACAACAAATTTATGAGGGACATGCTTTGATTTATAAAAGAATGTCATTTACTACATCCCCTAGCAACAAATCTCTTGAGTTGTCCAAATGACTCCACTAGTAGAATGTTGAAGCTAGAAAAAAAATATGAGATAAATTGACAAGAAAAACATCAATAGAAATGAGTATGATTAGATAAACACTAGATTAATGTTAATGCATAACATAATTTATATCCATAATAGTGGTATGTGGGACTAACAATATTCCACAAAATATTCCCAAATTATGCTTGAATATGAGAATATTTTACGGAATATTGTTAGTCCCATAGAACATTGTTATGGATCTGAATAATGTATTGTGCATGATTGAGTGACTAGAATTCTTTAAATATTTGTTTTTAAAACTACATACAAATTTTTAAATTTAATTTTTTATACTAAGGAATGAAAAAATTGTCATCCATATTTATATTATTTCGAACAAAACAGGATTGTCACAGTTGAAATTTTGTGCTCCAATTAAAAAAAAAAAAAATTCTTCTTCTTTTGAATCTACTATATTTGGTTTAGAAAGAGGTACATTTTTAAAAGCATGTTGAGTTCGTTGCAAAATGTTAATGTGGTAGTAAGATACACATGTTCTTTTCAATTATAATTAATTGGACATCTATATTTGAATGTCATGTAAATAGCATTGGATCCAAGAACATGCATGTCATACATACACATGTTTATTGACGATATTGCATTGTAACTTCAAATTTTAAATCTCAATGTAACTCTAGTACACTCAATAGTCAACACAACTAGGGGAATCTATGTATTCATTTAAGGAATAAACACATGTATGCGCTTCCAATAATTTCCATAAAGAAATAAAGGGAGATCCTATTCTTGGTGGTGTTTCATCATAGATTTGCTATGCATCACAAAGACATGACTTTTATGATCAATGAGATGGAGATCAACATAAAAAAATATTAACCGAATAACACATGCATGGCTCATTCAACAATCTTTGACTCTTCCTTCCCCCATTGTGTTCATTAGCATATCAATAAATAATCAGCATGTTATGAGCACGTAGTCTAATCTCTTATAAACATCTGTCTTTTTGGTGTAGATTCACACCCAACTTTACACCACTCACATATAGGTGATTGTCTGAAATCATATGTTAAATTAGAAGGCACATCTACATCGAATCTATGACGTGCAATAATAGGTTGTTTTCGCAAATACTACGCTACATATTGTATTTAGTGTCACTTACTATTTGGAGGTTCACGATGTTGCATCAGTTTACAACTAATGTAATTTTCTACCAAGTAAAGATCTTCATGTACTCTAATGTCCAAACCACCAATTTGACCTTTGTTGACAAAAAAAAGAGAAATACAGTAAATAATTATAGCATTACATAATTCCAAATAGTAAGTGACACTAAATATAATAATTACTGTAGGTTGCCTCTTCACCCATGCAAATTACCTTGGATCAAACCCAAATTAGAAAAAACTTAGAATTTTGTGTATCAATCTGTATAGCAACCACAACAATAATATTAAAAAAACAAACTATTTTATTTTGTTACTATGGTTATAAATAACCATTCAAAATAGTGTGGAACGTCAACAATAAATTAGTGTGGAGCAACCAAACGTAATTACCTTACCTAATTAGTAACACTGTGAGATTGAGCTCCATGTTGTGACTATGGTTGGCCAGGTATTAGATTTTGTTACTACCCTCCAGTTCTAGTTTTTGAAGACAAATTAGAAGCAAAAAACCTCTTGTTCCAGGGTTTGGAGAGTTTTTACAATAAAAGAACCTCCGGTACCAATAATTTTTTTTAAATTCAAAAGATCCAGTGGTTTACGTGAAAAAACCAGCAAAGAACCAACATGATTTTTCCAAAAGGTTATTTGACTGGCATTTTGATTTTCACAGAACCATGATGATGAATCAGGTCCAATTATTTGAAAATTTGAGAACAATAGTAGTTATAACTTTAAAGAACCGCCCTAACTAATAATCGGCGGGGGTTTGGTGCCACTTCTAATACCCGCCCAACATTGGTTTTGACTCTATAATTACATGTAAACACGTAACTTAAGATTAAGATTAATATTTAGCTATATAATTAGCATTCAACTTATGCTTAGCCTGGATGTGCAGTAGAATTTAGAAGTTGATCTGGCAAGCTAGGGGTGTCAATTCCTGTGCGCCAATAGACGGCGGCCACGTAACGGCCCAGTGTGGAGTTAACGGCCTCACAATTACCAGTAACCGCCGTCCCAAGCTAAAGGAAAGGAAGGAAGGGACGGCAAGGCAAGGCAAGGCAAGGCAAGCACGTGACGTGGCACCTGACGTGGCAGATGGAGAGCCGTCGATCCCCTTTCAGCGACGGCTGTGGCAGTTGCATGGGCTATGTTTGCGGCCGCAGTTGGAGCGTTGATTCAAATTAAGACTCGAAGACTTGAAGGATGGCCGCGAGGTTGCGGTGGGACTTTGGAGCTTTATCTTCGATCCAAGCTCAAGATCAGTTTGAGTCTAAGTCGAAGTCGAAGTTAGCACCACTGAGGGCGGCCTTAAATCTACAACTCATCAAACTGAAGTCATCCTGCTTTTTTCCTTTCATGTTGTGATGCATGCATTTAGAGTCATTCTTTCTTGCCCTAATTTCCTCTACTTCTTGCAGCTACAATGTCATGAGCTCATAGAATTCGGGTATAATGAGTTCATGATTCACGGCTAACGTAGCCTGAAACTTCCGTTCGGTGGTGACGCACAATTCCCACAACTTATATAGTAGTTGATGATGGTGGTGTTGTAGTACCTAGAGCAATTGATGCAGGCGAGGACAAGGTTGATTAGTGCAAACAAAAATGTGACATTGTTGTATGACATGACGGGAGGTTTGCCTTGGAAGACATACTAAACTTCCAATAGATAGGAATATATACTGCTGTAGCATGCGTATATGATTGAGTGTATCAATCTTTTTTATTGAAATTGGTGATCGGAGGAAGCATGGATGATGGGTTTGGATTGAGCAGCCTGGTGAAATTTGAGCCATTTCCACGAATTCATTACCACTCGAAGGGCCTCTTCAGATGGGTAGGTATGTAACTTTGCTGCTTCATCACATGAATTATAATTACTCCACAGTCACTCTGACTCTTGTTAAATATTTCATTCATTCATGACCACGCATATGAATAATTGCATATTGTTGTTGTTGTTGCTTTTTTGCATTCTATCTTTAGGTCGACGTTTCGCAGGCTATGTCATGTGCAGGTTGTAAGTTTGCCCAAAGTGTTGTGTCTTGGTCTGATGGTGGACGAAGTTTTTGGAAGCTTTCGAACCCATCACACGAATTAGGGTTTAATTTTCGGTGATTGAGAGTCCTCCCCCTAGCTGTAACTGTGATATGACCTAGTACCCTTTTCTTGCCTTTAATTCTCTCAGCACCCTGTGTAATCTAATTGAGTCACCGATTTTAGTGTCAGAAAATAAGCATGCAAGGGAGGGAATTAAACATGGCAGTCTGGGAGTTAGCTCATGTGTGGCGTCATTTTTGATAACTAGGTACACATAACTTAGGGTTTTGCATTGAGGCCATCTGTCATATGTGATGTCGGAATTCTAAGTTCTTCAATCTGTTTCTAATGGCCACTGTTTGTATTTTGTGGGTGTTAATTCTGGACGTACTCTTGGATCCATTGAAGCACATGTCAAATTTAGAAATCCGACAGCAAGTTACCTACCAGAAGAACCCATTCCATTAAATTCGTTATGATGATTTTGGACCTCCTCTTTTGAAGACCTAGTTCTGAGTATTCAGCTTTGATCACAAAAAACTCCAGAAGAAGTCGTGATTTTGATCAATTTTGATCATGATGCTCCTTGAGCCATAGTTTGTTGCCACCCAATTGACAGAGTACACAATGGTCAACTTTCCTACGAGTGACGAATTTCAAACACATGTGTGTATTTAAAAAAAATTCAGAGCTTAGAGTTTGAGATTAATATTACAAAACTCCGTCAAGTTTCAACGCAAGCATTTGCATTAGAGCTGCGCTTCTGTATCAATGTCCCAGCCATGATTGAATCAAAATAAATCGATGCTCTGTCAATTTAATTAACTACAGGTCTAAGTTGTGCTTTAACCACACTAATTGAGGGTTATTTTCAATGTAAACCGCTGCACAAATTGAAAGTGGAATTCATCAGGCTGCAAGGGCTGCATTGACTTTAATATTCACAAACAGAGCCTTGTTACCTTAACACCTTCCATCTGTAAATTTGCAAGGCAATTGATGCCACACGGAGACAGTGCGATCCTGTGTGTGACAAGAGACCAAATATTAAGAAATATGAATTGTGTCACATTATCGTTGGTTTAGTGAATGACCTACTTTTGCTACTATCTTAATACAAAAACCCCCATCACGAGTTTGAAGATTCTGAAAGTTTGGCTTTGAAATCATGAAGCAGGAACATAATTTAAGGATGGTACCTCCGAGAGTGGATGCTGGAGTTTCACGACATTCATTGAGATCAGCTGCCCGCACATGCAGCAAAAGATTGACAAGTCACGCTGGCAAATTCATCTTCTCGGTGGACACACTTTACAACATCCTCAAGGATAATCCCACTGTGAAGAAAATGAGATCATCACGTAATAGGAATAATAATAATTATTATTCCAACAAACTAAAAAAACCGAGCACTGCTCATGTGAATGCTGTGAAACTCGCATCAGATTCTTCAGACATGACGATGCAGCCTGCTGTTCGAAAGAGTGCGAGGCTTTTTAACAAACGCACAGCTGAGTTGCAACTTAGTAACCCTGGAGTTCCTCAGTATTGGCTTCGAATGAGGTCAAAACGCAGGCGGCCTACACTGGTCTCGGTCAAATCACTCTACCCAGGCTCAGGTATTCCTTATAAGTATTTTTGCAATGTCGCATGCTTTCTATTTTAGCAAAGATATATGATATATTAGATTTGATGATCACCTTTCAACTCAACAGGACTTTTCGCCGGGAGTTGCTAGACTTCTATAGGCTATGATTCTCCATTAATGGGTGTTTTTATATGCACACAACATCAATAATTTGTTTCCAATTGTGATGGTGCATGCTAAGAGGTGGTGTTGGAATGTGAATGAAGTAGAGCAACCCATTTCGTGAGGTTCATTGAGCATGCCAAAAGGATGAGTTTGACCCTCAATGACCGATATAAAATGTTCTTTACACGAACCTCCACAATTATCTCTAAGCATGCTGCACTGAAAACTTACCGAACATGAAAGATATTGTATGCAAAATAACCAAATTCAAACCAAAAGTTATTTTGAGTTGATGGATAATTGTATTCACCTCTATTTATTCACCTCTACTCCCAAACATATCCCAAAAACATTAAAAAAAGAGCGAGACATTTCTATAGACATGCCACATCATTGGAAAGATGACTAAGTTGTGTACAACAAAAACGAGTAAATTAGTTCTTGGGCCTTCGCTCCCTCACATCATTCACCCCTTCCCTTTCCTTGTGATTCTCTTCTCCTCCTGCTTCCCACCTACCTTATACATGTGCTTAATATTGGATCATCCCTTATCCTCATTTACATTGTGTTCAAGTAAGCTATGATAAGCTCCCAGATTATGACTCTGCAATGTGTCGAAAAAAAACCAAAATTAGCATGCATCAATTAAGTAATAGATTTGCCATCCCAAGTTCAAGAATAGGAGTGGAGAGAGATGCAAAGCACATCAGTCTCGAAGGTAACGATTTTCTCTCTCGTCAAATGATCACATAAACCCTCCCAAATTATGGTGGCTCTTTGACCAAGAATGGGTAACATTAATAATTTTGAGCACAGATTCCAATCTCTACCGTTCTTCAACTACAAGCCTTGCCATAGACCTCAAAAATAGAGTTGTGCATTAAGAAGAGTGACCACATAAGGCCTACTTACGTACCTTACTCAGCAATGAAGAGGGAGAATCGGCTGCAGTTACAAATAAACCGGTTGAGTTTGAGAAACAACTGGTTGAAGGCTTCAGGAAGATTACCCATCACTTTACATGAATGTATAGAATATACTCCAATTAAACAAAGAAAAACCGAAAGATGTCAACATGTACCCGGTTGGACTTGGAAACACAGTTGGGTCTCGACCGATTGTGCCCAGAAATGTCCCTGGACACGGTGACTAAGAAGGCAAAACTTGGACACATACAGGTTGGTATCTTTTTTGATGATTTCATGTATGTGATTCAGAGCAACCCAAACAGGAGGAGGACGATGACTCGAAAGTGACGATGCATGAGGACGTCACAGCAGCAACACCGCGAAGGCAAAGTGCACGTCTATTTGAGAAGCATGCTGCCTCCTTGTTGATATGTCACCGAAGCGGCACAGGCGGAGGAGGCCCACAGCAAGGAAACATCTCCAAAATTAGGGGCAGCAAGAGGAAGCACATTTGGTGGTTGTATGAAAAATCGTCGTGGCATATCAAAGTGCCTGCTGGTGGAAATGGGAGTGGCAACGACAGGAAGAAAAGCCACGCGTCCAGCCAGAGAAGCCCTGCTGAAATCGAAGGTAAAAATGAAACCTCTTAATTTGGTGGACACCACTGGAATATTTTCAAGGCCAAGGATTCACGGGGTCTAACTAAGCTCATCCGATTGTCCAGAAGGACAGTGAAAATGCAGCGGAATAGTTTATTATGTACGCTGAAATTGATGAAATTAGAAGACGATTCAACCTGGAAATAATGACATCTGAGACTCCCGAATTAGTGGATCAGAGTCCAGTTGAAATGACGTGACCTCAAGAAAAGAGAAGAAAAGAGAGAAACAACTAACATCGGGAAACCGACGTGAATCCCTATTATGTTCAGACGTTCCCTTGGGTACATGATACGCCCTCAACCTTATAACTAATAGGTGATTTTTACAAGCTTGGGGTTCGTCTGCCTATGAAATGAAATTGGTTTTAGAGTCCGAGAAGCCAAAAGGCTTATGCGACTAAAGATACATCAAGGTGGTGTCAAACCGGTTGATTCCTTAGAGTGGCGGAGTGCGGTGACCTCACTGAGGCAGAGGTTAATATCAACTTGATGGTCTAATTGAAAGAAAGACTTGAGACTCCTTAATATCGCCTTCTCAAATAATGATTGAAACTTATCTCTAAATGGGGTTGTATAGAGGACACTCGAACACAAAGTGTGTCTCATTTTCAACTACATCATGAGAGCAAAAGTGGCATAATCTAATACCTTTAGAGATAGGGATAGTTGTCCACCATCCTATATATGTAAACTCATCCATCATGGATAAAGGGGTTCGAAAATGTATTATTCAAAAGAAAAATAATCCCCTACACAATAAAGGACCAAAAACTCTATCATTACAAACGGCGCCTGTCCATTCGACTAATTTGGGGTCTCTGATGCTGATTTCCGAAGTCAGATAATTTAAAAATAGCCAATTCCAGACTATAAAGTAGCTCACTGCATTTTCGCCTTTCTAACCGATGGGTTTACGGAGACACCGTGATGAATCTCTAGCCATGTCTACATCCTACTACGATCCCAGTTTATTGTGGTAATCGTAATGGAATAGGCGTTGTGATCACTCTTTCGACATGTTGATATTCTTGTGAAGTGATTGAATTTGCAATCTTGTCCTCGCCATACCCCAATGATCTGGAGTCCTTGTCAAACTGCCATTGCAAGTTCAGCTCATCAGTACACGGGTACTTGAATTTGGCGTATATAAATCGAATTTTGCGACCTAGTGCCAGGATCCGTTTTACACTTTGATAGAAACAACTTCTAGGTGTGTTGTAACAACTCCCGGTCTCACATAACAGGCCATTATAACAACTCTCTTGTTTCCAATGAAACCTTCACATTGGAGGATCAAACTCTAGAAATAAACTTTCAACCCAGTTAGAGGCAATCCGACACTTGACAGTAAAATGGACAAGCTAATATTAAAAGGAAAATTTGAACAGAAACTATAAGCTCTTGTCTCCGAAAGATACCTGGACCTATATTTGGTTTTTTTGGGGGGGGGGTCCTTAAATGCTACGTTATACTACTCAGTTTTGTGAGATCAAAAAATTTCAAATATATATATGTATGTATGTGTGTATGAAAGAAGTCATGAGCAATCCTAGAAAGTCTGGAACTTATTTTGAATTGTTATGAATCACTAAAAAGTCCATGCGAGAGAATCATTCATAAGAAGGCCACATCAGAGCCCTCAATTATGTTGACTATTGAACCTAAAACGATTTACAAATTCTCAACACGTAGTCCGATCTTTCCATGACATATGTCTTTCTGGTGTCCGCTCTTAGATCTGACCTGACCTGATCTAATCACCCACGAATCAAATATACACATCCAATGAAAGATAAGTAACTGAATTAAGCCTTCTTTACCCTAAGTTTGAGTTTTGCAATTCCAGTGCCTCGGCCTGCAAAAACTTGCACCTGTTTGCATATTCGTCGATCGACTGTGCGACAAATCCCTTGACCCAATCTTGTGAGTACTTAGGTAAGCAACTTAACCTTATAGATTTAGTCAAGCTCCACGAAACCTGATCAAAGTTGCATTACAACCCGCTGCTGTAACATTTATATTTATTGTTGTTTTTTCAGATGGTGATTCGTGTTGCCGCCAATTCTCGTGCCGCTCAGCATTACAGAGACTGACCGAGGATGGAGAAGAAGATTTGCTTCACCGCATTCTTGGCAGTGTGCCTCCTGCGAATCTTCTCCAAGTTGCTCGAGTATGAATCGATTCCTTCTTATTACTCTCCTCTCAATCCAACTAATTTCTTAGGTTTTGGGTGAACCCATATTAAGTCAACTTCTGTTAATTTGTGCAACAAGATCCAAGGATGGTATCACTGCACTAATAATCCCAATAACTGAGGGTGAAACTAATTTAAGTCACACGCACAAACTAGCTGAAACGCAAAAGTCATCTAGAGGTGATTTGTTTACTAAGTGACACTAATTCATGACTTCAGTAAATTCTATGCTCATTTACCATAGATTTCAAGAAAATCAGTGTGTGCTTATGATTAGTGCAAGCCACATGCTTGTCAATGAATAATGTCAAATGCCGATATTTTCACTGAATTGCATCGAGTGCCAATATTTTAGTCAATAACTTAGTGCCAAGTGCCAAGATGAACAATGCCAAGTACTGATACTTTAAGCAAATAATGCCAAGTGTCGGGATGAACAATGCTTCCTAAATCTTTTTGGTGGCACTAATTCATAGCATAAAGAAATTTAGTATCACCTTCAGTAATTTCCCAGCCTCACTAATTGGAATATTTAGTGTGCAAGCATAAGAGCCCTAGGCAATTGACATACATCACTAGAAACTTGTCCTATGTAACTACATAATTTGCAAATCTAAAACAGTGGTAGATTTACGTTGTTCTTCCATCATCATGGGACGATTGTGTAGAACCCGTATGCTAGTAGTGCACATATATGTATACAAAAAGGCAAAATGCATTTTTACATCATAATTGTTTGGATATTGAAGCAAAGTGTTGTGGAGTATCTAGGGTTGGTTCACATGGTCGTCCAAGTCCCAAATATCCACTCATGCTAGCAAGTCCCAACTTCTGAGCTTGAAGAAACCATTTAAGTATGGTCTTTATATATGCATTAAAGTCAGATCTTGATTATGTTATAGTGCAAAAAAGATTCTCGGGACTTGTGTTCAAATTGTTGGGTTTGGTTTTTTGCTTGACCCAACTCTCGACACAAGTCCTGGCAAGCTTCACCTCCAAAAACTGTTGCCATGTAGGCATTTATGTCATAGTTGGGACTTTAGGACTTGGGGCCTTGTGTGAAGTGCTTAGTCCCAACTTCCATGCTCTCAATGGTTGAGATTGCACAGATTGACCTCAAGTGACAATTTGGGACTTAGGACTTGGGACCCCATGTGAGGTGGTAAATCCCAACTTCCATCCTCTCAACGGTTGAGATTGCATGGATTGACCTCAAGTGACTTGGAACTTTAAGACTTGGGACCCCCCATGTGAACCAGCCCTTACCTAGAGGCACTTTGGCATATTTTAGAATACCATTTTTTTTTGGTTGAATTCCTCCTTGCTCTCCTCTTAATATAAGCAAAACAATATTAATCACTTAAGTCTATAAGTCAAATACTATTAATTAGCAAAACGTTATTGAAGGATGGAAAATACACCCCAACCTCTGTAATGTCACTCTCTCTCTCTCTCTCTCTCTCTCTCTCTCTTAAATCATGAAACCCTAGGGGACGGATGTGCTCAGTCCAAATCTCCCTACTTGTCGTCACATTTCCCTCCCATACATCACAAGTTTTGACATTAAAATAATCCACCAAAGAATTCAAACCACACACTCACATGCACCAAGTTATCATCATTGCCATTACTACAATGTTTACCCTGTGTCATTCCATACTGTCACACACTACACTCACTCTCTACTATCATGCGTCCATATTAACACTACAAACCTCCTTAATATCACGTGCACTTTGATGGCCACAGGTGCGATATTAGGGAGGTTCGAGTGCATCTGTATTAACGATAGGTCCTAGACTGCAGATTCACATAATCAATGGTTGGATAAAGTTAAAGTGTGGAATATTATACCTGAAGTCGAGTCTCTTCCGCGATTAACATTATTACTTGCGTCATTAGTGGTTTAACTTATTTATTAGAGGGAGTTGTGTTGTGTGTTTTTGGCGGAGGCCACATGGAAGTCATGTACCCACACTTGGTCATAAATAATTTTGTGTGTCCGCCAGCCTTGAAGGAACTCATCAATTCCGGGCCCAATTGTGCAGGCTTTTTGACTGCCTTGCATTGTGAGTATCGCCAAAAAGGTTGCAAGCGAGATCTCAAGTGTAATAATATGATATATCACGCAATGAAAGCTTCATGAATACTTGCCTTTGTGGAATACTTTTGCCCGGCTAACCAACACTAATTTGGGTGTTTAGTGTCACGCACACTATTTGCAAAGGGGCCTAACCCAAGATGCCTAGAGGTCTCCACGTGGTCGTGTCCACTAATCGCCAATATGATAGTATTTGCCAACATAAGTAACTTAGTTAAGTGAAAAACATGTACATCATGACATTTAGCGTAGCGCATTGGGATGCTTGCAATAATAGTTTTGCGTTTCAATATACTCATGCTAGGTGTCATGTGTTTATATTTCACTATGCAAGAGGGAGATATTATTTAGGGTACTAGTTATTGCCAAGTGTAACTTGTATACACGTTTAGTCAGCTTGTAGACCAGGGTGTGACATAATAAATAATACACCTCATGATACTATTGAACGTACTTTCTCATGCCAAGGTATTAGTGAGCGCACTTGAACGTCGAGTGTCATGAGGTGACACTAATGATGAAGTTGTTGATCATTAGTGTACGTCTCCACATACGGTAATTGACACTATTATGTATGTGACACTAGATACCATAAACGGTGTACTACAAAGGCCACTAAGAAAGTCTATTGTCACACTAGAAGAACCAGCGTGGTCCCAAGCAACAAGCTTGTGAAAATTTCCTCAACTGGTCTATGAGGGGGGGGGGTCTAGATTGGGTACGTCAATTGAACCAAAAAAAACAATTGTTTGTTCTCATCGTACTAGGCATTTTGCCACTCGAGTTTGTGAGGCTCAAGTGGGGTTACTAGACGTAACTACTCTGAGCTTCGTCCTCCAGACCTTCCATTCATGCAGATCGATGACCTAGATAAATGTAAGAGGACGAGGGATTGACATATGTTGTTTTAAGAATATCATGTTTTCCACCTCATACGTCAAATGATGATGGTCATGTTTAATGTCGCCTAGTACACGGTAAGCAAAGGGTTGTTACCCTACACTCACTCATAACTTTTGATCTACACGTTAGAATTAAAGTGTCACGTCCACTAATTGTCATGTAACGTAATTAGTGTGGACGGTGTTGTAATGTGCAGGTTTGTAAGGCATGGGCAAGGTTGTGTGAAACAATATTCAAAGATGAGTGCCACCTCAAGGGGTGGTCCTTACCTCGCATCCCACGCGGAGTGACTCCTGCTTACCCCGTGAGTAACTTAACTATACACACACTCACACGTCTTGAACTAGAACGTCGTAATTCTAAGTGTCATTTGCCCACTATTCAAGATTTTCTACACTAATTTTAATGATGAAGTAGTGTTGTTTGAGAGTCAATGTTAATAAAGTTACCGCTATTTGATTGAAATCCTCACAACACAAAGTAGTGCTAGTATAGTTTATATTGAATCAATTAAGTTTTTATTCTAGATTAAAATTATACCGTAACTATATATATTCCCACATCAACATGTTTGTTTGACATATACGGAAAGAGTATTACCCAACGTAGACATTGAATGACATTATAATTGTCAATACTAAATAACTAGTATTTAATCACTTTAAATTGGGGTGATAATCGGTATTGTTAAAACACTGTACTCCTTGATTCTAAGGTCGACAACCTGTATTTGAGTTGTTCAAGTTTTTTTCATTTTTTAATCCTTTTCTATTAAGACACCTCTATTTGAGTGGTAATTTATGTGGTTTGGTGTGGCTGTGAGAACGGACACCAAACAAAAGTGTGCTTAAAAGAGATTGGATGCTATGCTCAAAAGATGATAACCATTCTAGGGTCGATACTTAACACAACTATTGAGGGCTAGGGGAGACCTACTGTATATGACCATTTCATGAGCATGCGAATCTTCACTTCTACTAGATAAGACATTCATATGAACTCCGAAAAAGTTGGAGGAAAGTGGCTACAACCCAACCACTTTGGATCGGGATCATTTAATAACCATCTTTGCATGTTTGTGAATATCCTAAGAGAAGTGGGCTAGCCATGGAAAAAAGAGTACCCATTTAACATGACCCCATCTATGCCAACTTAGAACAACTTTTCTTCTTCTTCTTTTTCCTCCCTCTTCACATGCCGGGCGGCATTGAATACTACTACTACTTATGTGCTTAACATCTACAATAATATTATAATGCCGCCATGTGGCAGTGGAGGTCCCTCTACTACCGCCACGCGTGTCGCGCGTGTGGCAAAGTGGGCGAATTCTTTGTGCGCAAAACCCTCAATGGCAACTTCCAATTTTTATTGTGCGGGAGTTGCATCCGCCTCCCCGAGGTCCGTGTCCGATTGGTCCAATACTCCATCGACCTTTACGGTGTCACAGGCAAGCTCTTGATCCCCAACTTCAACTACTCGCCGACCAAGTGGAGTGCCAGCTAGGCGCCACGTCACCGTTTGGAGGGGGGTGGGGTCACGACGTGCTGACCTGGAAGCTCCCACACTTCCTCCCTTGTAAATAAATAGGCTCGCAACAACAACTACCTTGGGAGTCTTTCGTGATTCCCAACTTCAACTACTCGCCAACGAAGTGGAGTGCCAGCTAGGCGGATCCCGGCGCCACGTCACCATTTGGAGGGGGGTCACGACGTGCTGACCTGGAAGCTCCCACACTTCCGCCATTGTAAATAAATAGGCTCACAGCAACTAGCTTAGGACTCTTTGTGGTGTGTTATATACTCCTCTCACCTTTTCCTGAGGTTTGCGTCTGATTCATTTAGGTTGATTATATACACACTCCACAGACCTTTTATGGTGTTAATTTACGTGCAAAAAACTAGACTTGGTTCCCAATTCTAGTACGGTATTGCCACGTCATCAAAAATATAATTTAGGGCGTGCTGAGCTGGCAGACCCCTTTCAAATCCCCATTGTAAATAGGGTTCAGGATGCTTGCGTATTAGCACCACTTGAGAGGGACTTTTGTAATAGGGTTCTTCCTTCTCATGAGTTGGGTCTCAGTTGTTCAGGTTGCGGATTGTAATTAAGTAAATAAGTAAGCATGGCAAGGTTGTGAACTGGACTATGTATATGTATATATTTTATTTTTTTCTCAGTGTCTGAGGTTTAGAGTTTATTTATTTTTAAATGAGGGGAAATGGTTCCATGTTGCTGAAAACACCAAGTCTCAGTACAAAGGGACGGCCTTGAAGCTTTATATGGTTTAATAACATATCAAGTGATTGTAGTCTTTGTTACATGGTCGCTAGACTAATATATGTGTGGTGTTGATAGTGTGATATATATGGCAAGGCTTCTAGTTAAGAAGCCACACCCACATAGACAAGACGTGTGTTGCGATGAATCATGAGAAGATTGGAATATACAAGTGTTGAAAAGTATAGATAGGTAGATAGATACCATTCTAGGTTCAACGGTGAACACAATGGTGGGAGGGTTTATGTGATCAGTTTAGGGATGTGAGAAAAACCAACAACACTTCCAGTTTCCCTGTAAGTTTCATAATATTATTCAACCATGTGGGTCGGTTTCATGACCTTGGAATGTGTCAAACAAAGTAAGAATATTATTCTTTACATATTCATACACTTAGGCGAACACTTGAGAATTTGGATCGAGTTGTACTCCCAACACTATTCACATGAATCACAGATTACCACGGTCATATTCATCGAAAATACTACTCAAGGCAAAACTATCACTAGAAATACTGACACTATTCACAATATTCCTATTATTCTTATACTGGCATTATTCATTATTCGTACTTGCTTCAGTTTCTTCCTATTTTCTAAGTTTCCTCCCATGAAGGTTAGATAGTGGAGGCCTGTGTTAGATACTAAATATGGAATGGAACACAACCATGCAGCTGAATAATGGTATGTCCACATCTTATAAGATTTTTATCACAATTTTGATTCCAAAATTTTAGATAAAAATTTGTGATCTCTTGCGATTGCTCACTAGATGACTCGGCAACTCAATTCCCGATCCGATACCGTTACAGCCAAGATTGTGCATGGAGTTGAATTCAAGTGCCCACAAAATAGCAAAGAAAGCAACAATGAGTTAAATGGGTGTTGGAGGAAAACCTCGTTTTTGTGAAAGCCTTGAACTCACTTGATGTGATGACTTTGTGTCACTTCCTATTTTGGAATTACACGGTGCTATATCTTTTCTCACTATTGATGGAATTTTTTACCAAGTAAAGTTGTTCATGTTCTATGATGTCCAAACTAACAATTTCACATTTGTTGGTAAAATATGAGATATACAGTAAAATAGATATAGCATTGTGTAATTCCAAATAGTAAGTGACACTAAATATCACGTTTAGGGTTGGCTTACACCACAGATCATGAAGTCAGACTCTGGAAGATGGCCTTTTTCCATGGTCCGACTTTCATGGTCCGACTTCTTAAAAAATTAATTTACAAAGCCTTTGGGCCCCTCACTAGGTATAAACCAAATGTGGACCAAGAGGAATGACCATGCACCAGAAAACGAATGTGTTGATTTTTTATTTTTAATATATGCCCAAAAATGGCAGTTTTGAACAAATAAAAATAAAATCAAGTTTGGCCATTCTCTTGTCTTCTCTTGTCTTCATCTTCTCTTCCCTCAAAAGCATTTCATCAAAAAAGTATTATAACACTATTTCTCCGCCATGGGCCCCTGTCTTTTTGTACCATACCACCTCTATTGCCTCTCCCACCACAAAAACCGTTGGACCATGTCAACGGATAATGTAGGCCTTAAAATATGTCTTTTGGGGACCTCGAACTCCATGGTCACTCTGACATTTGTTCCTCGGTGTAAACCGAAGTGGTCCCAAGACAAAGTCAATGACCAATCACAAATTTTACAAGGCTTTGGGACGACTTCATGGTCCATGGTGTAAACAACCCCTTAGTGTAATAGACCGTGGGGTTGGAAGGAATGATATCGATGTCCACTCTTTAAAAACACTACACCGTCTTTTATACATCATGATTCATGAACACCCGATGATCACGGACCACTAAGTCAATACATTTATGACGACATTGGAGGTGATTTATCACACGTATATTACACCTGCGTGCCATGATCGATTGGAAATTTTATCTCTTTATTTATTCCGTTTATTCTTCTCTCAAAATTTCAAGGTTTCATAACAACATCAGTGTCGGGGGAGGTTTATGGGCATAATCGGTCAAGATCCTAGTAGTTTCGGAGCATGTTGACCGGTTTTGGTTTTCCTTCATTGAATTGAAGAGCATTTTAGAAGCCATCTATTGAGAACACGGACTCCCTCCCCAACAACAAACTAATTTAAGAATGTTATGAAGTCAATTGGGCGACAATTGTTAAGAGTGGCAAAACTAAATTATGGAGTAATGTATGTCATATAATTCCCTTGGAGGGTGGACTCTTCATATCACTTACAAACTAGCGTGAGTGTAATAAGGGGTATTATTTGAGGCGTTAGCATGCATAGCATACATCATAAGAGAGAGGTAGTGTTTTCTGTAGTGTGTATATTAACTAAAAAGGCTATCAAGACAAAGTAAACATAGATCTACAAAAGAGGATCGTAAGTTTTACATGAAAAAAAAATACTAACAAGAGATGTGCTAGTTCATCCAATTTAGGGTTGTCATCCACTGTTATCATGTGGTAATTATAGTCCCCAATGACTTGTATATGTGATGAAAACCTATTTGTTTGATGATTTATATTTTGTGTATGTAGTGGAGACATCTATCACATTAAATTCAAAAGTTTAGTATAAATACACAAGTCCATCTTCTAAACCTACCATTAGTACATATCCATATGTTGTTCTCTATAAACTTCTTGTATATAAGGGGGGTTTAATTCATGGTCACCTCACGCACATCATTTGGGTTTCCAACAAAGAGTCCACATCCCCTGGGTATATTCCATAGCCTTTTTCCAACACATAGGAGGCGGTCTCTATATATTTGCATGGGGTGGCCTTCTTGGTGGCGGACTTGCCAACTATGGCAATGGGGTCGGCCTGGCAAACTTAGGGCCACTTCACACATGAGACTGAGAGCCCGTGACCATTGCACTTCAAGCACTCTCATTGGTGGAAAAGGCGGAGCCGGCCCAAGTTCACTTCACACTACGCTTGAGGGACCAACGAATTATGTGAATGGCAAGATGGGTGTAAAGTCTACATGGATTCCTACATTGCGTCGAATGGATCATGTTTCATGGTCACTTGGACTAGTCCCAAAAACCACCTCTTGGAGGTAGGCCTAACATAATAAAACCGGGAGACCATGGCACTCCGAACTCTCACAGCCGTTGTTTTATTCTATTTTATCACATGTGAAGACCCACATGAATAGAAATTCATTGAAATAGCATTGAGTTGAAGGCCCGATCACATATGGCTTCACACTACACTTGAGGGTCCGTGACCACACTACGTGATTTTGGAGATGTGTTGGGACGGCCTTTGGACACTTTCTTTTGGGCTCTCACAATCACATGGTCACGGCTCTTGGTTCGTGTGTGAGGTGGCCCTTAGGCAAGGGATTGGCATTGAGGAGTTGTGACTTGTGCTCAAGATACATTGGCCGATGTAGTTGGTCACTTCACCCACCCATCAAGCCAGTCGCTTCACTATGTGTATGGGCACCCAAATTCAAACCAAGAGTGTGAAATAAAAAGGATCCGGGATTTATATGCCGGAATCTAACTAAGGGACTTGCAAAGCCCACAAAACGCCTTGTTTAAATGAGCTCAATAATGTTATGGCATGGAAAGGTATTTGCATTCACGCAAACTTAACATTGCTTAAACCTACCCTTTTTTTTAAGGGGGAGGGGTAGGCCCAACGTTTTGATCTTAATTTGGCCTTGATTTTCGACCTTGATTTTCGGTCCGGATTAGATGTTTGGTGTTCTTAAACCTACTCGGCAAGTTCACCACTACATGTGGGACCCCGCTATTGCCATGTCAGCCTTGATTTGCAAATTATTATTATTATTATTATTATGTAACCATATTGACTACTAGAAAGTCAAGCCCGGGTGATGGCTAGTTATCAGTTGGGTTAGTGAAAATAGATGGAACGTAATCGGATGACCTCTGGCGAAGAGAATCGGCAAAGAAATCGTAATCGCGAAGGCGAAGAGAGTGAGTGTTTGTCTGTCTTCTCTGTCTGTATGTCTGCACACGCAGTGGATGAGTAGTGGCGGGCCGGAGGAGATCAGGGGAGGAGGGTTATATCGGTCAAATCCGATGGTCGAGAAAGCACATGCAACGTGGCCTCACTAGAAGCCAGAAGCTGGTTTCATCGCCCATAGACTTCTTCTCGACAAATATGAAGGTGAGTACTGTCCATTTTGTGAGGGTGGCTCAACATAAAAAATGGCCTTATGCTTGCAAAAAAAGTCCCAGTCCCACATGGCAACAGACTACCTACTTACTTATAACTTTATGAAGTTTCAAGGCTATCTTTTTTTCAAAAAACATTTTATGGGCAACCTCAATTACGAAACTATACATGGGATTTGCGATGAATAATTTATGTAATTTAATTTTTAGAATTATTATTTAAAAAATTGCCAATATCAACCCACCCACCCACCCACCCACACACAAGTCATCTTGGTCATCACACGATCGCATACCTAACTTAGGGGTTGTTTACACCATGGACCACGAAATCGTCCCAAGGCCTTGTAAAATTTGTGATTGGTTGTTGAATGTAGTGACACAAAGTGATGGAGGCGATCAAATTTCCGATCAGGAGAGGAAGAGCTGCGATGAGAAGAGGGGTGGCGGTCGGAAGGAAAGGAGCTTGCAGACGGACGAAGGAGGCGGCCAACGAAAGAGAGGATGGAGACTAGGGCAGGAGGAGCTGCCACGTACAAGATCGGCGAAAAGAAGGGAGGCCGGCGAAGGAAAAGACCCCCCTGGCGTGGGAACGAGCGTAGGACCGGGAACGAGCGTGGGAACGCGGCCACGACTCGGGAATGAGCACGGGAACTCGTGGGAACGCGGCCACGACTCGGGAACGAGCACGGGAACTCGTGGGAACGCGGCCACGACTCGGGGACGAGAGCGAAGACCGGAGGGGAGCGCCAAGACCAGGACTTGGAGCGGGTATAGGCCACAGTGAAAGACTCCTGCCAAGACCCCTAGTCCAAGACTATAGACTTAGACTTCAAGTAGTTAGAGCAACCACCTCAACCGGCAAATGTTAGTGGAAAGTAGATATTGGAAGCGGTTAGGACTGAGATCTTCATAACTAGGAAATTGACCCTGAATTTTGGCTGCGGAGACATCACAGTCCTATTTTTAGGAAACCCGCATAATTATACTAAAATTAGATTTCAGAGACTATTTAAAGAGGGGTACTTGAAGACCCTAAAGCACTTCATTTGGCACTGAACGATCTTACGTGAAGTGTCTCAATTGTTACCTTCGGATAATGAAATCACTTACCATTGAGGCTACCTTATTTACTATCAGAAATCTAGCATGGATAAGTCGGATTCAAGTAATTAGGAATTATACCAAGGTTTTCCGAAGAAGAAGGACAAGAATACTCTAAGAGTATAATCGATTTAGAAATTAGAGAGCATTTAGGAAAGCGTAGTATGGTGAATTTTATCAATATAGGATTTCCAAACTTAGAGTTTAAAAGGGCTTCGCGGCAAGAAGAGTTTTAGGCCGGATTTCTTGGAACTAAAGACCAAGGCTTTAGAGGAGGCCGGAGAGGTATGGTGGGAAATAAGAGGATCACCTAGACATTACGAAGAAATCCCAAGTTACTAAATTACTATAAGGGATAACTCGCTTGCAAAAAGAGGGAGCTTACCCAAAGCAATTAATGTAGATGCCAAGGACAATTAAGGCTAGGAAATTAACGAAGGGGTATTCAAACTCGCATAGACACCTAGCTTATTGACTAGGAGGCACTATGGGAGAACTTATCAAATAGGGAATAAATCACATAGGAAGATCTACCGGAGGACATTTCCCTATTATCCCTTACCCTCCCACACATACCATACTCAATTGAATACCCATAAGTAAAAGAGGGATCACGTCAATATGAAGATACGCTAAAACCTCGAAATTATTTTGGTAGAAGGTGTTTTGAATAGGGAATTTATAATGGTAAGAGAGTATGATTGCCTCGTGATAAAGTACTTAGGCAAGGATCCTCAAGTGAACATCGGAGAAACTAGAGAACTCTCATGAGTTCCAATTAGCGAGGGAGTATGTTTTGACATTCAAGGAATTGTGACTTTATCATAAATACACATTCTTAAATGGATTAAAAATATTTTACGATCATTCAAACCATGAAAGATATTGTATACAAGAATGAAGTTCCTTTAAATACACTTAACCTTGACATTAGGATTTAAAGGAACATAAGCTTGAAAACTTAGGTCAACTACTCCTTGGGGATTCCATGAGAACACTTAACCTTGACATTAGAATTTAGGGGAACATAAGCTTGAAAGACAAGACACTTTCTCCTTAGAGATTTATAAGAAACCTTAATACAAAATTCTTGATTAAAAGAGAATAAGATTATCTTGCTAGTCATTCAAACCATGAAAGATGCAAGATCTAATAGATGATTCAGAACTAGGAAGAGTTTGTTCTTAGGAACACCAAACCTGAATATCAGGTTTCGGGGAACATAAACTTGCAACCTTAGATCAACTACTCCATGAGAATTCAAAAGAGCATTAAAATTGTAGGTTACAAAATCAAGTTAACAAAGAAAGTACAAACACCTTCACAAATATGAAGACTTACGATGATCTAATTTTGGTGGGAGTAACTTCCATGTAAACCGGTCAGCAGCGGGTTACACCGTCTAAGGCTGAGGGTTCGAAGGTGACCTCAACATTGAACTCATCCCGGGACCACTTCGGTTTACACCAAGGACAAAATGTCAGAGTGACCAAGCAGTTCGAGGTCCCCAAAAGACATATTTTAAGGCCTACATTAACCCGCAGACATGGTCCAACGGGTTCTACGGTGGGAGAGACAAAAGAGGTGGTCTGGTAGAAAAAAGCAAGGGCCCATGGCAGAGAAATATTGTTATAATTTTTATTTTTTTAATGAAATACTCTTTGGGGGAGAGAAGATGAAGACAAAAGAAGACAAGCGAATGATCAAACCTGAGTTTCCTTTTTAGAAAAGTACCCTTTTTGGACATATGTTAAAAAAATGAGCACATCCATTTTCTGGTGCACGGTCATCATTCCTCTTGGTCCACATTCGGTTTCCACCTAGCTAGTGAGGTACTCAAAAGCTTTGTAAATCAATTTGTTAAAAAAACAGACCATAGGAAAAGGCCATCCTCCATGGTCCGACTTACCCGTAGCAATGTGGGTGAAGAAAGTGTCAGAGAAATCATTGTGGTTCCGAGGTCCTTCAGGGCTCATGCTTGTTTCATTTCCCAAACCTTGCCAACTCCGAAATAAAATATCATAACTTTTTGGCTAACCTGCGACAGGGCTTTCAATTCCATTGCATGCTCAAAGTACACTTGAAGTTGGGCTCTCAATTGTTCTCATGCCAAGGTGGCGTCTAAGTTATATATAGATATAGATATATAGATATATAGATATAGATATGTTGTGCTTTAAATGGATTTTGGGATTTTCTGTTCTTTTGGGGGTCAAAACTGGCCATCATGCTTCTTCAATGGTCCTTCTTTCTTGGTGGAAGGGCCGCTTCACACTATGGCCATCCAAGTCGAGAGGAGGATGTGGGATTGAATGGCCAAGCTTTGTTGAGAGTCCAAAGAAATGGGCTGAAAATAGACGACTGATAAAATAGAGGAACTGGAGTCTTTGGCCGGGCACAGTGTGAAGTTTCCAAAGGCCAAGTCCAAAGTCCAAACCTTTGGCCATGAACTCCCACGGCCTCTCCACTTGGACGCCCATAGTGTGAAGCCTCCAAAGGCCAAGCCCAAAGTCCCAAGGAAGAAGGAGCATCCCACTTTTATCCCCTGCCCAAAACAACCTCTCCAATCTAACGGTCAAGATCTTCTCAGTTCTGATTTTCATATGAAAAAAGAATCGACGGCCTCTCGACCATAGTTTGGGTTTCCATTCCCGTCCGACCCAAACTTCCACTGAGAGTCCGTCACCTTTGTCAAAAAGTATTGCCATGTAGGCGTTTTAAATTGCGACGGCCTTTGGACTTTGACCTCTGGTGTGAAGGGTCGAGAGGCCAAATTCTTGGTTTCTTGCAATCTGATTGGTGGAAATCAACGGCCTCTTGACCTTCAGCCATAATGTGATGTGGCCCTAAGTTTTTTGCAACTAAGTCCATGCGTGACCATGGTGCCTCATTAACCCATAACTTAAAGGGCTTACTAGGGACTAAATATACAACCAACTACAAGATTTCTACGAGCCTCACCAATTCCTTAAAAATAAATAAATAAACTTTTAGGTTTTCAACTCTATTTTCAACAAATTGTTCATTATTTCATGTGAAGCAGAAAGTACACATATATACGTACTACTCACACATGACTTTAATGATCCAAAACACTAAGTACGTGTTTGCATCCACGGGCACTTGCTAAGTATGTGTTGTGTACTTTAGCCTAGATCTTCAACAACATTGTTAAGTTATTTAATTGAATTGACAAATGCGTTAGGGTAGTGCGTTGATTTTAGATAGTGCACTTAAATACCGTACATTTCTGTGGACGGAGGGCATGCATAGGACTTCTTAGACGCTTAGGTGTTAAGCCAATATGTTATGTTATGTTATGATGTATTACTAACAATCATTGGACTATATGGACCTTATGTAGTCACTCTTTTCAAACTGCACACCTACGTTTGAGTGGTATATCATAGCATTACCGAACTTAAACCATGACCGGTAGGTGACAAAGCGCCATGGCTAAGCTGAGTCATGTTATGTATGACAAGGTTTGTGGCTAAAAAAAAACGCCAAAAGGTGTGTGTTACAATGATATTGGACGAGGTCAATGCCCGGGGAGATTTTTGGGTATAATCGATCGAGATGTTCATGTTTCCGAGATGAACCAATGCGCACGTTGACACCTCTCGATTTCTCTTCATTAGATCGCGGAACATTTGATACCTTACTCTAAAGTTCTTCAAAATTCTTCATGATGTCTTGAATTTGAACCAATTATTTCTCAAACTCAACCGGTTCATCTGTAATTCAGGGTCGGTTCTCCCCATTCATTCGACGAGGTACTCAAGTTATAGACGCCTACAATCATACTAAATCCAATTGCAAATATAATCGGTGGGACCTATGTGATGACTCGACCCTTAAATCTTTACACCTCAATGGGACTTCGAAACAAAGAACCACACAAATTTCTCATCACTCGCTTCATTTTTAGCCGTTTTTCTTTTATACGAAAAGAAAGAAATAAAAGCAAACAGAGAGTGAATATCTGTAGACCACTGCTTGGGAAGTTTTTGGGCATATATATATATATATAGTCGGTCAAGATCCGAGTGAATCTAAATTCAGCCGGTTACATGTTGACATTATCTTGCAAATGCTTCATTCATTCATTCATTTGAGGAGGTCTATTCTTCGATAGATTCCTCCAAAACGATCAGTAATTCTCCTGAAGGAAGTCTCCAACTTCAACCGGTTCATCTGCAACTATAGTAACTAACCGCTGGTTCTTCCCAAGCAGTGCTGTAGACAATTTAAGTCTCAAAACTTAAATTTCAATTGATTTGTAGTAAATTGAGGGCTAAAAGCTCATCTTGAGTGGACCTCTTCGAAAGTGGTTTGTCAGTTACAAACCAACCCACCCCAGGCCAAAAATTCATCGCACCTGCTGACTCATTAAATGGATTCGTTAAATGTGGCGAATGTAAGTTTGGTAGTAGCGCTGTTGGTTGTAGCATTATATTGTTGCTTGGGGAGTTTGAATTTGAATTGGACCATCAATGTAAAAATGTGTCACGAATACCAAGGAAGAGCTGCCGATGCTTTTGACATTCATGACAATGCTTTTGGAGTCCTCGATCCGTTTGGAGATTTCGAAGGCTAAGTTAAGTTAGCTTAGCTGGTGATCGATCGTCTTTGCTCTATTCTATGATCGGGGAGAACCGGCAGTTAACTTAGGTACAGATGAACCGGTTGAGTTTGAGAAATAACGAACCGGTTGAAGTTCAATACTTCAGGAGAATTACTGATCATTTTAGAGGAATATACAGAATATATATCTCAAATGAATAAAGCAAAACCAGAAGATGTGAACATGTAACCGGTTGGATTAAGAATCACAAGGATCTTGACCGACTATGCACCAAAAACTTCCCGGGCACTGCACCAGGTGCACTTTTCTTTTGGATTTGATTGAAAGTAGTTCAAGAATTCCACATACGTCTATGATATAGAGTAGAGGCGTCCATAACCGATCACTTAAGAGATTTTGCGCCAGGTTTGGAGAAGTACAAAGTGGTGCATTTTTTCCCATGAAGGAAGATAGTAATTAGGAGGATTGCAAATTTTTTGGTAATTTTATTCCTTAAATTTGAAAACATCTGTAAATTTTTGAAGCTAAAAGTTGGCCCAAACATATTACCAATGTCTAGAGTCTACCATAACCGCTTGTTCCTCTTCAGTTTAGCACCCAAAACCAAGATATGTGTCATGGCCTATTGGTTCTAGCCTAATCAAAATTGAGTCCCAACCTGATTGAAATTGAGTCCTAGCTTGATTGAAATTATGGTATCCTATAGATTGTCGGTGGGGTCCTCTTCAGGAATAGGCACCCTCTACTATAAACAACATAATACAACGTTAAATTTAAGGGTCACGTCCCACACGAGCCAAGGGTCATGACCATGTAATTGTGAGGGTCTTTTGCTCTCATCCAAAGGTCGTACCATGAGAAATGGGGAAGTCATTTTTGTAAAACCAACATGGTTTGCCAAAATCTTTGTCAAGCTTACCTCTTGGACGTGGGATTCACGAAAATTTTGGCAGATCATGAAACGTTATTTGTAGGAATCCATGTAGGAGTCCATGTAGACTCTTCACCCATGATAATTTCTTTGGGCCATTAGGCCTTCACCCTCTAGTGTGAAGTGAATTTGGGCAGCCTCGGCCTTTTCAACCAATTAGAGATCTTAGAATGCAATGGGTACAAACCTTCAACTCTTGTGTGAAGTGTCTTGAGATAAATGCGCCTACTTTGGTCACGACACCTAAATTTGTGTGCTCAAATGCTTTTTGAAACCATTCTAGGCTCAAGATCAACATAATTTGGGCATGGGGGGTGAGCTTGTATGTAAAATGAGCATGAGAATGAAGTTCACTTTGATAATGAATAAGATGTGCATCATGTGACCTTAGAAAATTATTAGGAAAGTGGCAGTGACAACCTTGGTTTGGATTTGCTAATTGCCTTGTAAGTACTAAATCACGTGTTTCATATCCTACGAGAAGTGGGGGCTAGTCAAAAAATAGAAAATAGAAATATAAATAAATTCATCATCCACCTTGTCATTATCATACCCCACTAAATGTACCAATTAGTGAGGATGGTATTAATTCAAGTCACACGCACAATCTAGCCAAATTTCAAAGTTAACTAGGGCTGGAATTTGTACTGAGTGACACTAAATTCATGAATACATGCTCATTTACCATACATTTCAAGAAAATTAATGCGGATCATCATTTAAAGTTCCGCATTGCTATAACATTATACTGAGAAAACCATTTTGTACCCAATTAACATAAGTAGTTAGTATGTACGCTGAAGAATATGATATAACTTAGTTGGTGAAAGTGATCATATTGGTAAAACAAAATTTGATCGCAACACGTAACTCCGAATGGCAACTCGCACTAAGTAGACACAAATAGTGAACTTCTGGGGTTTTACGTTGGATGAATGAGAGGTGCAGTTGTATACCATTGCTTGGGAAGTTTTTGGGCGTAATATATAGTCGGTCAAGATCCTAGTGACTCTAAATCCAACCGGTTACATGTTGACATAATCTTCCGGTTTTGCTTCTTTATTCATTTAGGTATATTCCTCCATAGATTCCTCTAAAACGATCGGTAATTCATTCTCCTTAAGTCTCGGTGAACTTCAACCGGTTATGTCTCCAACTCCACCGGTTCATCTGCCACTAACCGCCGGTTCTCCACGAGCCGTGTTGTGTTGTATACGAAATCATCATAATTCCCAAGCTCCCCTCTGAGCAAGGCAGTGGACCTACAGCAGGCTTTAACTTACATAAACTGAGTTTTTAAGTGTTTTTTTTCCCTCGTTACTTTTTTGTTTCCCCTTTACCTTCCTTCTTCCGCTACCAGAGTCCACTGTCATCAACACTGCACAGTTGGTCACATTCAAAGCATACTGGTGAACGGCAACATACATTATAGCTGTTACAAAGATTTTAAAAAAAGAAAATTTATTAATAATAATAATAAAACACACTTACGCATAGTGATAGCTGTTTGGAGGTCACTAGCTACATCGTGCGACGAAACCTCAAGAAAATCTGAGTCATAAATGCGTCAAAAGAATTATTGAAAACTAGTCTGATGCATGCAGTCACTAGTCTTTGAACATCCGACCTAGCTCGCCCACTGGCTGGCTTATGAACTACATGTAAGTTGTAATTTTGTATTTGGTTTCTTTTTTTATAGTGAGGGCTGGTCTACACCATGGACCATGAAGTCGTAGCACGGAGGATGGCCTTTTTCCATGGTCTGACTTCATGGTCCAACTTTTATGGTCTGATTTCTTAAATAACCACAAAACCGTGCACCAAAAAGTGAATGTGATGATTTTTTTAATATATCTTAAAAAAAGGCAGTTTTGCAACAAAAAAATTCAAGTTTGATCATTCTCTTGTGTTTGTGTTTGTGTTTTTTTTTTGGGTTTTTTGTTTTTTGTTTTTTGTCTTCATCTTCTCTTTCCCCAAAAAAATTCATTAAAATTCAGATTAAATCAATATTTCTCTGCCATGGGCCCTTGTCTTTTTCTAGTAGAACACCTCTTTTGCCTCTCCCACCGCAAACTCCGTTGGACCATGTAGGTGGATAATGTAGGCCTTAGAATATGTCTTTGGGGGACCTCGAACCCCATGGTCACTCTGACGTTTTTGCCTCGCTGAAAACAAAATTGGTCCCGGGACGAGTTCGATAGCCAATCACAGAATTTACAGGGCCTTGGGACGACTTCATGGTCCATGGTGCAAACAACCCCCTTATGTTTGTTTTCCAAGGTGCAAGCTTATGAAAATTCATTGTAGACCAAGACACCTCAGCGACATGAAGGCCAGGCCAAGGAACAAGGAATTGGAGAACCTTGACATGCTTTCTATATTTGTTTTGACATGAAAAGAATACCATTGCAGCCCAATGTTTTCAAGTATCAAACTCTAGGAAGATGTGTTGGAATACTACAGGCCATCTAACACGATGGATTTAGGGTGAGCTTCCATGTATAGTAGAGGCACATGTTCCCAATCAATACCCCATCAGCAATTTATAGGGTGCCAAAACTTTGATCAGGTTGGGATTGAATTTCGATAAAGCTGGAACTCAAATTCAATCAATTTGGAATCAATAGTGCCACGGCACATGTCCTAGTTTTGAGTGCTAAAATGAGGAGGAATGAACGTTGAAGGTGAGTGGGTATGGCGTACTCTAGACATTGGTAATATATTCGGGCCAACTTTTGGTTTTGAAAATTCAGATTAATTTCAATTTAAGGAAGAAACTTACTAATTCTTTTTGCAATCCTCTTGATTTCTATTTTCCTACACGGGAGGAATTTGCACCGCCTTGTACTTCTCCATATCTTGCGGAGGATCTCTTAAATGATCGGTTATGGTAGACTCATTATGGTTATGTTTGGGCCAACTTTCTGGCTAAAAAATTCACAGTGTTTTCAATTTAAGGAATGAAATTACCAGAAAAAAATTCTAGTGCTCTTTATTTCTATCTTCCTAAACGAGAAGAAATTATACCACCTTATACTTCTTCAGATCTAGTGCAAAATCTCTTAAGTGATTGGCTATGAGTGCCTCTAGTCTAGAGGCCCCTATTCCTTATCAAGACCCCATCGGCAATCTATAGGGTATCAAAATTTCAATCAGAATGGGATTGAATTTCAATTAAGCTAGGATTGAATTTTGATCAAGCCGCAACCAATAATGACATAACATGTGTCCTAGTTTTGAGTGCTAAAGTGAGGAGGAATGAATGATTTAAAAGATCAGTTATGGCAAACTCTAGACATTGGTTATTATATGTTTGGAACAACTTTTGGCTTCAAAAATTCATATTGATTTCAATGTAAGGAATAAGATTACTAAAAAAATTGTAGTTCTCCTAATCTCTTTCTTCCTACATGGGAAAAAAATGATTTGTCTTATATTTCTCCATATCTGGCGCAAAATCTCAAGTGATCAATATTGTGTGCCTCTCCTCTAGAATGTGGAGGGCCGTGGACATGGGCCGGTAGACTTTCATGCGCCCACAAAACACTTTTTAACTTACAAGTGTTGGTCATCAAAGGATTGAAAGAGGGGGTCTATCCTTGGTAACATGGAGGAGTTCCATTTCCATTTGGGCGAGTTTTTCCTTAGTCTCACTAGAATCTAGTGGGCGAGTGGCCTACAATGAACTCACCCTTAGATCTTCTCAAATCATGGTTCACCTACTAACCTCCTCTTCAAGAGTAAAACCACCTCCTCCTCCTCCTCCTCCTCCTCCTAAAACCGGTCTTCAATCTTGCGGTGATTGGCAATTGTAGGTTGAATAGAGTTGCTTTAGTGGGCGCATGGAAGTCTAGCTGCCCATGTCCATGACCCTCCACATTCTAGTAGGCCACCAAAATGTGGTTGGTTGGTAGCTTGTGCTTATCTACATGAGAACACCTACAACTCACTATTATCTAGAATCTAGTAGACGGCCGGCCTACATGAAAACTCACCCTTCGTTGATCATGCTTAGGGTGATTACTCTTTTTTGGGGTTATGTGGTTTCATTGGGTGCACCCTAAAGAGTTTCCCCCAAGATTCCCCACTCTCTTGTCTCAAGCCCGGGTAGCTTGTATTTTTATTTACACAATGAATCTCAAACAAACTTATTTCATTTATCTTTCATAAATATAAACATCATGACTTGGAAAGAAATGTACTACGGATTTTTGTCCATCCTCTCCCCCCCCCCCAATAAAAAAGGTCTACTCTTAATATGTGAATTTGAGTGAATAGGCATGATCATGTGCATGTACATGTACATGCACATGATCATGTGCATGTGAGATGCGCCTTAAGCATGGAACGTGGGCATGGAACCATGGTTTTTTAATAGACATATCTATTTACAAAAGTAGCTAGCTTTAGTGTTCATAATTCCATCGGTCTCAAACATACATAACAAGTTTATGGAGTTAATGATCTGTCATCTCGATAAGTCTACAAAAACATGAGATATCAAGTAGTCAGGTTTCCCCCAACAATTCTACTTTCACCCGAATCGCATCTATGAATACAATTCACAAATGAAATGAGGTGATATGGATGTTGCATATACGATCAATCATGTGCAATGCATAAGATGTGCCCATAAGGATCTCTCTCTCTCTCTCTCTCTCTCACACACACAACCACTGTGATAGAATTACAAAATTTCAGCAATGCTACCATTTTTTTAATAACTACACGGGACAAATAGCCTCCGAACACTCATACACTTATAGTGGCACTCAATCTCAAACTTCAAATTTTCTTTTTTCTTTCTTTTGTTCAAAATATGTAAAAACATGCAATATAAAATACTCAAATTCCCATATATATATATATATATATGTATGCATAGTTTTACTAGAATTAGTCCACGAATGCTGCAACAAGAAGTAGGTGTGATGATGATGTGCATGGTGAGGAGAATAACTTAGGGTGGAGTTTGTCTTGTTTGTAATGTTGTTGTCCCCGGCCCTTACTGGTTGGTGGCCGTGAATCAAGCGATATATATATATATATACGACAACGCTCTTCCCCATATTTCTGAGCTTGCCTTATAAGTTAATAGCGTACCCAGTAGTACTACATACACAACACACACACGGAAGCCAATGATGAACAATAATAATTACAATACTAATACGATGACTACTAATAATATATATGCTTCCCCTTGCATGGACACTTAAAGCTCGTCGGTCATGGCCCCCATTGTAACGTAATTTACCCCACATTTATGTATATCCTCTCGGTTTGCGTTGTGACGACCCCCCCCCCTCCCCCCCTTGCTGTCAGCTCTGCAAGTGAGAGAATAAATATTCACTTCAAAACTCTACCGAGGGGCCGTGTACATTACGGACCATGAAGTCGTCTCTTGCTCTTCTAAAATATGTGATTGGCTGTTCAACTTGTCTTGTTGGGACCACTTCGGTTTACATCAAGGAAGGGAACTGTAATGTAAGAGTGACCATGGAGTTTGAGGTCTTCAAAGGTCTGTTTTCAGGCCTACATTTATCCATTGTCATGGTTTGTCGGGGTTTGTAGTGGGAGAGGCAAGCGCGGTTCTCTCACTGCAAATGTCAGGGGACCGTGACATAGAAGTACCATTTTAATCAATTTTAATCAATTTATTTTTTTGTCAAACGTTTTTCGTAGTTGCGCGGAAAGTAGGGAAGAAGAAGAAGAAGGGGAGAAGGTCAAACATGAAGAAAATTCCCAAAGCTGCTCTTTTTGGACATGTATTGAAAATCAACACACCTACTTTTTGGTGCATGGTCACTTCTCTTGGTTCATGTTTGGTTTACACCTAGTAAGGGTTCCAAAGGTTTTAAGAATGCATTTTTTTAGAAATACAACCATGGAAGTGTTACCATGAAGTGCAGCCATGGGAAAAAGCCCTCTGACATGGGACGACTTCATGGTCCATGATGTAAACAATACCTGAATAACTCGATTCTAAATCATTGTGCCTAGTCAGTGAACATTCCTAAGCAGCTTGATGATGGTCTCCTTTCAAAGAAAGAGGCTGCAATTTTTTAAAAACTCTAAATTTATAATTGTTTGTCGAGAACTCCACAGTACATAGCATGGGAATCTCCCCATAAACAGGGAATCCCGGTGTTGAAGGATAATCAAAACCGCCTTTAGACTAAGGTGAAAAAGTCCACTGCTCAAGAATTTTAAGGGAATGGAACAATATGATTGGCTACAAAATAAGTTCTTCACTAGTCTGGGTTTACATTGTGGCCAAGACTTTTCCCGTGGAGAACTTCAAGCATGGACCAAAAAATGACATGGATGCCAATGTGGCAACACTTTTTTGCTAGGGGATTTCTCCAGAGGTCAAGTTTCTTGGGTAACCTCACACCCTCAGACAAGAAACTTGGCCTCCGAAAAACTCCAACTTCAGGTTTTTACTTTCAAATAAAAATGAATTTTTTTTTCCAACTTGTCCACCATACCAACCGGTGCCTCAAATAACCTTGTCTTGGGCTGAAAATCTTCACTAGCATGTGCACTTCTTCATTGTACTCTAAGCTGGCCTTGATTCTCACCCAATACTTGGTCCCACATAACACAACCAAGAAGCCGAGCAATGTTATACAGTCATTCATTTCGATTTCATCCAATTCCTTCAAACATTAGCTTTTAGAACCTCCTTGAACCGTGTGCACACACGAATGCCCGCTTTGAAACAATCCATTCCACGACAAAACCGTTGACAAAAACCACGGCATTACTAAGTACCCCTCCTTAAAGACTGGATTTCCTTGAGTTTTAGCATCATTTCAACATATAAATCTAGTATAATATTATATACCTGATATCAGAGCCCGCATTTATAATACAGGGATGGCAAATAATTGAGGCAATCATCATCCAGGCCTTGACCTTTCCAGTGGGAGCTGATCGATTTTTTCTTGCACACATGCTGTCAACGTTCGAGCATGAAGACTGCAAGTATATTAATCAGACTCATAGTAATTGTCGGAGGAGGAGGATGATGATGAAGATTAATGGTTCGGCAAGAGAGACGAACGAGAGTTACACAAATTTAACCCACACCCACCTGAATGATTCGATGTTGCGAAACAAACACAAGCAGACACGAAATCTGGGTCGTGGGAGTTGATGTTGCAACAATCAACTGGCGAGAAGTGAGCATTTATTCAATTTGGACTGATGCGATTGACGTCGTCCGGCCAAGAACAAAGAAGCACAAAAAATTCAGCAGGCCGGGTGTATGAAGTTCAGTACAAGAAGCCAAATTCGACGGCCGGGCTTGGACTCTGGATAATTCATTAAGGGAGGGTTAAATTTTATAAGATACTCATTTATATATGCACGTCGAGGGGGTTGGATGCATGCACGACTAGGCACTCAACACAAATGGCGCAGGGAAGTGATAAGTATTTATTACCTCCGAAGTTAAGTTAATTACTAAGTTACAGTAGTTTATCTTCAAGTTGTTTATAAGTTCCGATAGAAGTATAGTTGACATGACATTACTAAGCCAGCGACACAACGGTCCCATTCCAAAGAAAGAGCTTGTGATTTAGAGAAAACGATAATGTACAGTTGCTTGTTGAAAAGTTCACAGTACGCAGTCTAAGTGCTCCCCATGAACGGCCGGGGGAATTTTGGAAGTAAAGGAGAATTATACTTGACATGTGAAACTTGGTCCCATGGAACGTAGCCAAGGAGTTGTGTCATGTTACGGAGTCAGTGTCGCGGCCTGAGTGAATTAACTTCATACTTGAGTTTAAACAATTATTGGAAGGACCGTAACCTTAGTGGGCGCTGAATCATGGTGCAACTAAGCAACATGCCACTGGTGTACTAAGTTTGATGTTTGTCTACCCAAGCCTATGAAAGGGTTGTTTTAAGACAATGCATTTGAAATTCCCTTAATGTTGGCTGTGGAAATTTACGTGAACAAGATTTGTAGTTAACATAGGATTTATTCGGAGGATCTTGAAACTTTGGAGATGAGCTACTAAATCAAGGGAAAATAAATGGGCATGGATAATTCTTTGGATTTCTTTACATTATAACAATTGAAGGAAAGAAAGGGTACCAAAAAAATTAAAAAATATGCCATATTTTATTCTTCCAAAAAAGACTATTGACCAATTTAATTCACCAGGAAAATGAACAGAATGCTTGTGTGTTCTACAAGACGGAGAACAACTACACTACAAGAAGCCAAAGGCATGCCCGGAGGACTAGATAATTGAAGGCCCAAGAAAATGAAGCATACAAAATGCAGGGTTGATGATTCATTCGAACTCAATGTAGGGAGTGATAGTTTATAGAGTTCCCTCAGTTTAGTTTCATTTAGAGCCGACTGCTAGTTACAGATTAACCGGTTGTAGTTCAAGACTTCAAGGAAATTACTGATCATTTCAGAGGAATGTATGGAATATGCCTCAATTCAATAAAGAAAAACCGAAACATCACAACAAGGATTTGGAAACACTAGGATTTCGACAGATTAAATTATGCCCAAAAATCTCCCTCGCCAGACACTAATTTGGTTGGGTTTAGTTTAGTTTAGTTCAGTTCAGTTTGTTGGCGGAGTGAAGAAGTAACTTAATGGGCCTCAATCGGTGCTGACGACCCATTCAATTTATTCATTCATTTCTTGAGTTGTTGGCTTGTTGGCAGAGGCAGCGATGGAGCTCGACGCATGCGGCGGCGGCAGCTTCTTGCACACGAGCGAGGGCAGAAGGGATTCAGGAAGGGTTGATAAAGTTTAATTATCTACACAGTAGGACCAGCTAGCATGTAAATCTATATGGACGTTGGGAATGTTCACGTTGGACACCACGCTCACGGGATTGACATGACGCGATCAGAGCTGCAGACAGACAGACCAACAAAAAGACAGACATTCATTGCAATTGCCTCTCCTCTGCTCTGCTTCTGACCATCATCTGTCGACTCATGTGCCATGAACAACCTGGATATTGTAATGTGAGGTAAGGTAATGTGAGCTAACTTAGTCTGCAGAGTGAGGAGCAAGTACTTAATTACCTACTGCACTACTTTCACTTCCTCTACGGATTGGATCCCATATTCCGGAGTGCTCATCATACTCTGTGGCTGCATGCGCTATCTTGTTTTTGCTGCTAATTCGGTGCACTGACAGCTTCATGCAGTTTGCAGAGAGAGAGAGAGAGAGAGAGAGAGAGTAGTGACTACAATGAGATGACAGCAGATAGGTGAAAGAAGCTTTACAAGTGATCTTTCAAGCACTTTTGTGAAGAGTAAGTTAGATTAGTGCTCCTCGGCATGCTGATGGATCCATGATCGACTCTTAGAGTTCTTAAGGCGTGCCATGCGCTACCCAGTTCCTTGGTTGCTGCTTGATCCACTTTATAAGTAGTTTGCTTGACATTGTTGTGGAGATTCGGTGTACCGGCCTAGCTCCAGAACGCGACAGGCGGAGCTTGGACTTTGCAGGTAGAGCTAGCTTGCAGGTGAGAGAGAGAGAGAGTGAGAGAGAGAGAGAGGTTTGGTGACTGAAATGAGGTGACAGCAAATTATAGTTTTTCAAGTACAACTAATCTTGCAAGCTCCTTTCAAAGTAAGTGAAATTTAGCTTAATGCTCCTTGGAGTGTTGATGCATACATGATTCCAGACTCTTCCTTGTTTTACCTCCTACTTCCAGTATAATAGTACTTTGCTTGACAATGTGTAGAGAGAGATTTGGTGTACCGGCCTAAACTAACTCCAGAACGTGATGGGCTTGGAATCATACTGACAGCGGCTTGCACTTTGCAGGTAACTAGAGCTAGCTTGCAGGTGGAGATTAGAGACAGATGGATAGGTTTAAGTTCAGACTAAAATGAGATGACAGCTGCAATTAGGGGGTAATTAGGTGAGAGATCTTGTTTTACATATCATCTTCTAATGAGTATGTGATTTAAGCTAGGTTAAATAGTGCGGCACTATCCTTAATCCGCAGCAATCCTCACCACAGGCAGTAAATACTACCGTCCACACTAAAAAAAACCCCGAAGTTACCGTTTACGCTGTCTGTCGTGTCTGTTGGAGTCCTTTTCTGCAAGACTACTGAGGTCACTCGTGCGAGCTGAGTGTTGCCTATGACATTGTTTAGCTAAATTCTCTTTATTCTCCACCAGTACCTGTAACAATCCCTCATCAGTCTGATGTCCTTTCTGCAAGCAGCACCTTTCACACTGGAGTACTCTGCTGGGACATAGATAGTTGTGGATAATCATCGCTCCGAAACTTGCTGCTGATGGTTAGGTCAATTAATCCTTTTTTGTCTGTAGAAAGTTTGTTGCCGATTCTTTCAAGTCTGTCCTTCCACACCATCGACCAAACCTTTCGAGCTACCTTAGCTGAGTTCGAAAGATTAAGTCCAGTGGTCCTAGGACGAATCTGATGCATCAACCTTCGGATGGTTTGATATCTGTCACCAGGTAACCTCGAAGAAGCTAGCTAGGCCTGGTGGTCAAACATCTGCAATGTTATACACTGAGTGGACCACCGCGACAGCGAGCAGTATCGATGATGGCGAGCATGGTGAACATCATCTACTTGCCATACACCGATTCCAACGAAGCTTTGAAAATGTTAGTTAGTTCAGGTGGTGACTGAAATTTTCCTTTTCTCATGTTACACCGTAGCGTGTAAATTTGAAGAGAATTGGTGTGTTGGAAGTAGTCTTGCTACATTGGGTGTAGCAATCTTAGTCATCATCTGGCATTTCTGGTTTTCTGATCCACAATGGAGTCATCTGGAAGACAACAACATCGTAGAGTGGATATTCTTTACCTGGTCAGCCGGGGTGCCAAGCTGGAGCATCCTCATATGCTTCAAGTCCAGTATCCCTCCGACCAAGAAGGGCCAACCTTAAAAGGTAGGTAATTCTAATCTCTTCGTTATCGATGTAAGATGTCTGCAAGTGATCAATAGATACATGCCCGAGTAAAGCAATTTGTCCAAAAAAAATCCAAGAAACTTAGTGACCGCAGCAGCTATCTAACATTATTCAAGTGCCCTGGTTGGTCATGGCCAGATGTGAAGGTCCGTCTGACTGCACTTCGGGGTAAAGGCATGCCGAACTCGTATTCTTGGTCGTACAAAAGGTAAGCTTAGTGCGTATTCTAAAATTGCATCCATCTGAATTCAATGGGAAAATGTCGAAGAAGATTTTAACAGAATGAACACAGTATGTACCCTGCCATTGTTCCGGGTGACCTTTTGTTGTTGATACACACTTTCTTAATCGATTGCAACCTGGCGACTTAATAGGTCATTGTTTATTGTCGTCTCTTGCCAAGAAGAAAATCGTCTTAAGCTTGGTCGGATTGGCCCACAGGAACTACAAGGACACGTTCATCTGGTGCGACCTCTTTGACGATGACCTCATTTTCCCTCTTCACGGTAGCGGCGAGTATGTCCTGAAAGCTCTGGAGGTCTTTGATGCGTCACAAGGTATGTGAAATTCAGGATATGGAAGCCGAAACCTTATGACTTGCTGCAGAAATAACTCTCAAATTCCATAGATAATCTTCTCTTCTCCATAGCTTATTAATCTTCTCTCCTCTGCTTATCTGTAGATCAAGCACATGTCTCCTCCGAATGTCTGCATCTTGCAAGAAAGTCATCTCCATCAATGGAGGCTGAGGGAGCTGGGAGATCATCAACCCCAAGCAAGTCTAATTCCATGCGATGTGCCAAGCCGGAGCAGCTGAGACAGGTAGAATGTGATTTACCTTCAACAATCTCCCAGAGATACCAGCTCATTGGAGATGTCTGCAATGACCCCTCCGACAGCAGTATCGACCTAAACCAGGAAATAATGTTCAGCCTTTCACGTAGCATAACAGCACCAGAGATGTGCAGTGTGGATCATAGCGATTTTTCCAGCAGCGGTACATGTCCATGTGATGAGACCAAGAGAAGCATCGAAAGGACAAGAAGAATAGACACGAACACATGCTTGAATGTCACAGAAGTGGCTGCTGTTAATGCAAAGCACAGCAGTACAAGCTCCCTCACTGAGAATTACTGCAGCACCACATCCTCAGATAGTGAAGTTTCGCCATCGCCAAGACATCATCATCATGTGGTGGTAGCTATGAAGGAGTCCTTGCAGCCTGAAGGTGGTGAAACCCTAAGAGAGGAAAGTCTAAGAAGAACTTGGATAAAGTCAGAAGTAGCTGAGTTGAAGAGCGACAGTACTACCAATATCTTCTCAACTCCCCTCAGTAGCATCAAAAGTCCCATCCTAACCTCCCAGGATCATGAGAATTTTGTTTCCAGAGATGTCCTCAATTTAGAAGCCATGGGTTCCAGTGCAGGATGTGCACCGTGTTTACCAGGAGACCCGTTTCTGTTCTTGATGAGGAAGGCAAGCAGGTTCCATAGACCACAGTTGTGCCGACATGTAGATGTTGTGGAGACTAATAACACAGTGGATGACCCTAACCTTTCCAAACATGGAAGCAAAGCAAGCAAGGTAGTGAAGAAGGCTCTAATCTTCGAAAAGACACAGGTGAACAACAACTCTAGTTTCGAAGACAAGACTCAGAGGAATATCATTGGCAGCTCTGGTCTGTCCCCTGATAAACCAGCGAAAGAGGTTAAAAGCCTATTTGATTTCCTGGAAATGAAGGAGGATGGCACAATCAACAGCAAGCTGGTAGCCAGAGAGCGCAAGTCCATGGCCAGATTTGCAAGGAAAAATCCAGGGTTAACTCGACCAGAAAATACTACACGAGCAGTTAGTAGTGACACTTATGACACTAGTGCGAGGTGCAGAGAAGTTGTTGTAGTCCCAGAGGTCATCCTGCACCATCCAGCAGCAGGCTCCCCTGGGGATCATCAGAACAAGAAAGCCACCATGGTTAATGATTCAAACGGGAACATTAAGGTGGTCGATGTGAAACCGGATATGAAAAGTTATAAGTTAGTTATCGCACCCGCTGTGAGGCATGCAGCTTCTGTGCAAGGGACTGAATCACAGTCAAGTGTTGTATTCAACCCTACATTGGAACACACACTTCACGTTCCCAAGCTCTCCAAATCGTGTGAAGATCTTTTCAAAGATACCATCAAGGAGGCCAACAGACAGCAGCAGCAGCAGCAGCAGCGAAGGCCTACTGCAGCCATAGCCGGTCTTAAGGAAACCACTACTACTACTACTACTACTACTTCTCACGAGGCTTCCATAGTCGGGTATGTACATACATTCATTAAACTCTGCAACATTTTATTTCAGGAGGTGAATGATCTGTTTTACTTTCTGCATTTTGTGACATTATTGCACAATGTAGTGGTAATGTGGCTCTGACTTGATCTGACAATCAGCATGTTGCAAATTTTTGTTATGCTTGCAGTGATGGTGCTACTACTCATGTGAGCAAGTCCTTAGACGAGAAACTGACTAAAGAGTCCAGAGATGTGAGCAGGGATACTTACATATCTTTCAAGTTCCCTCTCGCAATTCAAGACAAGAAAAGAACGGACATCAAATTGCTTCAGCCCTCAGGTGAAAGCTGTATCTTCGACTCTCCTGCGTTGCATCACAGTAGTCCTGGCTGTAATAACGAAGGGTTGCAGTCGAAGATGTTGAATCCTAAAGCTTTGAAGTTCAAAGAGGCTGCTGCTGCGGTTGAAACAAGTTCAACTGCGGCTGCGGCTGCGGCTGCACCAGAGTGGCCTAAAGGTCAACCAATGACTCTATTCAAAAATAGGGAGGAAAGGTATCATCATCATCATCTTTACAAAAAGCTACATTCCATTCAATTTTGTTCTGCAGCTTCTGAATTTTTCAAGTAGTTTCACATGATCTTCTTAATCAATAGGAATTAAACAATTGCGCTGCTTTACTTTGAAAGTCTTTCCACAGGATCTCTTCTCTTTCCACATGTACTATGATTCATATTACAAAACATTGGATCTTGAATTCACGGTCACCACATATCGTCTTGCTATGACCAATGTAAGGTCATGGTCATGTGTGTTGCAGGCCATTGACTCCCGGGTTAACGATTTCGGACTGGGAGAGAACTCTTCAGGAAGCCGTCATCCATGGCCAACCTCCTGCAGACTTAGTCCTCCATGAGTGCTTGTAAGTGGGTGCAATGCATGCAGCTCCTGAAATTCATCATCACTTGAGTGAGTAGACCAGTAATTCCATTACATTAATTGGTAACCGATCATCATATGCATCAACATTAACTCGCCTCCTCCTCGGGAAGATTGTTAATTAATTACCGCTTTCATCATCAAGAGTTGAGCATCATCAGCTTCAGTGTAACCAACGTGTCGAATTTGCAGGAAGATTGCATGATTGATCATTTTCTTACCTCCACGAAGGAACCAATATGGGATCATCGATCATTGTGCTTTTAAGTCTTTCTGATAAACAACCCATGGTGTCTTTTCGGTATCTGCAGCCAAAGACTACACCACACCATGATGTCCAGCTTACCTTCCATGTTCCTACCACCATGTGAGTGCAACCTCAGGATTAAGTCATCAGCACCAATGTTACAAAAGTCGTAGCAGCTACAACTTGTGTGGGCCATTAGCATAGTAATTAGGGAGTGAAATCTCGATTTAGTTTCGATGATTTTGAAAAGATTCAGATACTGATGACTGCTTTGTCTTCCTGCAGGCAATGCGGAAGGACATTCAAACCAGAATCGCTAAAAATTCACATGCGAGGCTGTCATGCCATCAACAAACCTAAGATGTCAGCTTCCTTCCGAAGACGACTATCTGTGTAATCATTCATGCACACTCGACTCGACTCTTCGGTTTTTCTGCACGCTTGATTAAAAGTCTAATTCTCTTCGAAGCGGTGTCGATTGCAGCGTTGCGAGCTGAAAATTGCAACATTTTCTAAAGATTTTGTAGAAAGTAATATCTATGTAATATATTATCGAAGAAGATTTAGTGGGGTTGGGGGTTGATCAACAGAGAAATATCATTTCACAGCAGCAAGGGCTTCTTTACTAATTTCTATTCCAAACCTTTTTGAAGATCATCATTTCATGCATATAAAGCACCCTGGACCTCATTACAGTAGGCAGCAAATCAAAAATCCTCATTATAGGTAGTACTTTTTCTTCAGGAAGTTTAGACGATTTGCTGTGGTGTTATGTAAATCTTGAAACTGCATTCCAAACATACCAGTGTTATAAAATTTCTCGGAAGAAAAGGATCAATGTGCTGATGAGAGGAGCATGGCCATCGAACGATGTATTCAGTGGTGTAAGTGAACTCATGAAATGTGCACTTCTCTACGTGATATCAGCAAATGGCAGGCTGAAGGGATGTTTGGGTTCTCTTGATATGAAAGTGCAACTAAACTGTAATATGTAGCTGTGAGATTGTTAAAGATTGTTCATCTATGTGTCAGTTTGAATCCCACCTCGCTGAATGTATAACAGAATGACATTTTATTCGCATTCGACAGACAGTATCTGCAGTGCTAGACTATCTCAAAAATCTGCCATCAGATGGGTTCAATGTGAGGGAGCCGTTCCGAGACTGGGAACACATCGAGTCTTTGCGGAACGATGCTGTAGCGTGTGTACTTGCTGGAGTTGTCTGCCCTTCTATCAAGGGTTGTCAATTCACATCGGCATCGTACCGATGAAGACACCTAATTGCCACTGACGACATAGTGGCAATAAGCATCCAGAGTCCAGACTTCATGATCTTGATGAAAGCGTAATTAACCTGAGATCTTTTCATTTGCAGTTTCCTTTTGACTGAATAGGTTTAAATTGATTGGACAGTCTTTGATTCAACTTGTTGAGCTCATGTGTCAACCATAGATCTAACCAGCCCAAGCTCCCTCCCACCTCCCGAGTCCCCGACCATGTAAACTCATCCGTCAGGAAGCTGAAGTGAAACCGCAGTAAATCATTCTATAGTAGCCCAAATTTTACTTTGTCTACTCTGTTGACAAAATAAATGTCTTCCTCTGCTGTGTCCCTCAACTCACACTTGGTGCATATTGTTGAAGCGTAGGCAGAACTATCAAAGCAAACCTCTGCAACCTGAAAAAAGCTTTACGTTACTGTGCAAAGATTCGAAAAATCCTCAACACCGAGCAGTGTTGTCAAAGCGCTGATTCTTGCATTGCGCATCTGATTTACATCCATGGTTATAACATCAATCTCTCCGAAGCCAGTGGGTGCCTGGACATGATCAAACCATTCTTACTCGAATTCTGGCAGAGTCTCATCGCTTAATGCTCCAAATACATGATTGTAGATCTTATGCATCTTGCAATTACCTTTGCTGACGCCTGCATGCATCCTTGTATTCTTCCGCAGCTGCCTTCTGATCATGTGGGTTTCACATTAGGGTTTCAAGACAAGGAGATCGGCTGCTCCAAATTGAGTGATCCAACAGAAACCTGGAGAACTGTGTGGAATATCGAAGCCCACCGTCTCTCCGTGACTTTGAGGTGCAAACCGATTGAAAAAGTAAAGACAACAAGAGTTCTTAATCTCCGTTGTTCACGTACTTTGGTCAGATGCTCAGATTGTTGCTTTGCGTTGAATATTGGCTGGTAATTGTTGTTACGGTGCGCGCTTTCTCAATGTCAGCCCAAGGGACAACCTCGCGTCGCATCCGTTCCCGCAGTGGCTCGGGGACCTGGAACCGCTCCCCGTTGCCTCGCAGCAACGCAGGGAGCTTCCACACCCCAACCATTTTGCCGTCCTCGTTCTGCCCGTTGACACCCTCGGAGATGAGGAACTCAGGGTTGGAGAAGTTGAAGGGATGCGTGAACACGTTGATTGGGTAAGCCTCGCCGAACTTGATGTCCGTGTTGATGTCATTGTCCGCAATCCACCCTCGTCGTCCTGTCTCCGTGTGCCAGTTGGAGACAAGGTACTTCGCTCCAGAGTTTTCCAAGTTGAGGAACCCGCGAACTCCGTCCTTCAATGTGTTGTGTTGGATGCCGTCCCGGCACACGATGAGGTCGGGATTGGTCGTGATTGGCGTGTTCACAAAGTCCACCCTCGCGAACTCCATATTCTCCCAGTCTTGGAACCGCTGCCTGTTCCTCTCGATGATTTGCGGAACGATGTCGTAGCCTGTGTACTTGGTAGAGTTGAACCCTTCTATCAAGGGTTGCCAATTCACTTCTGCATCAAACAAATGAAGCTACCTAATTTCAGCGATATCAATTTATCTTAACCTGCGGAAATGGCACATGCAACCTTCAATCACCAATAGAGTGTAAGAATTTTCACAGCAATTACCAATCAAAGAAAATAACAGCAATCAGTCGTCACTTCCTCGTGATGAGGTAGCTAACATCGCTGATTCTTAGGTGTCTTCATCTGTTTGATGCAGATGTGAATTGGCAACCCTTTATATAAGAAGGGTTCCACTCCACAAACTACACAAACTACGACATAGTTCCGCAAATCATCGAGAAAAGCAGGAAGTGGTTCGTGAACTTCATGTTCTCCCAGTCTTGGCACCGCTGCCTGTTTTCTCCATGATTTGTGGAACGATGTTGTAGCATACATGTATATTTCATCCAGTAGAACCCTTCTATCAAGGGTTGCCAATTCACTTCTGCATCAAACAAATGAAGCTACCTAACAAAAGCTTTCATCAACCTTAGGAAATGATAACTGCAACCTTCAATCACCAACAGAATGCACCTTATCAGACACAACAAGGTCGACAAGGCAGTGCAAAACCCTAAGCTCTGGTTTAGGTGTTCTCTCACTTCAGAATCCCAGACTTTCTTCATGGACAAACTGAGCAATTTGTAAGAACCTGCAGCTTCCAGTGATCACACCATATTTAACCCTGAAAAATTAGACTTCTCTCAATGACACATTCCTTGTGTCTAAAATATGATATGTACACCCCAGGGATGGATTGCTATCTCTCCTCATACTTCCACCAGCCTTAGCTGAAAGAATGTGGCTTATCGATTGCTGTGGGTGCAGGTAAAGGGCAGGCATCTGGTGGACTACTGCAAGAGACATTTATGGAAGGTTAGAGTATTGAAGTAGCCATCGATTGTCATAGCTCTGCCATTTAGACTCATCGAGTATCATCACCTAATCTCCGTAAGTTGTTGGAGGCAGTCACAGAAGTCACACGCTGATTTCTGGTCACGTTTCCCGGAGGCCGATCGCTTAACTCACATAACATTCTTAACCTTCGTAACAGTGTTCCGCTGAACCAGGAATCAAAATCATTAAATGCACTTCGATGCAAGCAAGCATCATTAACGGCCATGAATGGCAACATTGTGCAATTTTCAACCCTAAGCTGAGAATGTGTGAAGGCTCTTGACAAAGCTCGGCAATTCATTCCTTGAAATGAGGACTCCAGTTCTTGGAGATTTGTTCCTCGTGGATACAACAATCCCATGTTTGTAAGTTTGCGGTGCATCCTTGGAGGTAGTCATGTGGAGGATTAAATAATCTATATATCGGTTCATTATGGTCAAACTCATTTTGGCATGCCAAGAGGTCCTAAAATGAGTTTGGCTACCAATGAATCGAAATAGGTTGCTTTTCGTTCAAATTCAAATACTACCTCCGAGCATGCACCATCACAAGTAGAAAGAAATTATTGATATTGTATGCACAACAACCGGTGGAAAATCATGGGGGACTATCTTCCAACGAAAAGTCCCATTGAGTTAAAGAATAACCATATTAAGAAAATTGATTATAATGAATGTATTGGGAGATTTGAATGTGAAGAATATAATTGTTGCTGGTTTATGTGGTTACCTCCACAGGGAGCATCAAGAATATGCTCCACGTTGTAATTCTTGAGCGCGGCAGCAATCAGCAACCTGACATTCCCAGTGTAATCAATCCTGCTTCCAGGGCCAGATCGGGACTCTCCTCCGCCCCAGAAATCGGTGTCAAAAATCTTCTCGAAGACTCTGGACCTTTCCTGTGTCTCCAACTCCTGAATCACCCGGTCAGCTACCACATGACTCGTCATCGTCTTGCTGCATTCACAGCACTTAACCCCAGCTAGGGTTTTCTTCTGGCTGATCAGCTGCATATCCGAAACTTCATGGAATCGGATGGCAGGTATGACAGGGATATTACTGCTGTCCCCACTGCTGCTGAGAGTCACGAATGCAAGCACTGGCAACAAAGTCACTGCAACTGCGAAAATCATAAACACACGCATCGATTTGCGTCTGCTAATTGTGGTCACGGCCATGATTGATGGTTCCAACACCTGTTAACCCTTATTTTGGCTTAAATTTTCTCACAGGAGGTTTGAATCAAAAAAAGTATGTCTGGCCGATCACTCTCTGTAGAATCTGAATGTATTGAACATGTGAAACTCCATCAAATCATCACCATCATCACCACTTGAGGAGAGCTCTAAATCTTGCTGTACAATGTTGATTTGCTTTTGCTAATTATGCTCACGGCCATGATTGATGGTTTTGACAATCGTTAACCCCTGTTTGGCATGAATTTTCTCACAGGAAGGTTCGAATCAAGAGGTATGTTTGGAGAATCTGGATGAAATGAGCCAGTGAAGCTGCATCAAATCGATATCATCACCACTTGAAGAAAGCTCTGTATCTTGCTGTGGAATGCTGTATACTAATTTACTGCTCCGGCGCAGACACTTCTCAAAGGTTTGATGAAGGAGGTGTTAGGAGGGGTTTGCAACTGCAAAAACGGCAAAAACATGCATCGATTTGCATCTGCTAAATATTGTGCTCACGGCCATGAGGGTTGCCCCAAATGATACCCTAGCATGAATTTTCTCACAGGATGGTTCGGACTTTTTTCTCCAGAGGTACGTCTGGCTGAGATCACTCACTATCTGGAGAATCTGGATGAGTCGAACCAGACTTGAGCTGTATTAAATCGTCCTCACTTGAAGATTGCTTTAAATCTTGCTGTAGAATGCTGATATATACTTTACACAAAGGTTTGATGGAGGGGTTAGGTCAGACTGCAGCACTAGATTTGTTCGCCAGTGAGGGGATCAAAGATGTGCATGTAGGCATGGATCGCAAAGTGCCTTAGATGATGATCATGAACATGATCTGATTTACTATATGGAGAAACCTTGAAGGAACTGCGGATCGACGACTCAGATCAGGCTGCCTTCATGAAACCTCTGGGGATTGATCAAAACCTATAAAATGAATCCTAAAACACTTCTCTGATTTGCTGATCCGCTGAAATTCTCGGCTCCCTCCATTTTTTCAACCACGGCCTGCAATGCAAACCACTCACAAATTTAATGTACATGTCCAGCAACGTATATATTATGTCCAAGCTTCAATATTCATCCGCTGAGCTTGTTTGAGTTGCATGACAATTTTCTTAATCTCATCAAATCACTGCATCAAATAACCACACACACAAATCTCACTAAACACTAATGCGCTTTGACTGCGTTAATGTCAACTCATTGAGCACAATAATGTCACAAACATGACACTTTGTCTTAGTGGAAACTAAGCATGTCACAAAGTTGACAAACGAATATGACATTAAATCCACTAGATTCCAGTAGTGAAAACATCCAGCAACTCACACAACTGACCCCTCAGGACTCTCAGAGCGTTGATCTGGAACCCCTTTTCCCTCTACCCCTACTACTCTCCATTGCATGATCAAAAAGAAATTCAAACCTAGAAACCAAATCCAAAAGTAAAACCTGCAATCATCCGGCTGATCGAAAGCCAAAAACTGAGGAAGAAATTGCACCCCGTCATTTTCTTCCCCCTTTACTGCAACAATGCCGTGCAACAGACACTCAGAGCTCCCAAATTCTTGCAACCGAAGGTATAAATGGCGGCTAAGTTACCACCGGGGCCTCACCTCATCAATCAATGCAGAGACTGCAATATCCCAGTTGATATATAAGTAAGTACCGTCCGGCTGATCTGCTGATCTACTATATTTCCTGCACCTGATCTTCTACTGATTAGAATCTTCAGTTTCTGCTCGAGTTTCTGATGCTCCAGCTGCAACGATGATGAAGAAGACAATGTTGATGGTGTCGTCCACGATCGCTCGTTGGATTTGTTGGATTAGTGAGGCTATGGCGGAACGATTCCGAGTTTCCTGAGCAGCAACTGCTTCTCCGTAACCGCAACCGGCGGCCACGGAGTCTAACGGGTCACCTGTCCCCGGGGGCACGGTTATCGGTCGCGGGCACAGGGCCTACCTGCCCGGGCCGGAACTTGCCCGGCTTGTAAGTGGTTAAACTGTTAAGAAATGTTAACCGGTTGAAGTTCATCAAGACTTCGGGAAAAGTACCGATCATTTTAGAGGAATCTATGGAATGTATCTCAAATCGATAATGAAAAACCGGAAGATCACAACATGTCACCGGTTGGATTTGGGAACACTAGAATTCTGATCGATTATGTCCAAAACTCCCCCCGACATAATATTATTCAGATCCATAACAATGTTATGTGGGACTGACAATATTCCACGGACTATTCCTCACATTCAGACTGAATGAGGGAAATATTTTATGAAATATTGTCAGTCCCACATAACATTGTTATGGATCTGAATATTGTTAAAGAATAGTGTTGTATTTGGGCATTCTATAAACTTAGAAACTTGGCCTTGTTTTTCCTGTGTTGTTTCATGGGCTTTATATAGATGAGATTAAAAAAAAATCCAGCGGGCAGGGTATTCCACATGCCCCTGATGCATTCTGACGAAAAACGAGGTCTACATGTTAATTAGCAGGGGAAAAGCCCTTTGGGTGGGCCTTGACCAAAAATTTGTTCCTGCCCCTCAGCTCCTGCCCTCAACCAAGGCCTCAAAGTTCTCCCCTCCATTTTCCCCCTTATGCATAAGGTATGCGCGTGTTATTCGGTTACTTTTCTTCATTGTGGGCTTGTATTTGATTGGTGTGTGCTTAGGTGAGATCAAAGAACAAACACCATAAAGGCACATGTTTTTTTAAAGAGATTGGACTAATGTGTCTATAAACTCTACTCCACACTCATATTCAATTTGTGAACACAATGATTAGGAGGACCTATGCAATTAGGTGAAGAATCAACAACATGCACTTCCCATAATCATAATTGAATTAATACGGGAGGTTTGATTTTCAATTAGGTTTTTTGTTGACGTTTCATCATAGAAATTTTGCTAATGCAACACAAATTTGAAGACGTAAAGTTGATCATATTTAGAAGATGGAGAACAAGAAAAATGAACAGGATACTACCCTCTTACCTTAAGGATGGGTTTACACTAGTTGGGTCCAAGACCAAAGGGATTTCATAATCAAGCGATCTTGTTGGTTGAGAGATCCTTGAGGATTCGAGACTATGAACCATGGTGAGGATCTTTAAAGCCAAGTTAGTGTGCAATTAGTTCATTAGGTGTTAGTTCCAAAACACATGATGAGTGTGTATACATTAAGTGTTAGAGCCCTTGCATTACTTGTGGTGTATGTCTTCAATGCATTGGCATGCATGGTGCATTTTTTAGGGCTTTTTAGCAAGTGTGATTGCCAGCAACGCGCATGCTCCTTTTCTTTTGCCACAACTCCTTTTGTCTTTCTTGTTGTGACCAATTCCATACTGAATTCATGCAACTGAACATGTTTTTAGGCCCCATGCCCATCCGCAATTGTACATCCAGTGATCTAGTCAACCATATGACTTGATGGACCATGTGCACTGCTCCATGATACTTGTGTCAGAATTTGTGATGCATATATCATGACCCAAGTTTACACATGTTTTGGTCCATGTTACAAGTCCCCTATATGAGAACACACATGGATGGGGTGCAGAGCATGCATACATCAAATCTCGTCATGTGATGCCATGGATGATGTCATCCACATCCATAACGATCCATGACAATTGCTTTGTGGCAAAGCTTAAGTATTTGTCTAGGGTTTGCGGCAATTGCAAGGAGCTCTTGAAGCGATGGTTCCATAGGAAATTGGTAGTGGTGGTGAAAATTAAGCCCCAATCATGAGGATATCTTCACAATTGGATTAGTAGGTGCAATATTGAAGAAGGGATAGCGACATTATCATAATTTAGGGGTTTCAATGGGAATCGAATTTTGTGAAGTTTGATTTGTAATTTGTGGGATGTACTACCAAGTGTGTGAGGGTGCGATCATGACGATCATGTAGCAATTGAAAATAACTACTAGATGATGAGGAAAGCATGACAAGGCTTCCACATTGTGGGAGGAGAAGGCTCTTGCTTTGGCCACACCACAATATTCTAGGGACAATGCGCAATGTCGTCACTACTGGAGGGAGTGACAGCGTGGATGCATGGCATGCAAAGGTTCAACGTAGGCACTATAGACACAACATTTCCAACAATGTTTTGGAAGGTCAATCCATTCATTAGAGGAGAAAGTGTCATAATATTGGGCCTTGAATGTGGGGGGATTTTATTGGATGCAACCCCCCCCCCCAAAAAAAAAATAATTAAAAATCCGACTGTAATTTCTTTCTCATCCTTTGTGGCACATAATGTGCCATGCACGAAATCAAGACAATCATTGTTCAAATATTTGGCACAAAATATACGGCATGCCCTACCAAACCAATGACTAGGGACAGTCAACTCCTACTAATATTCTAAAAGACCCAATCTAAAGGTGCGATCTTTTAGTTCCCACTTCAATGAGATCTATTCATGAGATTCTTAGTTGCCCGAGCCCATGGGCATGGCCACAAAAAAAATCACATTCTGTGCATGCTTGAAGGGACCAACAATGGACATTTGCACATAGTGCACACCATTGCATATGTATCTTTATTCCGTAGCTCCTTGTTTCCTTTCACTTGTCCATGATCATCCCATCACATGCTTCTTATTTTTCTTTTTTCTTTTAATTTTTTAATTTTAGGCTTGTCGTGTTCCGGGGGGGGGGGGTCACTCCCTCTTGTGTTATGTACCCACATGCAAACAAAGGATACTTTTATGGGGGCTATTTACCTCCTCATTTTGATTTTAGGGAACCCTTTAAGTAGGAAAAAAAACAACTACACCAAACATTCAACACCCTATAGGTAATTATAAAAGAAAACCTAGACTATTTCAAATGATGCTAAATTACTTATAAAATTTTGATTTACTTATTCCGTATGAAGGCAAACTTAAGACTCCAATATGGCATGGCATATATCCACGTTGCTATACATTGGTGAAAGAAGAGTATACACATCATAACCCAATCGTTCAATTTTCATTCATTTTGCTAATTTCTTTCTACCTCAAACCTAAAGTGGGGGTTTCCCCTTATGCTACATTATATATGATCACATGTTTCGTAATTTAAACTTGTAGGCTATGGTAGATCCAAAGTTTCTATAATTTTTCTTGCCAATGAATAAGAAGCACCCTATAGTTGTTGTCACATGGTTTCTACTTTTTGGTTGGTCACCCCCCCCCCCTCCCCCCAAGGTTGTATTCTTGGTTTGGAAGGACAGTAGTACCCAAAAATTAGTCCTACTAATTTCTTGGGGTCCTCAAATCACTTCTTGTGACATTTTGGCCTAACTCTAGATGATTCAACCACACGGTAAGTGCATAGTTCAATTTTTTGTGATGCAAAGCACCTTTTGTTTTATTCCCCATTTAGACACTTGGAAAAGAGGTCTTTGTCTTTTGGCAAAGAGTTGAGGACACATGAAGTTGTTGCATTGCTAGAATGTGCGTCTTTTTCCCATACATAACTTTTTGATTCATGACCATACGCATTGAATAAATTTCTTCGCACACTAAATGGCAATTCGATGATATTCTTGTGTCTTTGCACATTATAAAGGTGTCAAATCATAGTTGTCACATGGTTGAAGACATCTTCTAATAAGCCATGTGGTTTATGTCCTCTTTGATTAATCTTTAATATCATTGTAGAGAAATCTAGAGTTCAAGTGTCACTACTTCAAAATAGAATGAGAACCAAAAAAGACAAGAATCTATGGAGCCAAACTTGAGACCCAATAATTACATATTTCCCTCGTTAGTTTAATGTGTTTCTATTATTTACATAGTTTTATTATGTTTGTAGCTCTAATTGATTTGTGTTCTTCATCCTCTTGCAACATAGTTGTGACATGTTCCTAAAATTCATTAAGAGTTCTTTGTTGTAATTTATCAATACATGATTTATATTCATGGTAGTCATCTTCATACATAGTACTTATGCACACAAGCTCAAAGTCTACTGGCTATTGTCGATTGCTTGGTACAATACTTGGATTATGCCACCCCGCCATTGCTACATATTATGGCATTGCCTCGACTGTCATGGATTATCGAAGGGGAACTTCCCTCTTCTCCTCAACATGATTTCATGAGGGTCAAGGGGACCAATGGAACATCATGTCCAAATCCAAAATGCCAACACATAATTAAGGTTTAGGGTCACCTCATGTAGGTAATGTCGGTCATACACAACATTTCCAATCACATTCAACACAATCACCTATAGAACAATGTCCTTGATCTTTGCACATGCGTTCTTTAACCATGCTCTCCTCACATGCCACAAATAGAGGAAGAATTTTGTGTTGGCAACAATGACGCATGCATGCATGGCAAGGGTTACTCACGTCATTAAACATGAGCATTTTACAACACATTACAATCCAACTACAAATGCCCAACATAGATTGTAGCCTATCAAAGATATTTTGGGAGAAGGACAATACTTCATTGTAGACAATGTGAAGTTTGGGAGACGTTATGTGATGAGCACCTTATAAGCTAGGATGGGGATTACTGGAGGGAGTTTGTCTCTACCTCTGTGTTCTCAACTATAAAGACATTAAGATGCCAGTTTGCTTTGAAGGAACATAAGTGGTCTTTGAGGTCCCTCATCCATGGGGGAGAGGTCCAACTACTTGCAGTTGGACGTGATGATGCATGTCATAGGGGCATCATTGTGTCGTTCATCAAAAACATCATTGTGTACAACAAAAACTGTAGGGTCAAGCATATCATATGTGAGATGAGACGACAAGAAAGGGGAAGAAAACCATGCACAACATGAGCAAAGGAGAGCTCAAGTTACAAAGCTCGCAACAAGATCTACACCCGGCCCATACCTTCTTATCATTTGTACCAAACATCGCGTCAATTGCAACTGCACTTTTGTGTCCATGTGTCAACATGGACTCCCTCTGCCAATGCGTTGGGTGCCCAATGTGAATGGGATGTTGTCCCTAGACAATTGTTCGTATGAGGTTGGTCCAAGACGATCCTAAACTACTGGATGATGGTGAATAGATACCCAAATCTCAAGGAAGAGGTTGGCGGTTTGATTCCCGGTTGTGAAATCTCCTCTCTACTTGATAGAAAATTTACCAGGTGGTCAACTACCTCCTGTGCTTTGGCGTTGGCCTATCGACCTTCTTAGCCATTGAGAGCATGGAAGTTGGTACTTACCACTTCACACAAGGTCCCAAATCCTTAGTCCCAAGTATGACATGGATGCCTACATGGCACCGCTTTTTGGAAGTGAGGCTTGGGACTTGTGTTGAGGGTTGGGTCAAGCAAAAACCTAGACCCAACTCTCAACACAAGTCCCACAAACATTTACGTATAAAATAATCAAGATGTAACTTTAATGATAATTTAACATATTTTAGTGATGTCTTGAGCCTCCATGTTGGGACTTGCTAATATGAGTGGGACTTGAAACCCCATGTGAACTAGTCCTTAGAACGAGGTTGAAAGCAGACCTTGCACACTCCATGTAGCTATTTGCTGTAGAATGCTTCAATTCAACATTTCTCCTTAGATCTCTTCTTACAAACTTGTAGGGTTTGCCCCCAACTTTATCCTTGCCCCTAATGAAGTCTTCCACCCTCTCTCAATGCGGATTCTTACACGTCCATTTGAGGTCTTTGAATGAGAAGAACTTGAATGTGCTTCTTGCACTCCACTCTTAAGATGCCCGAACAACCCCTATTATGAGATATGTAAACTTTGGCATACTCCTCCATCTTTGCTAGGGCATAATCCTCCATTTCCCCACAAAAAAATCATCATTTTGACTACAAATCTCAATTCATGCAGCTAAATTAGGGTTTGGTTGGCCGGAGGAAGCCACATATGTCAATGGGAGCACAATTTGCGTTTCAAAAGCCTTGTTGGCACGTCCTAGGGCAAAGCTTAGAGTGAATATCCAAGCAATTAGTTAGATGGCATGTGGCATGGTCCATGGCATGTGATCCCATGCCAACTATTTGGGGCTTCATTGCACTAACTTATGTGTGCCAAGCAAGCACGTCTATGGCGATCCATGTGTACATGTGTATGCAAATGGATGTCACACACCAACCAAGATACTCCTTCCATGCATGTGATCTTGGATACATGCAATTAACAAAGATCTTGTATACATCAAGATTCATAAGGTCAATGGATGTAAAACTACAAGCAGGCACAAGTCAAGAAACATGTTGGGTCACATGGTACCAATTTTGGTTTGTCACAATGGGAAAGGGAAAGAGTCATGGGAAAAGAAAAAAAGTGTGTTTGCTACTAGCAGGTACTTCTACCAAGGAACCCATAAAAGTGCGCCAGGCGTGCCAATGCATTAGAGACATATGCCACAAATAATGCGAGGGAAGTTAGAGGTGGAACATCATATAAGGTCACTTTTCACTCGAGGTTGAGGGCCCTTAACATGCGACATAAAAACTATGTGGTTGGTTGAGATGGTTGTCATTAACACCATCATAGCAAGGGGATGGAACACCGCTCCACTCATAGTACTAGCAGCAGGTGCCAGAGCCACCACTCATATCCCCTCGATGAAAGAACTAGAAACAAAGCTTGAACTTCCACCCACACAAATTCGGAACACATTTAAACAAATCAACTTAATCGCCATACAATACGCACACTTAATACTAGTCCATAAAATACGAATAGAAAATAGACAACCTATCACAAACATACAAAACCACACATAAGATAAATAATAAAGTTAAAATAATGATAATAATAGATAACAATAAGAACAATAATAATAATATATTACCGGTTCTCCGGTAAAACAATTGTCGCTAACATAGTGTCTACTCCTTGCAAAGGGTGAAGTAGTATTACACCCAACGCCATTACCCTGGGGTATGGCCAAGGGTGTTCTACGAACAGACACTTTATTCACTCCGGCCCCCTAAAGGGGACCGGAGTTCTTCTTCTTCTGGTTGGTTGAGAAGCTGGAGATGGTCCATGTGCACTTTACACTACACCCCGAGGGCCTAAGGGACCAAAGAAATTTGAATGGAGGAACCATCTACATGACATCCTACATGGCATCAAGTAGATAATGTTTCATGATCTACCTAATATTGCGTTAGGCCCATAATAATGCTGCATGTCTAATGCAAAACTAGGGAACATGGGCAAGCAATTAATTTATCATTGGCTCCTAGAAATATCATATCGTCATGGTGGGGTCCTAAACTTACTGCTATTATGGATTATCCATTAAATAAGATGCGGTCTCTCAACATGGTCCATTTTCACTTCACACTAGAGTCCAACCATAATAAGTTACACAAAAAGTGTGTCACGTGTCACCATTTTTTTTTGCAGTTTGTGACACTCCTTTAAATGATTATCATGCTTTTATTCTATACTTTACAAAAACTTATAGTCAAGATTTAGTATAATTATAAATATTGACATTACATTTGAACAATGGTTTGTGATTTAAATTAATTATATTGCCTCAAACATGAGTCCTTATGAAATGTGAGGACTCCTTTTTATTTAGTCCTTAGTAGTACATCTTACCAAGGTTGGATCCACTAAGCTTAAGGGACCATCACTTGTGAAATAGGGTTCCTATTTCCCATGGTATGGCCTTTAGAAAATTTTCAAAGACCCTTAGATTGTCATGGTCATGGCTCTTGGTTCCATATGCAAAGAAGCCCTTAATATCTTCCATGAAAAATAGAGCTTCAACAAAGCCAATGAAAGGAGACTAATCAACCTCCTGAGTGATGGTTGTGTTCTTGAACATCGTTCTTGGTCTTGGTTTTAGTTCACATTATTTTAATGAATTATTTAGTGCATTATTGTGTAAATACCATAGGTTGACTAAGTTTTCTATAGGTTGTTCACTATATGAATCAAAAAATTAAGTCTTTGTTTGTCTAAATAATTTTAGCAAAATCTAACTATATATTTTTGTCATGTCAATGTGTGTCACATTACTAGAAAAGAAGGTTCTAGAAAATACTTTCCATTTGTCACATACAATCATTAGGACATGATCATGATGATAATAGTTGAATACAATATACGATTGTTATAGATTTGGATTCAACACTTGTCAGTAGGGTCATGTCCTAATGACCACCCATGTCAAATAATTAAGATGTTTATTTAAAAACCACATATTCCAGTGTTGTCATGCCCCAAGAGCACGCCATTGACCCAACTTTAAATGTGAATGCCTAAGAAGCAAAATAATGGTTGTGATCATTTTTTCTAATACCCAAAGTGTAGAAGGAAAGGCTTTGAATGGAGAAAAGAAAGCCTTAATATTGCTCTTGGTCAAAGGTTGCATTGGTAAATAAAGAATCAACGAAAACCGAGAAGTCAACGCTCGGTTTAGGGTTGGCTGAGTTAGGGTTGGCCTCCGAAGTTAGGGTTGGCCACCAAGCTAGGGTTGGCCGGCACAATGTAACCTAAACTTATGAATAAAAGGCAAGGCCGGGGGTGAGGAGAACTATCTCACTCCAAGCATTGTTCATATGTCTTTGTGTATGTGTGAATGTTTGTGTAATTTTTTTTCTACTCCTATTGAATCCTTCAATAGGTTATGGGCCCACTCATGCTAGTGGAAGTAGAGATTTGAGTGCATCATTGTTGCGGGTGGATCGTGGCGGCCGGAGCTTCGGGAGGTGCGGCATCGACCGGCGGTTGAAGGAGGCGAGGTCTTGAGGTTGTAATCTTTTCTTGCTCATTTGTTTTTGTATTTTTTCATGTATTTTTGAGGCATTACAATATGATGTGCTGCATTTGAGAGTTTGAGGTGCATATGAGGTGAAGAACTTCTCTTTTGAATGATTTAAGTGCTCTCTTGGTCTCTTTGAGTGAAAAAAAATTTGAATGGACATACTTGAGAGTTTGAGGTGCATATGAGGCGAGGAACTCCTCTTTTGAGTGATTTGAATGCTCTCTTAGTCTCTTTGAGTGAAGGAAGATTTGAGTGGACATACTTGAAAGCTTGAGGTGCATATGAGGTGAGGAACTCCTCTTTTGAGTGATTTGAGTGCTCTCTTAGTCTCTTTGAGTGAAGAAATATTTGAATAGACATACTTGAGAGTTTGAGGTGCATATGAGATGAGGAACTCCTCTTTTGAGTGATTTGAATGCTCTCTTACTCTCTTTGAATGAAGAAGGATTTAAGTGGACACTCACTTGTTGAGGTGAGTGTAACATTGTGAGACTTTTAGAAGATCCAACTTGAGAGCTTTGAGTGGAAAGATAATTTATTGAGTGATTCTAGGCTTCTTACACCATCCTTGAATAGAGAGGGATCCTAGTGAAGGCATTTGAGAGATGGCTTCTTTAGAGGGAAAGAGTGCCAAAACCATTGATAAGTTCCATGGAGAAAGGTTCAACCTTTGGAAGTTTAAGATTGAAATGCTCTCGGCCTCTATAGATCTTTGGGACATTATCGATGGATCCGAGGAGGCTCCACCCTCAAATGTGGATCCGAAGGTAAAGAAGGAGTACGAGCGGCGTATAAGGAAGGCCATGTCCGTGATCGGCCTCAACTTGGCCGACAACCAACTTGTCCACATCAAGAGTTGTAAGGGACCCGCGGAGGCGTGGAAGACTCTTTGTAACATCCATGAGACAAAGAGTTTGTCCAACATTCTATTCATCCGCCGCAAGTTCTTCACGTGCAAGATGCAAGAAGGAGAAGATGTTTTGGATCACATCAACCACTTGAAGGCACTTGCGGATCAACTTGCATGCATGGAGGTACCCGTGCGAGACGAAGACACCGTCATGACGTTGCTCGAGAGCTTGCCGCCCTCGTACGAATACTTGATCACGTCATTGGAAACCAAGGCGAGGGAGGAGCTTACGATGGACTACGTCACGGCGCGATTAATGCACGAGGTGTCAAAGCGCAAGTAGAAGGACCCGCGAAGTGAGGATGCGGTAATGATGTTGCGGCAAGGTAAGATGGATACATCGTCTTCACGCCAAATTAGGCAAGGCACACGAACGTGTTTTTATTGTGGCAAACTGGGTCACATTGCCCGGTTTTGTTACAAGGCCAAGAACAAGGAGAGGGAGAACGCCAAGATTGTGAAGGATGACGCCGATTTTGCATTCACCGTGCAACACACACCTCATGCGTGGAGCATGTCGGAATGGATAATGGATTCCGGAGCAACGAAGCACATGACCTCTCATCGCCTCGCATTCGACACATATGAGGTACTCACTTCACGAAGTGTACATTTGGGAGATGATAGCATCTTGGAGGCAATCGGTATTGGATCCATTGTGACGGAGGTGATGGTGAGAGGCAAGATTAATAAGATCCGCATCAATGAATGCCTCCATGTACCGAAATTGCATGCCAATTTGCTCTCGGTGAGCAAACTTGTGTCGAGCAGTTTGAAGGTGCAATTCAACATCAACGAATGCACATTCGGGCTTCCGATGGTCATCCCGTTGTCATTGCACATCGGGAGGAAAATTTGTATCACTTGCATGTTGTAAAGGTACACGGAATGGATGTGGCCAACTTGGTGCAATCTAATGGAGGAGACGGAGGTCTCCAACTTTGGCACCGCCGCCTTGGTCATTTGAACGAGAAAGGCGTACGTGCCCTCCGGAGCATGGTGACCAGCATCGACCTCACCAAAGTTTCTTATCCTTCGCCTTTGGTTTGCGAAGCATGCATTGAAGGCAAATAACATCGGTTGCCATTTCCCACCGAAGGAGCGAGGCGAGCCACAAAGCCTTTGAAAATTATACACTCCGACGTATGCGGACCCATGTGCACCACACCCATGGGCAGTGCAAAGTATTTTGTCACCTTCATTGACGATTTCTCGAGGAAGGTGTGGTTGTACGTGTTGAAGACCAAAGACGAATGTTTCATGAGGTTCAAGGAATTCAAGGCGCTTGTGGAAACGCAATCCGAGCACAAGATCAAGGTGTTTCGCTCGGACAATGGTGGAGAGTTCATGTCCAAGGCATTCATGAAGTTTTTGGTGGACCACGGCGTCGCCAAAGAAACGTCTACACCGTATCGGCCGCAACAAAACGGAGTGGTGGAACGTGCGAATCGTACCATTGTAGAGATGGCGAGGAACATGATCCATGCTCAAAAGCTCGACAAATCATTTTGGACGGAAGCGGTGGTGAACGCAGTTTATACGAGAAACCGGTGTCCAACAAGGGCATTGTAGCGCATGACTCCCGAGGAAGCGTGGAGCGGGAGGAAACCTAGCGTTGCGCATATGCGAGTGTTTGGATGCTTGGCGTATACAATGGTGCCGGACGAGAAGAAGGATAAGCTCGACGCCAAAGGCACCAAATGTTTGTTTCTAGGATATTGTGAAGGTACTAAGGCCTATAGGCTTATGTGTTTGCAAACAAAGAAAATCATAAAATGTAGGGACGTTGAATTCTTAGAGGATTCTACAAGCATGGGCGGTGATTCGGAGATACGTCCAACTGGGAGAAATGAAGGACCAAATGTGGTCATTGTGGACGAATCTTCAAAATGTGAGCATAATGATAAGTATAAGGAGAGAGTGGGAGATAAAGTGACTCAAAATGGAGGACCAACATTGAATGATGGCACGGATGAAAGAGTTGGTGAGGCTCTGCAACCGCATGCAATGAGTGATGACAATGGAGCGAATGTTCGTGATGTAATGCGCACATTGAGTGATGACAATGGAGAGAGTTTTGGTAAGGATGGAAGGTATTCTTTGAAGGAACGGCGGCCACGCGGAGAATGGTGGAAAAATCACATTCTTCCCCAACACGAACGAGAACGTGCCAATGTGGCACTTGTGGACGACCCGTTGAATTTGTGTGAGGCCATGCGATCCGAGGATGCGAGCAAGTGGGAGACCGCAATGCAAGAGGAGTACGACTCGCTCGTGGCCAATGGAACGTGGGAGTTGAGCACCCTTCCCGAGGGTCGTAGGAGTGTTGGGTGCAAATGGGTGTTTCGCACCAAACACGATGCATCGGGCAACATCATAAGGTACAAAACATAGTTGGTGGCAAAGGGTTATTCTCAAGTGGCGGTAGGATCTCTCATGTATGCCATGGTGGGCACACAGCTGGACCTCGCATTTGCGGTAAGTACGGTGAGTCAATTCATGGCCAAGGCTGGTCCGTCGCATTGGATGGCCGTGAAACGTATCTTGAGGTATTTGAAAGGGAGTTTGGAACTCAAACTTTTCCTTGGAGGTAACGACATATCTTTGATAGAATTTTGCGATGCGGATTGGGCGGGCGACACCAATGACCGACGGGGTACGTATTTCTTGTGGGCCGTGAAGCCATTTCGTGGAAATGCAAGAAACAACCCACCATTGCATTGTCCACAACGGAGGCGGAATACATGACTACTAGCCAATGTACAAAAGAGGCGATTTGGCTACGACAACTATTAGCGGACGTGGAATATGTGCAAGAAAGAGCCACATCCATCATGTGTGATAACCAAGGTTGCATACAACTTGCTAAGAATCTCATGCATCACTCCCGCACCAAACACATCGACATCCAACACCATTTCATTAGGGAGAAATTAGAGACGGAAGAGATATGTTTGAGTTATTGTCCTACGGAGCATATGATAGCGGATGTACTAACAAAAGCATTAGCAAAGGATAGGCATCATTCATTAAGTAGGGAAATAGACTTAGAAGTCTTTGACAATTCGCAAAGTGGGAGTGTAGAAGGAAAAACTTTGAATGGAGAAAGAAAGCCTTAATGTAGCTCTTGGTCAAATGTTGCATTGGTAAATAAAAAGTCAACGAAAACCGAGAAGTCAACGCTCGGTTTAGGGTTGGCCGCCGAAGTTAGGGTTGGCCACCAAGCTAGGGTTGGCCGGCACAATGTAACCTAAACTTATGAATAAAAGGCAAGGCCGGGGGTGAGGAAAACTATCTCACTCCAAGCATTGTTCATATGCCTTTGTGTATGTGTGAATGTTTGTGCAATCTTTTCTCTATTCCTATTGAATCTTTCAATACAAAGTATTAATTTCTAATGTTTTCTATTTTTTCCTTGCACTTGGAACGAGCAAATTGATACGTTAGATCCAAACAAACTACACTAAATAGTCTTATTAGTGTGGGTGGAATTAATGTGGGTCCAAGACCCCGGGTCTTCCCCTAACTCTTCACGAAGAATTCCAACCAACACTTTAGATATTTTTCCTAGAACAAAAATAACACAAAATAAAATAATCTCTATGTTAATTTTCCCAAAAAAAAGAATTCAATCTGGGCCACGCTAATTTCATACTAGAAATTTGGCATGGGTTGAAAATTGATGTGGCCAAATTATTCTTATTATGAAAGATAGCGCGGGCTCTATAAAATTATTGTGGCCCACAATAATAGGACTATTTAGGGCAGTAGAATTAAGTATCAAAACTTTTTTTTATGGATCTTGAAGTGGTTGGAATCCTTGAGTTTTTTCTTTATTACAAAAACTCTTGTTCTAGGAAAGTAACAAAGTCAATGACATCAATGTTTTTGAATTCATATTCCCAAGAGCTATGAAACTCGAACTCCAACCAAGGAAATCAAATATCAAATTGTGTTGATTCTTGGGGTTTTTTTTTTAAAGTTTTTTGGAAGATAAATGCAATTTTGAAGTGGTTTGGTAGAGATCAAAACTAATGACCCTTATTCCAACTATATGGATGTAGTCTAAAATCCATTTTTTACAACTTTTTGTTTAATGTTACTCAACTTCAAAAGAAGCTCTAATGTGCATAATATTGTAACATCTTTAAATATGGTCCGAAATGACCCTAAACTACCAAATGATAGTGGAGAGGTACCCAAATCTGAATGAAGGGGTTGGCGGTTTTATTCCGCTTGGACAACTGCCAGAATAATTATAATCAACTCCATTTTTTCAATATATTTTAGGGAACAACTATAATTAACTAGACAAATTTCAACCAATTTGAAGAATAACTATAGTTAACTATAAAATTTGAAGACATTATTCAAAAACAACTATAGTTAACTAGAAAATTTTCAAGTATTACTATATATTGGAAGAAGTTCGTCTCTTGATTTGCTTCAATTGAGGGTCTTTAATATGCTCGGGCCATTGAGGATCATCAAGAAATGCCTTTATATGATCATTAACAGTGTTGGGCTTTGGAATAACCTCCATGTACACCATCAACACAAATAACACACTAGTGACACTACAACACTACAACATAATTCCGTGAACAAGTTCCGCTCAACTTTAGTTAATTACATATTTAGTTAACTAAATATAACTATAGTTAACTAGATTTTTTGGCAGTCCGAATTTAAAACAACTATAGTTAACTACAAATTTTGGCAAGTAAAATCGTGAAAATCTATAGTTACGAAAGGCAACTAGTTAACTAATAATTGAATTAGTCGGTTAGTTGTCCAAGGCCTGAAATGTTCTCTCTACTTGACGGAAAAACCAAGAGCCCACCCACCGCAACATAGGCAGTAAACTACATTGTAAGCATGCATAATTGATATGATTTGTTGTTTTTAGGGATTGGGACAGTTGACCACTAGCCACTTTTGATGGCAAGTCTATGATTTGAGGTGCACTAAGCAATGATGCTTTTGTGTTGGGGGTGGTGTTAATGGTTGCTTCAAGTACGATTCAAATTCACATTTGAGAAAGTCAGTAAGGTAAGGGTAATCTAGGTTCTTTCCGTGAAGTGGAAAGAATTCCATTCTTTAATAAGAAAGGCCTCCTTTGAGAGTATCAAATGTGATTTTGGTTGTGTTGGGATGTCATAGGTTTCCCATTGAGGTTTACCTTACAATACCTTTCATATGGTGTCATTTTGTGTCACGTGTCAAATCCTTGTTTGTCAAGGTGTCAAGAAAGTAAGGTTGTTTGATTGTCTAACCACGAGGAGGGTAGGTGGGCTAAGATAGACGTGTCAAATTCCGTTACCTATCCTAGTATGACACCTATATTTGAGTGACATATGGTTAGGTGTGGCTCCAAGAATGGAAACCAAGAAGACATGTTTAAAAGAGATTGGATTATGTGCTCGAAATATGAGAACCATTCTAGACTCAACAATCAATATAATTGAAGGATCCATATGACCGTTTGATGAGCAAACAAATTGTCAATTTGATAATGAATGATATTTTCATATGAGCTTCAAAGGAAAGTGGTTGTGGCCTCAATGTGGGTTCGCTAACCACCACGCATTTCATATCCTAGGAGAAGTGGGCTTATTGGAAAAAATAAGGTAGAAAAACGGAAAACGATGAATGATCACTATTGGTGCACTAGACTAGGAGTAGAATGATTCGTCAATGTGTGGACCCAATATGCCGAATTATAAAAAAGATGGCATAAAAAGAATGCAGTGATTGGCTAGATTGATCAGGTTTCACACCACTTGGGATTGCTTTTGGGTGCCATTGAGTTAACCATTTTGTGTGCATTCGTACATATATTGGATATTTTGATGCTCAAATCAAAGAGACTCTGTTGTACAAGTAGGAGGTTTGATGTACTTGTTTCTTTGGAAAAATAATAATAATTACAAGAAATAAATTTACGAGACACGTTGCATTCCTCATCGTCTCCTCTACTCCATCTCTTAAAAAGATTGCACAATTTTCAAACCACTATTTATGACCGAATTAGCTTATTTTCACCATTTTCTATTTTTCTACCTTAACCATTCATGACCCATCTCCCATGTTATGTGCAAAATGTGTGCATTAGAGCATCCTCACTAGCATGGGTATTGCCAAAGGGTAGATGCCATGTCTGGCAACCCCGGCATAGTGGGGGATGCCGGTACCCAACCCCTTTGCCCACTAGGTCTGGTACTTGAGGGTGATAAACCCAACTCCGATGTCGACCCCCGCTGCCCTAGCCTGGATGTCCGGCCTAGAAATCCACACCTACAACACCATTATCCGAGTTTTTTTCCATATATTTTTCTACTAGCATCCACTTCTTGTAGGATATGAAATAAAACACCAAACTGGTACGAGATAATTAGCAAGTCCAATCCATGCTAGCATTAATTTGGACCTTCTATGGGTCTTTTTTTTGTCATTGATTTTTTTATTACCTCTTTTTTGGTGATTATTCTTATATCCTCACCTATGCACATACCACTCAATTATTGGTGCGTTTATTGTATATATGTTGGAATTATTGGGCCCTTCAAACAATCAATTAAGACAAATCCACAAAATCCACAAATTCCCACATACGTTGTCAAGTTCACGCAATTGGTTTATTGATACCATTGGATTAAGTGCAATTATTTCAAGCAAACTATGCACATGAATGGCACAACAACATATATTATTTGAATAATTAGATGCTATTATAGCTCTATTATGAACACATCATTACTCCTTAATTATTGTTTGGGGGTTAAGGTTTTGTGTTTAAGGTTGTCCTATATATTTTCATTGTCTAAACACCATATTCGAAATTTTGGGAGATTTCCAGTCTCCCAATTTGATGACAGTTTAGGTGGAGTAGACCTAAAATGTATTTTCCCAAAATCATGGAATTTTCCCAAAATTTTGAATATGGTGTTTCTATCATCAATTTCTATTTCCATTCTCAAATGTTTTGGACCTTTTAGCATTTTGTTTTCTTATGGATTTGTACAACCTTTTTGCGAGTTGTTATAATGTTTGAACAATGGCAGGGCTTATAACCAAAGTATTAGGGACAATCTCGAAGATGATGGGGAAGAAAAATATATGATGAACCAACTTGTGTACCTAAACCATATAGACTCCTCAAAACGATTAACATGTTCAAAGGGATGGTAGCCGACTAGGTAGAAAACCCAACGAGCCGCTAGGGGCCAAAGGCCTACCGCTGGTGGGAGAAGAAGTCCGCAAGGAAGTTGGCAAAGCCGGAAGTTGACGAATTTCATCCTTCGTGCGGACGGAAAATCATGGGGGACCAACTCCCGAAAAAAATCCCATTAAATTAAAGGATAACTCTAAGCTGCGAAACTCAACATACGTGCACGTACTTAAATTATATTGGAGCCTTCTGATCACACTTCTATTATTTAACAAATTGAGCTCATGCACCTTGAGTAAACCGATCTGGAAGTAATCGCATCCATAAGCATAGAAAACTGCACGAAGCAGTGATGGATTACTACTATGCTGTAAAAATTCATGCTCCCAACATCGCCACAGCCAGACATAACATGTCAGTATACTTGGCTCCTGCAAATCATGCGAAAAGTTTATAAATATTAATCTTCTTACCTCAAGTGTGAAGAACCTTGTAAGTTTGGACTTAAATGATTTTATTTCAGAACTTGTTTCGAAAATTATTATGAGTTACATATCCTACAAAAAGTAGGCGCAGAGTAAAAGTGTCCATTTATGGCCCATTTACTTGAGGGTTGATATTTTTTCCATTTGTAAGGTACAAAAAAAGAACAACATTACAAAATTATGCATCACCCACAAAGTTGATACTATAACCCCAACTCCTAAATGATTGGTACTATAACTCTAAATCTTTGTCACGCCACATATTCCACAACAATATAAATGTTTGAAAAAAGAATTCGTATGTTTTGACCAAAAATCATGCATATCACTTCTATGAAACCACGACCGATCCCATGGTTGAAATCGTTGCATACGCCTTATTCAAATTCGTTCGTGTATCTCTTTTCGAACCTCATCATATTAGTTATGCCTTACTTCAACCAAGCTATTGAATTCGACATATTAAGTTGTTTGAAGGCTTGTTTGTGTGAGAAAATCAGGGTTGTTGATTTATGACATGAGTAGAGCTTTATTTTTGTTCAGCGCTATAACTTCGTTTAATTCCTCTTTTAGGATATGCACAATGACAAGCTCTTATGTATGACTCTGAATAGATTGTATCACACATGTAGGTGCAGTGCAACAATACGCGTTGCAATTGATTATGCGCGCAGATGAAACATACCCGATTATGTTGAAACATCTACCTGGCTAGTGCACAAAAGTAGTTTTCTAGATAAAGTGCTTTTGGAATATGAGGTCGTCATAACAGGCTCCCTTGTATACTAATAGGTCAAATTGAATTGCTCTTGCAGGACAGTTTTATATACTGTATTGAATTTTCAATGAAGGAGAACTGGGAGTTGTGAGGTTGAGATGGAATGTGCGTTGAATGTATGTGTTGCATTTCTTTCGTATGATAAGCTTTTAAAGTACATTGTACATCGCAGGAGATATCTTCTCTATAGATCCACAAATGTAACTGTGAGTGCAGAATCTATCACAGATTGAAATCATGATAATTTCAAAAACATACACATTGCCAAGAACCACCAAACTACCTCTTTGAATGTTTGAGAAACAAAATGCAGTAGCAACAACAATTAGCATGAGCTTTTGAGAAAGTTTGTACTACAAAATAACCTTGAAAGTATAGACGTTTAGACCACCCTCTCACTTGTATAATTAAACAATTCAATGGCTTTAGCGTGAACCCTGAACCACTAGAAATCACCACTAATCAAGGACAAATAGTATGTTGGACACTTCTTTGTGAAAACCAAGAACTAGTCATACCGGTCCTTGAGATTTGTATGGGGCCTTGTCTCCAGAAATAAAATTCATTAGCCCAAGAGGTCCACAATCTTGTTGTAGTAGATCACAACATCAGCAAAATGAAATAAATTACTTACAATGAACATCCTCACAGTAGCTGGACAAATGGCATAGCTTGTTCCACCATATACTCCAAATTCTTGTAATACTAACAAATCAACCTGAAGGTTTTCCAAATATGAATATCTACATCTAAATGCAAGGTGCTACCATTTAATGTGCTCTTAAAGTCTTCAATACAAATACATGCCAACAGTAAATCCAATGATGTCACTTGAGTGCAGGCATTACAAAGAGCTACTACTTCTGAATTACTCACCATGGCTATGTCAACTGGTCCAGGATGAAGAAATTATGTTGGACATACTAGATACCCAATGAGTGCCCATTTACGGTATGCTTCAATGTGCACAAGCTCTTGTGCTCTCTAACAGATCAAAAAATCATAAGTAAGCACTCATATGCCCGAACAAACTAATGTTTGACTAAGTAATGCACATGACAATATGCCATCACAAAGAATGATGAACAATTTAAAAGACAGACCAGTAAAGCACAACTTTAAGTCCTCCAAAATTTCTCCATCTCAGTGTTGTCGACAACCAGCCTAGTGATGATAGGATTAAGCATCATATGCAACTTCTGTAACAGGGAGTATTTTTCACGAACAAGTTGACAGGCCTAAAACCTCTTTGTAACATGGGATAATCTTGTCAGACACCTAAATATGAGTAAAGGCTGCTATACTTGGTAAAGACCCATAAAATAAAACTTACTGCAGGATGGGCTGAATTGGTGAGCTTTTCAGGGTACCAAGGATGATATGGACTAAGATAACCTTCACTGCGCAGCCTTTGGAAATCTGAGCCAAGAAGCACTGTAGGTCCTACAACATCCAATATCTGGTATCACACCAACATCACTTATTAATTATTGTACAACCAAGTACAATAACCTTAAGACCTCAAGAAAAGCAATCTCCAGCAAAGTAAAACATAAGTCATATCCCTGTGGCACCTCTTCACAACTCAAAACTAAACATGTCATCTACATTTCTCTGAGCTGTATTTAAGTCACTTCCACAATCACTTCACCGTATGAAAAGATAAGATGACATTCCAACAAATTATGCGTAGGATGAAAATCAGTGAATCTAGTGAGTTTTGATGTCTCATACAAATAAAATCCAAACATGTCAATCCCGCAACATTTGCCATTAGGCCTTTGTATTCTCTCTGTTTCAAATCTCTTGATTATTCGCACAAATGAAACATAACCGATTATGCTGAAACATCTCCCTGGCCAGTGCGCAAAAGTAGTTTTCTAAATGAAGTGCTTTAGGAATATGAGGATGTCATGATAGGCTCCCTTGTATACTAATAGGTCAAATTGAATTGCTCTCGCAAGAGAGTTTTATATAATGTATTGAAATTTCAGTGAAGGAGAACTGGAGTTGTGAGGTTGAGATGGAATGTGCGTTGAATGTATGTGTTGCATTTCTTTCATCTGAGAAGTTTTGAAAGTATATTGTAGATCACAGGAGATATTTTCTCCATAGATCCACAAACGTAACTGTGAGTGCAGAATCTATCACAGATTGAAATTACGTTAATTTCAAAAACAGAGACATTGCCAAGAACAACCAAACTGCCTCTTTGAATGTTTGAGAAACAAAATGCAGTAGCAACAACAATTAGCATGAGTTTTTGAAAAAGTTTGTACTACAAAATAAACTTGCAGAGAAGAGCGACGATGGATTCAATCCCATCTTCCCCACAAATCAACGAAACAATGTTGGCCTCCATGCTCGGAAGCACCCAAAACTGATGAGTCCAAACTCGGTATAATTTACAAAGTCGACATCCGCCATAAACTTAACCTCACAGAAACATAGTAAAACAGTTCTGGCTTATAATATGAGCTCTCGACCTCAAAAAAACTACTGGAAGTTTTTTGAAAATATATGAAAATTTGTCAGTATATTACAATGCCATAGTTCTAAGCAAGTCCATCCACATTTTCGTTGTCTATGTCAACTGGAAGTGCTTAGTTTGATGAAAATCCCTACATAGAGCAATAAAAAATAAGCAAAATTCACATGGCCACTGAACCCTAAATTTTCCACATCAACTTCAAAAAAAGAATGAAGTACATTCTGAAAAGATCAATCATGCGTCCAGCACCACTGTATTATCATGGTTCTTCCTTCCAACCTATAGAATGCTTGCAGCACTGTAGATAAGTCATAAAATGTGACATGCTAAGCACTCTTAAAGTGTACAGACTAAATTAAACTTACCTGAGTATTGTTTGTCACAGTGGCAAATAATCAGACCCATTCTTAAGAAAATGCCTGAAAGTATAGACGTTTAGACCACCCTCTCACTAGTATAATTAAACAATTCAATGGCTTCAGCCTGAACCCTAAACCACTAGAAATCACCACTAATCAAGGACAAATAGTATGTTGAACACCCGGGTACGCAACTCCCATATTATACGCAGGGGGCATCGTACTTAAAACGGCTTAGAGGACGGCTTTTGTAAAAATTATATCAAATTAAAATGATCAAAAAGTTGGGTGAAGACCAAATTAAATAAAATGAGATGAAAAAAAAGTTGGGTAAAGACCAAATTAAATAAAATGAGATGAAAAAAAAGTTGGGTGAAGACCAAATTAAATAAATGAGATGAAAAAAATTTTGGGTTGCATATTTATTAAGCCTCCCATTAAAATTATAAGCCACGAATAGTTGCCTCCCATTAAAATTATAATTCATTCACAATGTTAAATTTTTATTAAAAAGTCCAAAAAGTTGGGTAGTTTGACCTATGGTACATGTATTAAAAAAAATCATACAATTAGGTTTTTAATGCAATTATATGCTTCAAAATATATTCATTTCCTATATGTAATTACATTTTTGGATTCCTTGTTAGAAGGGCTACAAGGGTTTCCTACATTAAAACAAATTGTGTCACTCAATATTGGACTAAAACGCATTATAAGTGATTATAATCAGGACCACATAATGCGGGAGTTGCGTACCCGGGGTTGAACACTTCTTTGTGAAAACCAAGAACTAGTCATACCGGTCCTTGAGATTTGTCTGGGGCCTTGTCTCCAGAAATAAAATTCATTAGCCCAGGAGGTCCACAATCCTGTTGTAGTAGATCACAGCATCAACAAAATGAAATAAATTATTTACAATGAACATCCTCACAGTGGCTGGACAAATGGCATAGCTTGTTCCACCATATACTCCAAATTCCTGTAATACTAACAAATCACACTGAAGGTTTTCCAAATATGAATATCTACATCTAAATGCAAGGTGCTACCATTTAATCAAACCAATAATAAAATTTTAAAAAAACATATGGAACAATTGAACAATCACATGCCAAAGATGAGGAATGTAAAGAAGAGAATCATCACAATAAGTGCTACATACATACCAGGATAAGTGAATCATTGCATGGAGAAGGTAGTGCTTTCAAAAGGACATCCTTATTGATATGTCCTCTACCACCTGTCCAATCCTCTGAAGGCCTGTCACATACATAAAACACCTGCAAGAAAATTCATTGAGATGTTTACCACCTAACCTCATCCAAGAAGACCATGTAAGACATCCAGTATTATATAGCAGAGTCCAAAAAATTGGCTAAAGCAGGGCGCGCCAAAGGCCGCGATGCTGATGTGGAATATAATCTAGCCAAGCAGGTCGAGAAGCACATATCAATGTTCATTTCCAATATTTTATCTTGCTGTCTCACTGCTAGAATAAAATTGCTCTTGTGAATGCAGGTTGGGGGCAGCAGTCCAGAGACTAACTAGTCTTTGTTTAGTGCTTAATGAGATGGAGCCTTTGCGTGTCCTCAACCACATGTTTGTACCACGGGAGGTACATGTTTCTGATGACCTGGGTGATATGTTTTATGTGGTACAGGGAAATTCACTAGACAGGCAGCTGAAGTTGCAACTGCTGAGTGCTTAAATAGTTTTGAAATCATCTGTATAATTTGTGCATTCTGGTTCCATTGATGTGGTTGCAGTACTTGAGGGATCGAGTTGTGAAAAACTTTCGGACACGGTTAGCTAGTATAATTATGGTGGATGGTGATCTTCAACGACCATCTGTAGTGGAGGCTGCAGCGACACATGAGCATTGTGCATCTTGTGGAACAACATGTACAGTTGGACCTAACACGAGGTGTGTGGGAGGTTCTCCTAACTGAGTCCTTTCCACATCATATGCAAGACTTGCACCCTGATGATCGAGAAGTTGGAGCAGGTGGTGATGTTGTGTGCACAATCACAGATTGGTATGTGGAGAACTTGGTAAAAGATGGAAAAGCTTCAGGAGTCATATTCTCTCCCTTGGATAAGTTTTTTAGAAGCACAAGGCCTATTGGACGTGTGGCTGCAGAGTCGGTTGCAGACTTAGCGGAGCTGAAGGCATTTGTGAGGATCTTTGGTCCTTATGATGTTGATAAGCTGTGCGATAGCTTGGTGGCACAACTCACAGCACTTACAGACACTCTTGATACTTTCTTACGCTCAAATAAAGAGGTGCTGGAATCATTAGCTGGGAACATATAGAGTCAACTGCACCGAGAGAATATGTTGCAGGAGTTGCAAGAGTTGGGAACTTTGATGTCAAACACATTGTGTATTGGTCACATGCCTAGCATGCGTGCTCTCCTAGCCGAGGCCACAGCCCAGGTCTTGAGGACCAATACTCCTCTTTTATTCTCCCTCTTGACAGATTTTTCAAAGCATGCACCAAAATCAATTCCTGAAAAACCAAATCTCCTGCGGTTGACAGCTGTTGCTAGTCAAGTTGGTGCTATTGATGTTGAAGAAGGAGATGTTGTTATGATACATGGCATTTTGAGTAACATGGAAGGAGCTGGTGATCAGACGTGGGCGCTGCTACCTTTCCTATTTGTGTCATGTATAACCTCAAACATTTGGACTGCCACCACCCTCAGCATCCACACGGGTGGTTTTACCACTAATGTCCATTGCTTGGCAAGGTGTTTCTCTCATACCTCACATAATGGATATCCTGAGTACAACCTTCAGCTTCACTTGTTTCTGTTAGGGATTTTAGTCTATTGGTGCCATAGAATGTCATGGAGATGTTCTTTTATCAGGCTCATCTTTTCACTGCACCTGAAATTGATTGGAAGAGAAATGGTTTGGACAGGTGTATAAATGCTGTTATGGTTGACAATGAATGGGTACGGGCAGAAGGAAAAGAGATGCAAAGGCAAGCATCAGATCCAGGGAGCAGAAGCATGCGGGGAGATGGTTCCCAAGTTCAAAGTGCAGAGAGTCCTGCAGATGTGGAAATAAGCATAAAGGCTTCTATGAAAACTTTTCTGCAGTGTGCTGTTGCCACAGTCCTTGAACCCTGGGATGATGCACACAGGTCTGATTTTGCATTAGTTTTTTGGTTTCTGCTTAAGACCCTTCTAAACATATACTATAAAGCACTCCATATACATGCGAATTTGGCTTCACTTAGCATTTTGCTGTAATGACATGTCATTATAAGCATAGCTAAGAATATTCTCAAAGGTATCTCATATCTCCATAGGAATGCCCATGTCTTGAGGACTGTTGACAACTTTTGTGTACAATCATGTTTTTGTTAGAAGGATGTATAGGTTTTTGAATCTCAAGCATTGACCATTCTCTCAAGTGAGGCGAGACTTCAAATATGCAAAATAGAAGATCAACATGTATACACAATCTTATCAAGTTAACATAACAAAAGAAAGAGGCTGCTCTTTCAAGGTGAGGCAGTTTATCTGATAATATGGGAGTAAGTTGGTCTAACCTGGTGCTTTTTTGATGGACAGGAGTCCACTTGTAGTGAAATTGATCTTCCTTGATCAGCTTTGTGAAATGACTTCCTATCTACCTCGAAGCACTCTGGAGGGTTATGTACCCCACACAATAATGCGCTCAATTTACCAAATGTATTATGAAAGTTCATTGCCAAGTGTTGTTCACGTTCACCCATCCAACCGCCAGTATACTGGTTCAGCTCATGCAAATGGTGGTGCTATGAAGGGTCAAGGTGAGCAATCTGGGGAGCCCAGTGAATCTCATCATCAAACAGCCCGGGGCTCCATCTTCTCAATTCACATGGCCACAGAACCCTTAATTCTCCACATCAACTTCAAAAAAAGAATCAAGTACATTCTGAAAAGATCACTCATGCGTCCAGTACCACTATTCCATCTACGAATTTGAGAAATTTTGCAGAATTCTGCAATGAACCTTTGCAGAATTTTACAAAGGCTTTGATTTATTGAAGCGAAGATGTTCTCAGCCACAAGAACCTGGCAAGAACCTTCTTGGCAATCCACAGGCTAAAGAGAAGAAAGCAAGAGTAAACCATGCAAGAACCCTGTCTAAGGAAAACTCTATGAGTATGATAAAGTACTGGACATCATTTGTTCGAAAAGTCTTTTCTATGGAACCTACCATTAGTCCCACACAAACATTAAGACAGTTTGGAAACTAGTTCATGCAATACATGGTCTTATTGCCAATAGTAGTCTTAGTAAAGCCATTTAATAAATGTGAGGACAGCTAGATATACCTACACAACTCAGAATTGAAACAGAAAAAAATCTGTATTTGCTTACCATGTGACATCTCACACAGACAAGGTCCTGCAAATGGTAAAGTTGCTCCTGCTGACGCACAATTTGAAGCAATGAATTTTCACTCCACGCACAGTCGCATGGTTGGCCACAAGCTGAGACAATGCAACGCCAATCATGTTCTAAAAGTGCAGGGTCGCTCGGAAGCACCCAAAGCTGATGAGTCCAAACTCGGCATAATTTACAAAGTCGACATCCACCATAAACTTAGCCTCACATAACATAGTAAAACTGTTCTGGCTTATAACATGAGCTCTCGACCTCAAAAAAGCTCCTGGAATTTTTTTGAAAATATATGAAAATTTGTCAGTATATTACAATGCCAAAGTTCTGAGCAAGTGCATCCACATTTTCGTTATCTATGTCAACTGGAAGTTCTTAGTTTGATGAAAATACCTACATAGAGCAATAAAAAATAAACAAAATTCACATGGCCACAGAATCCGTAATTCTCCACATCAACTTCAAAAAAAAAATCAAGTACATTCTGAAAAGATCACTCATGCGTCCAGCACCACTATATTATCATGGTTCTGCCTTCCAAATGCTTGCAGCACTGTACATAACTCATGAAATGTGTTATGTACAGTGCAATCCACACTGGATAATACTTTTTTCTTGAACCACGCGCCGCTCTACAAATTCCCATCCAGAACTGTCACATAACACAATTGGAGAACCCATCCCCGACATGGATTCTGAGCAACCGGGACGGACATTCTTCAGACACATGGCTATATAATCCTCCACCTCCCCTCTTTTCGCTCACTGTTGACAAGCTTCCGCGATCGGACTCTTGGTTTACTACCAGGATCCCAATCGAATCTTCCTGTTGTGAACACGAAGAGAAGACAAACCCAACAACCCTACACTCGTCCAACATTCTGTGCATGTTGCACTGACTGGTTTCTAAAACTAACATGCGATGACGTGCAGTTGTTTGCAGAAAGAATGTCAGCAATGCTATGGTCTGTTCCTTTCCAAAGTCTGCATATTGAGAACTGCCACAAATATCAGTGGTTTCATAATATTGACCACCGGTGTAATTGTTTAGACATGAACAATTTTTTCAGTGTTTGATTCATCTGATCTCTATTTTGGAACATCACCTAATAAGTTATAACTTACGAGTCTTGCTTTAGTTAATTTGCAGATAATTAAATAATCCTTATATTTCAGACGAAGTCTCTGTCGTAAAACGCACCAGAGTTCTCTATTCAATTTCTTCCCTTCCCTGGTTACATTGCATGTGGAAAAAATTGGGTCTTGGTTCCTGGATCTGGGTTTTGCAAGATAAAAAGCTGCACTTTTTATCTTTGCAACGCATCAACTTTAGCTCTGCCAAAATTTTGAAGCCCAATAGTTGTACACAACAAATCGAATGGGTTGACGCAATAGAAGAAGATCGAGGACCAAAATGCACGCATTGCCGATTATGTTAATGTCGTCGCATGTGTGAATATAATCCCTACAACCTCAATGCCGACCAATTCCATTGCTTCGGGCTTCTAATCAGATCAAATCCACAAGGACGAAATTGTCGCACTTCTTAAGGGCAAACGATAATTCTACATGCCCACAATGCTCGAAATTGGTCGCTAATTAGAAGTCCCTTCATAGTGCAAAGACGGGTAAAAAAATCAACAGCAAGGTCGGAGACTTACCTCAGATTGACGGTCGCTGAAAGAAGAGGGATTCAAAGAGACATTTCGGCGGTGAGTTGGTGTCTACCTAAGTGGCCGTAGCAAGGAATTCGTAGCAGCGGCAACAGCAAGAAAGAAGAGGGAAAACACGGGGAAGACAGAAAATGACGGCAATGCAAAGATACTAGGATTGGTAGATTTACAACGTTTTCAAGGTTTCGAATTGGCGACGTGGCCTCAACAGAGGCCAGAACCCTGGTTCGCCTCCCATAGACTTCTTCTCGATGACCCAAGCCCACTAGACGAGATTTACCAAGGAATAGGTGAAATTTATAGCCAATAATATGGTGGAGTTGAACACCTCCCACAATTAAAATCCAAGCGTGTTCTAGATCACCAACCACTAGATCCCTATACATAATAATAAAAAGACTTCAGTATCTATCTAGTCTCAAAAACTGCCCGCTATCATAAATAATGGTACAAACACCCATCTTACCCCGCTTTCACCCCATATTAAAGACCCAATACGGAGAAAGACCTTAAAAAACTCTCTTCCTTCAACATTGCCGCCCTACCCCAAATCCAAGATCGCACCAACACACGCATACTCACTGTTAAAGAATTATGATAAATTTCATACCAAATCTAAAATATTGAAAAGTGCACTTTTGCAAGCCACTATTGTCTTCCCACCAATCACATACCAGACATTATCCCCCACCACCTCCCACAACCCCAAAACTCTACCTTGCATCCAAGATATAAGACAACCCCTAGGCACCCCCATCTCATACATACGTAGCTTTAAATCCACCAAAAAGAAAAAAGAAAAAAGAAAAAGACAAACAAACTAAAACAAATGGGAGCCGAACAACATACATATAAATTTCACTACCATTGGCAAGCCCCAAACACCAACCACTTCAAATGGATGACACAAACACTAATCTTAAACTCCGACACCATCCTCTATGAACACAACCTACTACTCATTACATACTCACAAAAATAAAACAACAAGACATAAATCAACAAATTACTCAATCACCTAAAACCCCAGCAATCACACGATAGACAAAAATTTTGCCCCAACACACCTTACCCTTCATACTCAAGAATGTAATCCAAACAGAGACATCATCGCCACATCGCCCACAATACAAATACACACCACCTGGCCCAAATACATGACAACATGGGAAGCTACCAAACCCCCTATACCACTTGAAAAATTAACATGGCTATGGGAAACATACTCACTCTATACACCCATCAAAAACCACACCCTCTCCCCATCTAGACAAGACTTTGTCATGGAAATTCTCTTATTAATCAACCGATGCATCAAACCACCTCCAAGACACAAACCACCCATGTCCCCCCTCATCCATAACCATAACACACTTTCATCATCAATTATAAACAAAATCATACAAACCTTCCAAATCACACACTCGTATTTCTCCGGTGCACTCACATGTCCCCATGCAATTATCACATTACCACTTTCCATATGAAAGAAATGTAATCTTTCGCTCACGAGGCCCAACCTTCTCCACCCAATGGAAAGGATGTGGGTACACCCATATAACAACCCTTGACCTACTCCCAAAAATTATCAAATGGCCAAGACTAGTGGCACACACCAATTACAACTTCACACCACTAGATGGAGAAGGAAAATGTAATATCGCACGAGCCAAAGTTTTCAATGGACCACTACAAGTCAATATTGTTGCTCGCCTACCAAGGTACCCCAATATTCTTAGAGCATGATTATATGCACTCAGGATCGCCATGGAACACACCAAAACGGTCCCAACACGTACATTCATAATCACATATAGCCTCAACAACATATATCTTCTCCTCAACCAAATAAGAAACCCATCCCCCCAATATAACCACCCATATAAGCTCTTCTTAGCCCTAATAGTAAATACACTAAAAACCTCCCATCACAATATTACCATTTGCAAAGTCAAAGCCCACACAAACATTGTTGGAAATGAGGAGGCTGATAAATTGGCCAAACAAGGAGTAGAATGACCCTACATTGAAGGCCCTTTCCATCTCATCGACCATTAGGCACCGTATTGGCCATCATTCCCCCTGACATCCACACAACATGATGGCTCAGTCTGCAACATGAAAAATCTACATAAAAAAAGAATACATAAGCGCATTTATCTCCCATGCAAAAATAAAACAACACAATACCCTTTATAGACAAATGGCTCTCCAACACAAACATACACATAAAATGGTCAAAATTATTTTCGATGCCCCTTGGAGAACCGATGTGTAAATAACACAAACCCTCAAATTTAGATATCGAAGATACTTAGGAAGGTACTAAAAAAAATACATTCTCAAACAAGACATATCCCCAACATGTAACCTATGCACATCCCACCAAAATGACACATGCCTCCACCTACTGTCATGTTGCACTAATAAACATAAACAATATAAGGACAAAACGACACAATAAAGCAATACACACACTAACGAACACACTACTAACCCACCCCACAATATGTTGCTTCACCCTAATCAACATTGGTAAGATTGAAGACCGCACACCTGACAACACCATACCCTTATGGCTACTCCCACGCACATGCTATCTACCAAGATGTACATGCCTAGCTCGGCATAAACCCGATATATTATGCAACTTAGGAGCCCTGTCTATAAATAAACCTCCCTTCACACCCAACCCAAACCTCAATGTACAATTAGTTGAACTCACTTATTGCAATGATATGTTCCCCGCAAAAGGCACCAACCGAAAACTTGGTAAATACGCCATTCTCCACCTGATCCTATCCCGACTAGGGTGAATTCTACTACCACCTACTATAATGACGGAATGAATAAGGAGCACTATACATACAAGAAATATAAACTCCTCCAAGACCTACAAATCTCCAACTCCAAAATCTATAAACTATTGGAATCCTTTTCCCAAATTGCTATAAGGTACCCAACACACATAATCCTAAACAAAAGGATATTTGAAAACAAACAAGCCCTGGTCCCACTTGACTCAACACACTTATTAATACCAAAACCCAAAACTAATATAGAACACATAGTCCTAACACTAACCACATGGTCGACATATGAAAAATAAGCACTAAGCCGCCCCCACTCTCCTGCTCACGCGCACATGAGTGGGAGACAGTGAATAGACATTGCATGTCAAGGTAAAAGACTTTGAAGTTTTTCCTTCTTTTTTTCCTTTTCTCTTTCCCATGCTCATTAAGTGGTCATATAGGTCCCCTCAATTATGATGACTATTGAACCTAGAACATTTACCATATTCTAGGCACATAGTCCAATCTCTTTTAAATACATGTCTTTTTGGTATTATTCTTGGAGCCACGCCTAAGTGCATACCACTCAAACAAAGGCTAGCGATGAAGATCAATAACCCAATTAGGCATGCCTACCTTAGGTAGCTTATATATTTGACCAACATGTTGTCAAATATGAGCAAGAGTTCCGTCATAGTCATTCCCCATAAGATCCATCATGGTCCCAATCTAGTAGAAAGGTCAAGCACTCAACCTCAAAGCTCAAGTGTAAAGTGCACTTGCATGCACTTGTGTGAGTATTCAACCGACTCCTAGCCAATGCAATTGCTCCTTTCTTCAATCCCTCGACCTCTTCAATGGAAAGGAGGCCTAAGCTCTTATGTCTAATGGTAGCAAGAAATTTGGGGAGCTTGGTGGGCACGCTTTTACTTCTTAGCACTCTTCACAAGAAAGATGATGTCACATTAACGCCACTTCAATTTTTCATATCTTGGACTTGAACCTTAGTGCAGATTCCTTGGGTCTAAATTCAACTCTCAACCAATAAGAACAATCGACTTTGGAATTTCTTGGTCTTCGGCCCAAGTGTAAACCCAATCTTTAGCATTAAATTCTTATTCAAACTGACCTCTTAAACGGACACCTATATTTGAGTGGTGTGGGGTTATGTGTGGATCTAAGAACAAATGTCCAAAAAGACACATGTCTAAAAAAATTGGACTACATGCTCACGATTTATTAACCATTCTAGGCGCAACAATTAGCATAATTGGAGCGATCTACATGATCATCCAATGAGGATACAAATATTCACTTTTATAATAGGTAAGATAATCACGATCGTCTTCATCAACTTCTCCCTAGACATCACTCTACTTCTCTACATTTCTTTAAACCACCTATTATCTGCCTTCCTAATACCACAATCTACCTTTCACATTAAAAAGAAGAAGAAAAAGAAAAAGAAAAAAGAAGCATCTATGATTCTTCTTCTTCTTTTTCCATCATTAGAATGCAACAATGCATACTAGCACCTATGATTGGATATATATATATCTGTGTGTGTGTGTGTGTGTGTGTGTGTGTGTGTGTTCGTTCAAGATAGGTCATATTCAAGAAACAAGTGTAAACAAATCTATCTTTGCTACTTGTTGACGGTTGATTACACTAAGCATATTTTAATGGATTTTCATGTTAGTTATATGAGATTTGAAGTAATTTATGATGATTATAAGAATTGAATTCATAATAAAGATATCAGTATGATTAAGAGATGATTGAGTAGATTAGGTGCATTTAAGTGAATGAAGTTTCATAATGCCAAAGAAGAATATGAGCTTCTTGATGGACTCATCACTGGATAATTTTATTTTAGTGTTGCAAATCCCTAGGTTCTGTACAAATAACAATTTTTACTACTTTTTCTTTTTCTTTTTTTGTGAAATAGACCCAATATTTCACAAGATTGCACAAGACAACAAGACATACTTACCCCCCTCCCTTCCGATAGTAACAAGTTTGACATTTCACCAAGTGGTCATGTGAAAAACAATATGAAATTGTATACACTAAAATATTAATGAGCGAATTTCTATGCTATGAAAAAAATGACTTAGTGATAACATACAACAACCCCTTAAAAAGATGAAACATGTTACATGCTAGATGTATTACTAAACCCTAAAGGCCGAAGTTAAATTACCCCAAATTTGTCTAATACAATTCAATCCCATTCAACAACCCATTGAAGAAAATTGGAACTTCTTATGATAGTTTTGACTATATGATTGAAAGCTTTATAGAGTTAGGATCGGTTACACAAATGTTGAGTTGCCAAAGTGTCCAATATTAGATGATTATAGCATAAATTTTTATGTTGGCATTGTTGAGCATTAACTACCCAAACCAAAATGTCCGCCTCGGCATTTAGGGGTTAATGAGTCTAAATATGGATCGCATGATTGGTGAATTTTGGTGTGATGATCAACTGGCCTTCTAAACTAATGTTTGCAATTAGTTGCCTTCACAAATAGGTTGCCTCTACACGCATGCAAATTACCTTGAGTCCATATCAGATTACAAAACTTATAACTTTGTTTATTCATCCATATAGAAACTCCATGAATTTTGTAATTCATGTATTTTGTTACTATGGTAAAAAAATGGTTCAAAACAGTGTGGAATGTTGATATCTTAGTGTGGGAGCAACCTACTACACTCTAAACTCTGTAATATCATGCTTGTGGCAAACCTAAATACTTGTGATATTAAAGAGTTATGTAGTATTAACTTGGATGTGTAATAAAAGAGAATTAGTGGAGGATGTGACATTACAGAATAACACAAAGTCAACATTACCATAATGGAAATAACTACAATGATGACAAACGTGCGAGCGTGTGGTTTGAGTTCTTTGACAATTTATTTGAATGTTAAAACCCATGATATTATATGGGAGGGGAATGTGACAATAAGGAGCGAGATTTGAATCGAGAACATCCGGTTCCCTGGGGTTTTGGGATATGAGAGAAGGAGCGACACTAAGCCCGGATTACTGCCAAATGACGTTGCCTTCGCCCTAAGGGCCAAGTTCCATGTGCCGATCTGGGTCCGTTTTTTTCAAAATAAATGGGTGGGCTGGTGAAAAGAGGGTGGTGTCATGTGCCCATCCTTCTCACCCAAGGACCGGTACCCCCCCCATGGATGGGTGTCCCAATGGGGGGGGGGCGCAATGGGGGGGGCTGCAATGGATGGGTGTCCCAATGGGTGTCCCAATGGGGGTGTCCCAATATTTTGTGTTGTGCTAGAATGGGTGCCAAAGGACCGGCGGTCCTAACGGTCACAAGAAGGGCATGTGCCGGTTAGAAAGCTACGGTGACCGGATCGGCCGGTCACCCATAGTACACCCTTGGATACTAAAGGCCACTTTGTTCTTCTAGTCCCTTCTTTTGAGGAGTATTCCTAGGGAACGTGTATTTTAAGATGTTTTTAGAATCTAGATGACCTTCATTGCCGGTGACCTTCTTAAAGTGTCATGTCTTATCACTCACCAAATTTAGTTAGAAAGTAGGAAATCAGAAAAAACCGGCACCCCACATAGAAGTACCCCTCCATAAAATGGGTGACATCACCCATTTTTTGGATGATGTCACCCGTTTCTCACCCATTTAAAAAACGGACCGGGACCGGCACATGGAACTTGGCCCTAAGACATGTTGATTACAGGGCCCTAAAAACCCTGTCAAAGTAGTGTGTCACCACCACGACTGTAGAATGATACTAGCCATAACATTGTTCAAATCCATAACAGTATTCTCTAGGACTGACAACATTCCACAAACTATTCCCTGATGTTTCCCACTTGCAGACTGATTGTGAGGAATATCAGGAAATATTCTATGGAAAAAATGTCAGTCCCACATAACACTGTTAGATCTGAATAATGTTATGCCTCTTTATCACGGAGGTTTATTAGTGTTAAGTGCTCATTGGAGTGGGTGGGTTAAGGTGATGGGCTTCAATCTAGAGGCAGTATAGCAGGTCAAAAGTTGCCACACTTGCTCCACGTTGGTGGCGGGATGGAGGTGTTGGCGACTCAAGAATTGGGTTTCAAGCTAGCAGGCTGCGGAGGTGGGAGCTCTCAGCTGACAACGGCTTCAAAATATGGTAAGAATTTGGGTCTATGATCTTGGGTTTTGGGTTTTCGGGGTAACTCCTGAAGTTTTCAGTTTTGGAATGCAAATCCAAATGCTAATGCTTTGTGGGCATTTATGGGTTAGGTGGTTTTAGCGAGTTTTGGTGAGCGACTGTGGTCATTTTGAACTCATGTGAGCTTTCAGGCCATAGTGAGAAAGAATCTAGAAGAGAAAAATATGGTTGTGGATTCTCAAGTTCAGAAGGTTTCTTTGAGATTCAATTGGTTTGAGTGCTTGATTTTCTTCGTATGGTCTCTAGCCATGCCCACACTCACTGGCGGACATACCCTTTTACGGTCCCAGTGTCCCACCAGAGTACGGGGCGGTTTTTTTGTCGCTTTTAGTTGAATCTTGCGTGTTTACTGGGTAAAAGCGAGCATAAAATTACCCATCGTGGTGGGAGCCTTCCGCTGGCTATGCCCACCATATGTCCATTGTGGGCATGGCATCTGCCTGTATCATGGGCATCCAAGCATCTTGAGTGGGTTCATGGGAATCTTCAACCCCTTATACCCTGATAAACTTTTAGGGTTTTAGGGTTTTAGGGCATAGGAAATAAAGTGGACACTAATCTGTGATTGTATTTGTATGAGGCTATTCAATTCAATTGTAAGTAATTGACATCCGCTCACCTTAAATCAGGCATGCTATCGTCCTCTGTTCATGTTGCCTTTTGGCATTGGGATAAAGGTCACGGAACTGAAATTGTCAGTTAGCTGTATGATCAGTGGTATGGCAGCTGTCCTTAGTCAGTACAATTGCAAGGAATCTGTTTCATTTACTGCAATTTTCTGTGCGACTCTGCAGATTCTGTCTTTTTGGAAAAAGTCTTGAACTCTTGTCTTTCTGCTGATTTAGTAGCTTGTGCACTGGTGTCCTAGTAGAGTAAGGTAAATCGGGTCTTAAATGGACAACTTTCTCTCTGCACACACTTCTTGTAGGATATGAAACACATCGCAGTGAGTGTGAGATGATAGGAAATCCAGATTTTTGTGCCTGTAGCCACTTTCCTCATAATTTTTGGAGCTTGCATGAATATCCTTTTCATTGTCAAAGTAAGGATTCTCTGAGTTATATATTCAATGGCCGTATAGCTCCCCTTCAATTATGTTGATACAAAGGTTCTTGCATGGTATATAGACCTAAATGGTATTGAAAACAAAAATACCATCAAATACCCATACCCTACTGGTAGCAAATAATCTGAAATTCTCATTATAGCTACCCGAATGGTATCAGGAAAAGATGATAACAGACCAACACTGGTCAGTGTTTGTTAGAACTAGAGTTGGGACAATGGTAGGGTGCATGTTTCTGAGCTGATTATTGTTTTTCTGGTACCATTCAGGCCTACATACCTATGTAAAATTATCCTACTATGAATATGGTATTGTGATCGTAAATGCCTGAATAATGTGGGTACTACAAGATGAGAGAATCTTTGTATACCTGAGCCATTATCAGTTTTTGACTAGTATTGCAATTTGATTTTGATGGGGTTGGGTCTTTGATACCGTGATTAATATTTTGTATTGATAGTATGCACTCATCTATACACTGGGCCAATGTTAGTGAGAAGTGAGCTGTTTGTGATGAGAAAAAGAGTGCTTGAAGTTGCCTGTCAATAAAAAAGGGGTCATTGTGTGCAAATGGGCAACAAAGAATGCTCATAGTCGCGGATCAAGTATGAGTATTTGACTGGTATTTTCATTTTTTAGTGGTGTATGTTCTTTGATACTGTTCTTTGATATTGTGTATAGATTCCATGCAATCACTTGTATACCGGTCCAACATAGTGAGAATGGAGAGCTGATTGTGGAGAGAGAATCGAATCCTTGAACTGTTCTGTGAGGAAAAATGGTCATTGTCGTGTGCAAGTGGGTCAAAATGAATTCTACAATTGTTGGCCATAAATTTGGAGAGTTTGTTTTCAAACCCATTGAGAGCAAGGCATCCTCTGTGGTACTGGGCGGGATTTTTCAGGATTGTTTAGTGATGTGTAACCAATTGCTTGTAGTGGCAAGTCTTGTTGTACCCACCAAGTATCAATGTTCGACTTGTAACACAAGGTTGATATTGGTGGGGTAGTTTCTTTGATGCCATTATTGATATTGTATATTGATATCAAACAGACACCTATTATTCCCGGTCCAACATTAGCGAGAACTGAGGGCTGCTTGGGGTGAGAGAAAAGAGTTCATGAAGTGCTTTGTCAGAAAATAGAGTTCAAAATGGTCATCATGTGCAAGCGGCCAACAAAGAATGCTCATAGTGTCACGGTATAAAGTAGATGGTCTCAAATAGTTAGTTTTCCTACTAGCCCACTTCTCATAGGATATGAAACACGTATTCATACAAGATGGTTAGCAAATCCAAATTGAAACTGTAGACACTATTACTCATCTTTTTTTGAATTCATATGAATATCTTATTCATTATCAAAGTGAAGATTCTCGTGCTCATTAAAGGGTCATATAGGTCTTCTCAATTATGTTGACTATTGAACCTAGAATGGTTATTATGTTTTGAGTGCAGTCCAATCTCTTCCAAGCACATCTTTTTGGTATCCATTCTTGGAACCACACCAAATTGCATACCACTCTAATATAGGTGTCCGATTAAAATAAGTAACCAAATAAGACACGTCTACCGTAACTCCAACTTGCCCAATTGTATTTTCTCTGTGCTGTAGTGCGGTATTTTTAAGTGATCTGTAACTAATTTCTTGTATTGGATCTACAGGGTTAGGGAAGAATTCCAATACATGTTTCAAACCATGGCAGAGGGATCACAAAGAGCGGAGTCGCTCATCAACAGGCAACCTCTGTGTGAAATGCACTGTGACAAGATTGCCAACAAGGAGGGAATCAAAAGAGGTTGGGAATGCTACAAAGACATTGTTAAGTGAAGACCAGATGCCAAGGCAATGGTACAACATTATCCCAGACTTGCCATGCCCACCGCCTCCCCCTCTCCATCCAGGCACTCTTCAACCTCTTCAGCCCCAAGACCTTGCCCATCTCTTCCCAAAGGCCCTCATTGAGCAAGAAGCTACGATGGAGCGGTTTGTCGATATTCCTGACGAGGTTCTTGAAGTCTATAAGTTGTGGCGTCCGAGCCCGCTTTACAGGTAAAGTTTCTTACTTGAACACCACTAAGGTAGATAGGTCCTACATGGTTACTTTTCCCGATTAGCCCACCTCACCTAGAATATGAAACACGCGATTAGTACAAGATGGTTAGCAAATCCAAATCGAGGCTGTAGCCACTTCCTCATGATTTTTGGAGCTTATATGAAATTTTAATTCATTATCAAAGTGAAGACTCTAGTGCTCATTTAATGATCATATGGGCTTGTAATTATGAATGGATAACAAAAAAAACTGGACTACGTGCTCCATATATAGACACCATTTTAGGTTTGATATTTAACAAGTTTGGGAGGCCTATGTGATCGGTTAAAGAGAGAGAGAGGATCTTCACTTTGACCTTTAATAATATTATATCTCAACTCCGATTTTGAAGCTTGAAATAACAATCTTTGTGAATGCGCAATTGCTAATTGGATGAGACAATTCCCGATCCGATCCAATGGTGTGACATGTATGTGGAGTTGGAGGTGTCCACAATAAGGCCACGTACTTTAGAAAGTTTTGATAAATTTTGCAAGAGTGACCATTCTCACAAGAAATTCCTCATTGTTACATGTATCTGTGGAGAAACTCTTAATTCTTGTCCACAGATTTGTAGTGAATAACATACACCAAAATGACATGTGTTATGATGAGATTAGACTGTGCTCTAAATGTAGACGTCATTCTAGGTTCAATAATGAACACCACATTTGGGAGAGTCTTGGTGACCACTCAAAGGGAAAGAGAATCTTTACTTAGAGCTCTTACAACTTTTGCATCTCAACTTTGATTCATGATTCATGATTCATTGCAATAACTAACCATATGAGACAACTCCCAACCCGATCTGAAGGCAAAATTGTTTGTGGAGTTGGAAGTGCCCACAATAGGGCCACATACCTTATATCAATATTCACAAGAATGTTGGATGATGAGGAGGTGTTGTTATCCTCTCAAGCATTAAAGTTATCTGTTAAGTCAATTGGAGTATTGGTTGTTTTGCACACAAAACTTTCCAAGCTCGGTAAGTTTTCGGTGCATGCTCGGAGTTGGTGTGGAGGTTTGAAGGAAGATCATTCTACATTAGTTCATTGAGGTCCAAACTCAATTATAGCACCTCTTGGCCTGTCAGAAACGAGTTTGGCCCTCAATGAACCTATATAGAAAGTTCTTCATTCAAACCTCCACATTGGTTCCAAGCATGCATTGAAAACTTACCAAACATGGAAAGTGTCGTATGCAAACAACCAACTCCCGATCAAACTCCAGTTGAATTAACAGATAACTCTATTGAAGGCCCACTCTATTAACTCTATTGCACATACTCACTCTGTTGGCTACCTTTGCCTAAAGGAGAATCCAAGATTGATCTGTGAGGACATTGGGTGGTATTCACAGGGCCCGGAGGCTGGAAAAATTACTGGGAACCCCGGCACGCATTTACTACAAATATGAAGGTGTGAGTCCTGCAGGATCGCACAAGCCCAACACGGCCGTGCCCCAGGCATGGTATAATGCACAGGAAGGTGTGAAGCGTTTGACCACAGAGACAGGCGCAGGACAATGGGGCTGTGCTCTTGCATTTGCATGTGGCCTTTTTGACCTTGAATGTGAGGCAAGTATCTTCTTCCAATCTCATGCTATCTAACAATGTTGTACATAATAGAGTTATCCTCTAACTCAAGATGAATTTTCATCAAGAGTTGGTTGTTTTGCATACAATACCTTCCATGTCAAGTGTAACATTCTATATTGGTGCTAAAATGAGTTTGGCTCTTAATGAACTGAAATAATAGGATGCTCATCATTCAAATTCGAATACTACCTCCAAGCATGCACCACAAGTGCAGAAAGAAATTAGAAAAGAGTTCCTTTATTGTAATAACGTTTGAGCTTCTCCCACATGGGTTCACAATAATCTGCTTGAATTATAAAAGAAACTTAATACCAGTTCTCGTCAGTTTCTGGCACTAGGTTTCATCTAGTGCTGGAGTAAAGTACCAGAGTAATTAGAGAATGGAATTTTCCTTTAGCTTTAACAGGAACTGATTTCAGTGTTCTCTCTAATTCATTGTAGGTTTTTAATTGTTCTCCTTTTGATTGCTTTGAATTGAGTCTGTAACTCTCAGAGCTTTGAACTAACCATCTGAGATAGGTGGATTCTTTCAGGCAGATTGATGTGGCTTGTCCCTGGTCAAATGTCTTGTCACCAGTTTGGCTGTCGCCGCATATGCGTTTTGCTTGCTATTTCATTAGATTCTGATTTGATATCCTTTTGGTACCTAGATTGAAATAGGAAGCAAAGCACACACGAGGGAATTAACCATAATGGTGGCAATTCGTCGGACCAGTGGCACAGTCTGTGTGGGTAAACACCTTTTTCGGATGTTTAATCCGAGGCTTTTAGAGTTGCATACTCAATTTAAAGCACACATAAGGACAACAACCAAAAACCAAAATGAAATAGGAAGCAAAGATCACATGGCTGGTGTTTTTAAAATTTTTAAATCTGCCAGTAAGTTATTGTCCAAACAACTTCAAAACTCACGAGGATCCATGGGGGGTAACTCCCATGTAGAGGTATGAATCACAAGCAGTAATGGGGTGTTTTGAAGAGGGCTATGAAGTAATGCACATATTCATGGGGATGATCTGCATATGTGATTAGTCCTGGTATATATCATTCATATTCTCAAAATGAATTACCCTTTCCCTGATTTTTTCTAATGCTTTTATGATTTCCAGACATTAAATGAGACCCTGTTTTTTATTGCACCGCGTTTTCTCATGGAACACCAGTTAATCCCCCCCTTGCGAGGCTCCAAATTGTATTCCCTTGCATTTTATTTTGGCTCGTGGGTTCTTCTCCCCTTAGGTGTGGCAAGTGCGCGCGTCCTATGACCAAAAACCCTACCGCAAGTCGATGATGCAAACTTGGGGTGCCACTGTCCACCCCTCCCCCTCCCCGCTCACGAAATCGGGGAAAGCCATTTTGGACAAGGACCCCTTCAGCCCGGGGAGCCTCGGGATCGCGATCTCCGAGGCCGTGGAGGCGGCGGCGTCGAGGGGCGACACGAGGTACGCGCTGGGCAGTGTTCTGAACCATGTGTTGCTCCACCAAACCATCATCGGGGAGGAGTGCTTGCGGCAACTTGAAATCTTGGGCGAGACTCCGGACTTGCTCGTTGGGTGCACGGGCGGAGGGTCGAACTTTGCGGGCCTTGCGTTCCCATTTATTCGGGAATCGATGGCGGGGAAGATGAGCCCCGTGATCCGGGCGGTCGAGCCGGCTGCGTGCCCGTCGCTCACGCGAGGCGTCTATGCTTACGACTTCGGGGACACCGCAGGGCTCACGCCACTGATGAAGATGCACACGCTCGGCCACGACTTCATTCCCGACCCGATTCACGCAGGTGGGTACCTCGTTGCCACTTCAACTTATCACAAAACTCATTTTAGAGGAAAAAAGTGCAATGTAAACCAATAAATTTATAAACTTTCATGATTATTGCATGGTCTTCTTATGATCTTCTAAAGTGGGTCACATTGTACTACACGGAGCAAATAGTTGAATAAAAATGTTGCATGTACCATAAGATAATTACACTGATATCTGCAACTACGTTGCCTTTGCAAATAGGTTGCTTCTTCACCCAAGAAAATTACCTTGGGGTTGAAATCAGATCACACAAACTTCCAACTTTGTTCAATCATCCCTACAGCAGACACAGTAATGCAATGTTGTTATTTTGTTTCTGTGGTAGTAGTTATTCAAAATAGTGTGGAATGTCGATAGATTAGCATGGAGCAACCTTATGGCACATATTATCGGTGTGCATTTCACACTGCTAGGTATGAATTTATCATAATAATCATATAATACACCACCCTTTGGGATTTTGGGATGTTCACTCCCATCACCCCCATCCCCCCAAATTCTGTAAGGTGCGTGGACCTTATGTGGGCCATTCTTCTTGAGGGTGGCTTGTGGAGGGATTAATTTGATGTAGATGCAATAAAATGTTGAACTAACATCATAATTTCATGATTATTGTCGAGATGATTGCATGGTTTTTTTAGTTTCTTTTAATGTGTGTCCCATTTTGCTACTATGAAGCAAATACTTAAATAAGAATACTGCATTTATTATAAGATAATTACATTATGCACCGCTAGGTATGATCTTACCATAAAAATCATATAATACACCACCCTTTGGAAATTTGTGATGTTCTGCTCGCATCTCCCCATCCCCCAGAATTCTCTAAGTTGTGTGGACCTTATGTGGTCATTCTTCTCAAGGGTGGCTTCAGCTTAAGGTCTTAACCTGGTAATCACCTTTGAAAAGAGATAGTGGTCTTCAAGGGCCTTCTAATTCTCATGATGTCCTTTTTGGGATGACATAGAGTTAGACCAACTTGAAGATGAAACAACAACATAATTCACGCCAATGGCAATATGGGAGTTGTCTCTCTCTTTTGCTACATTTAAGTGATGTATGACAAGGCTTGTAGCTAAGAATCAATGCCAAAAACACTGACCATATTTGAGTGGTATATGGCAAGACTTGTAGTTAAGAGTTGACACCAACAAATACATGTGGTACAATGAGGTTTGAGTGTATATGCTCAAAATAAAGACACCCATACTAGGTTCGGTAGTAAACAACACAATCGGGAGGGCCTCTATGATCGTTTACAACCTTTTGCATCTCGTGGAATTATGATTAGGATGAAACTTGAAATGAAAGTCTTCATGATTTGCATCTGCTAAAAGGATGAAACAATTTCCAATCCAATCCGACATTCAAAATTGTCTGTGGAGTTGGATATGCCCAGAATAGGGCCACACACCTTATACCATTTCTTCCGTGTCACCTTTGAAGCTTGCTTTTCCTAAATGCATGTCATGAAATGTCATTTGATGATAATAGAGTTTTGCATAAAGTCTTGGCATCAAACTCCCCGTTGAGATGGCTAAAATGTGAGTTTGAGAGCTTATGTATACAGTCACCCAAGTCTTCTTAATGCTTAAATTACCATACTTAAAGAGTGATGTTGGGAGTTAAAAAACCGGCTTTCTAGTTTGTCCTTCTAGAATGTGTGGGTCACGCTAGCCTTACACATGCCAATCCGGGATTTAAGGTGGCGTGTCCAATGTCCTTTATATCCTACAGTTTTGGGGATAGAAAGAGGAGGTCCAAGGAGTTTCGCATAACTTTCAAACTAGGCTCTGATACACAACAAGCTAATGAGCTCTTTATAGAAAATTCCCTCAAAGCAGGATCAAACTCATGACTTCGTCCCTCTTTCAGAGACTGTACGTATAACTCCAATGCATGGGACTTTGGTAGAGGTAAAGCTTGATTCTGGAGTGTCAAGGTCTGCAGTTCCAGTTCCTAAACGGGTTATTTTTTTCTCTTGGTTGCAGGCGGTCTCCGATATCATGGTATGGCACCGTTGGTATCACATATCTATGAGCTGGGCCTGATGGAAGCAGTTGCAATCCCCCAAACTGAGTGCTTTGAAGGTACATTCCCTAACATGATGTTAATTTTTTTCAAACCATTGCAATGCGTGCCTTGTAACAGCGAAAAATCATTCAGTTGGGATTTTGTACTCATGTTTGTCCCTAAGCCCAAATATTGTTTGTGCATTCTGTGCATGGCAAACCAATTTCCAAATCCATATATCATCAACACTGATCTCGTATCGATTCCAGAAAGAAAGATGATCTTGATGTTGCCACCGGTATAATTATGGTGTTGCTTCATTTTTGAGTCGGTCCAAGTATATATGTAATCTCAAAACATGCATTATGTGATATAGAAGGCAAACACCTTGAATGGACATTGACAAACTAGCTGGAACGTATCACCCCCAAGGGCAAACCCCTAAGTTCCCGTATGGTTGGTTGACAATATCCAATTCACCCAGATTTGCTCACTATGATTGGGTGAACCATATGTGGTAGGTTGCACCATAAGTCAAGTGCTAGGAAGGTCACCCATCCAAGTACTATTCTAGTCTTAGGCGGCTTAACCTCGGAGTTCTCATGGGATCTGGATTGAGGCCTTGGGCTTAAGCCACCCCACTGATTCAATCACATCAACTGCAACATTGGGTCTATTCCAACATAGGGTTCCAACTTATATCTTTTGTTTCTATATTTTGTAGTTGCAAAGGCTGAATAATGAGCTTTGAAAATGATGAGGAAAGTGGCTATGACCTTGATTTGGATTTTCTAACCGTCTTGTACGAAGCGCGTGTTTCATATCCTAGGAGAAGTGGGCAAGTTGGACAATGTAGCCATTAATATCCATCTACTTCATAAATGTTTTCACCACATCATCCGCCGCTCATTTGTGTACTTTTTATTTCTAGTCCCTTTTCTGACATACTTCCAACTGTCCTGAGGCTTTCCACCTTGTTCTTGCTGAGTGCAAATGAGCATTAACATAAGTGCGCCTAATTTGCTAACTTATCTCAACCAGACACCTATATTCAAGTGGTGTATATCCAAGACCGGACACTAAAAAAAACATGTGATGAAAAGTGATTGGACTGTGTGCTCAAAATCTGTCAATTATTCTAGACTTCACTGTGAACATAATTGAGGGGACATACATGGTGATTTAGAAGAAAGAGGACCTACACTTCGACAATGAATAAGATATTCATACGAGCTCCAATAAAAATGGGGGCAATGGCTACGATCTACACCTGGATTTGCTCATCCTCTTGTACTAATCGTGTGTTTGATATTCTAGGAGAAGTGGGTGCGGATTGAAAGTTGTCCGTTTCAAGCCCACTTACCTAATGTAACTCGGGGTTTGGATTTTGGGGTGCCACAGGTGCTTTAAAATTTGCACGCACGGAGGGCATTATTCCAGCACCGGAGCCCACTCATGCCATTGCAGCAGCCATTCGGGAAGCATTGAAATGCAAGGAGACTGGGGAGGCCAAGGTAATTGTCACAGCTCTCTGTGGCCATGGCCACTTTGACCTCGCTTCCTATGACAATTTTCTATCTGGTGGATTAGTAGATTTGGAGTACCCGGAAGCCAAAGTTCAGGAAACGATGGCCAGGGTCCCTAAAGTATGATGACCTTGGAGGCTTGTGGAGGAGTTGTTAAAGACTTGGAAGCTTAGAAGAGGCAGGAGGTATCGAAGGTTTGGAAAGCTTTGAGGAGCTTTGAGGTGTTGAGGATCTTGAAGGTTTAGAGGAACTTGGAGATGTTGCAGGTGAAGATTATTAGAAGTGTGGTAGAGACCATTCTGAAGCTTTAAGGAACACTGAAGAAGATTGGTGAGACACCTTAAACATTTCATGAATGAATAAAATAAGGATATGTGCATAATGTGCATATGTACATTATGCACATTATAGGGTATGGGTTTTTAGCTTACAAGCAAGCTTGCTTTAGGAGCTTCTGATGTAACATTGAGATTCTTTTAAAATTTGATAAATTATGAGAAACTTAGTTGTTGGCACCAACCCTACCTCAAAGTTGACTAGTTATCAAAATACTAAGTTTAAATGAGTAAGGGACAATGTTACGTGCTTGATGGCTCCCAAAATGGTGCATCGTGTTTGTCCCTTCATCATTTTTCAAGAGATTGCAATCTAGTGGGGAGGCGAATCCCCATTATCAACTACCAACTCAATAGAGAATCAACTCTTATATTAGCTCCCGGAATATGTGAACGGTGCCTTCGATGAGGAAAATTGTCGATTTCCCCACCTGTGTGGCCCTCCCTTGAATAAGCCTTACTTGAAATCCTTCTTTACATAATCTAATCATTGGGTGCTCACTTAAGGTGATGCCATGAAATGAAAAATATGGTACATTTTAACACATGTGACACCCACCAACCCGGGGTTGTATTAAATTTTAGTCATTCAATTGGTAGGATTGATACAAACTCTCTATGTGATTACTCTGATATAATATCATATACATACATACATACTCCCCAAGGTAGTCACTACCTATAGCCTAGCCCCCAAGGAATAAGAAGACCATAGCCTCATCAACTGTAGGCCATAGGCAAAAGAATTGAGCGTGCAACTAACTTCCATCATGCCACCAAGGTATTCAATGACATCCAATTTCTACTAAAGATAAGAGGAAGGTAAAAACAAAAACAAATGCAAAGTGTGCACAAAACGTCTACAAAACATCTCCCCAAGCACAAAACTAAACTCTCTCTAAAATGCCTAATACATAACACTCGATCTCCATCACTAAGCAAGCCACCTCCCACTGAGCAACCATATTCCTCCAACCATAATAAGAACTCACAGGCAAAAGATTAAGGTTCAGTCACAATTCAAATACATCACGAAACCCTAGCTCCCAGCTAAAGGACACGTCTCTTAAACTCACTTTCACCTACTTCATGCACACAAGAGGACATGAAACTGAGTTGCATGACATGGAAATCGCAAGAAACTACACTAAATATGATATGTAGTGTCATCTGGTATCTAATGTCGTTGTGGAAACTTTTTATGGTGACAGCTCTTATGAAATAAGTGCAGACCATGGACAACTAACTAAGTGGGCATCTATTAGCTAGCTAAAAGCTTCAACTACGCATGAATTCAGTGCCTCAAAAGAATAGCAAGCTCAAACTAAGTGCCATAATCCGGGCGAGGAAAGTTAGATAGCTGAAGTTAGCTAATAACTAGCTAGAATTTGAATGTGATCTTGGTGGAATGAATGATGTCATTGCACCCAAATGGTCGGTCATCTCTTAGACCCAGACTCGTTGAAGTGGCTATGTTTTTGAAACTAAACATGAGCCTGATTCTTAATATTCCAACAGATGTCATGGAATCTCTGATTTGGAACACCTTGATTCCATCTCATCCTGAATTGCCAAATGATAATGATGATTCCGATGATAATGAAAATGAAGAAGATGATGATGATAATGACGATGATGATCTATCACCAGTGCCAATCGAAAGTAAGGATGCCGACTATACAATTTCCTTGTGCAACAACATGAAAATATAAAGCCAACTAAGAGCAATACAACCATATATATATATATATATATATATATATATATATATATACACATATATGTATATATTGTTTGAATGAATTTCTTTATGGTTTAGAATGAATATGCATGTCACACAACTTTTTAGCTTCAGATTAGTTAGCTAACTAAAGCTAAGTAAGAATCCTAGGTTCCGTGAACCTAGCTAACTAAAGCTAAGTGACAAATAAGGTCCCGGAAAATTTAGCTAGGTGATGCTAGTTACCCAACAATCCAAGGTCTAAATAAGTGTACAAATATTGTCATGCATGATGGATGAGTTCATCCGTTGCCCAAAACCCTCCTCGCGGATTAGTTTCATCTTCTTCCTTGGAGAGACTTCCCATATTGTGCACCCTAACATTTATGCGATCAAATATTGTCATGAATGATTGAAAATTGGATGAAAAATCACTTGGTAAGTGATGGTAAATGCGACACTGTAAATCAATCTCTAATCCCCAACAAAATTGTACAAGGAATGACAATTGATGTTGGGTTAACAGTCAGTGTTGGTGACACTACACCACGGTTCACAATTAGTGGAGAGTGGGACACTAAGGATCGGTGGCACAAAATATATCATATTTATTTAGTGTAGATTTAATGTCACGGATCTTTGCCCTTTTACGCACGCAAAGTTGGAGGAGTGAGAGCATTGGAAATAAAAGCGGGCTCCGGGAAATGGCCTTATTGCAAGGAAGTTAAGAAGATAAATACTTGCAGTGATGCGAGGTAAGAGTAAGGGAACTTGCTGTTGTTGAAGGTGGAGCGTTAGATTGCTTGTAGTCAATAAAAATGTAGTACTAGAAGGGATTGTAGAAGGTAGAGCATTAGATGGCTTGTAGTCAATAGAAATGTAATGAAAGAGGCACGAGTAACAATATGATTAGAATAAGGCCACAACGTTGGTCCGAAAGAGATAAGAGTTATCTTGTATTGTTTGTATGAACCGAGAAAAAGAAGAAAAGCAATAAAAGACAAAACAAGAAGAGCATGAGACCATCTCACTGCAAGCATTATTCATATGCCTTTGTGTCTGTGTTCTTGCTTGTATGCTAGCGATTTGAAGGGGAGGGGATGCAGGGAAGGGACGCAAGAGATGGTCCCTTCTCCTCCTTCCCAAAGTCGCGCCTCTTCTTGTCCTCCAAGCTTTGCAAGGGATGCGCTCGGGAACTCACACAAGAGTGTCACCACACTCCCCCTTTAAACGGGCCCTTATAACGCAAGCTAGAACTCAAGCTAAGGTAAAAAAAAAAAGATAGAATGTGAGAACCGTCACACCCGTGGGGTAGTGTTAACCCTATATTTTCAAACGTAAAGTTCACTAGGTTTACATTCGAGCAATGAACGAGCGGAACCGACCACTACACTAAATATTGTATTTAGTGCCACCAATTCTAATTGTCTTGCTCATTTCTAATTGTAAACCCCGTGTAGTGTACTATAGTGTTACCAACACTAAACGTTGACCTAACCTTATTTGCCATCCCTTGTAGATTTTTTCAGGGGCTGTAGATTTTACAGTGTTGTAAATAATGCCACTTACTAAGTATGGTACCAAACTTTGTTTCAGTAATCGGCATTTGGATGAACGAAAAGTAATTTGGGATGAGAGTACTTTGTAAAAAATAAATTTAAAAAAATAAATCAAAAAATCAAAAAATATTGTCACTAGAAAAGTTGTCAGAGTGACACAAAATACAACATTCAGTGTAGTGTAGTTACAGATGAACTCTGAGTTTGAGAACGAACCGGTTGAAGTTCAAGACTTCAAGGAAATCACAAAACATTTCAGAAGAATCCACAGAATATACCTCAAATTATTAAAGGAAAACGTACAGATCACAACATGTAGTTAACCGGTTGGACTTGGAGTCAGTAGGGTTTTGACCAATTGTGCCCAAAATCCTCCCTACAAGTGGGAATCTTCGTATCTTACTAGAAGTGGGTGCATAGAGATAAGCATCCAAATTAGGGCATGTCTACCCACAAGACCATGTAAATGAGCCCATTTTATGTGGTCACCTTATCACATCAAAATCGAAAAATTAAGGATGCGGTTAAGAAAAGCTAACTCACGAGTAAGCGTTGTTTTCTTGTGATGCCATTTGGATATTTATAGCGAGGTTTTTATCTTTTTGATAGTAGGGTATGGGTGTTTGTCATTATTTGTGCTTAATACCATTCAACTCTACATACCATGTAAAACTTTCATGCTTAGGAGAAAATTTTCCCTAGTATCAATATGGTTGAGAATGGTGTTGACTCACATAATAACTCGGATATCTCAATAACATAGGTATCTTGGTTCTCAAAGAATCCATTAAACGCCACTACATCGGATATTTATGATTTGAAAAGTCTCTTGGGTGGTTAAGGTAGACGTGCCTAATCCAGTCATTCATCTCAATCAAGCACCTACATCTGAGTGATATGCGATCAGGTGCGGCTCCAAGACCAAATACCAAAAAGGCGTGTGTTTAAAAGACACATATTTTCCACGAACCTTGGTCACAACATCATGACTTGCTATTGTAGTGTAAACATATCCTAAGAATGAATCATGATGTTGTAATAAGTGGAGAGAGCTTCTGTGACATTTGTTCACTCGGCTTGGTTATACACGAACCTTTCAAGTAGTTTTGAGATATCAAACTTTGTGGTTGGGACATGGTACACCGTGATGTTTCATTGGCACTAAGGTAGACAAGCCTACGATGGTTAATCACAGCAATTTGACATATAGAGAACCTAGAACGATTGAATAAAAATCACATGAACACTTCAACACATTCAAAATGAGGGTAATGAGCATTGAGCCTCAAAAGTTTGGGTGCTTGGATTAACACCTTTGTAATTATGAAAGTGTTACTCGTAGGTTTTCTAACTTTGTTTTTTCCTTTCACTATGCACATAGTCAAACTTGGATATGTACACATGTGTTAGAAACAACTTGAGACCACACTAAAATTGTCATTTAGTGTCACATGTTGGTTAAAGTGGCCTCCGTGACTAGTCACACATCCACATGTGTCCCATGCCACTTTATGAGGTTGCCATCCAATGCTTGCACAATCATTCATGTGGCTCAATGACAATTAAATCATATATATGTAAAGTAGATGTGCCTAATTCAAGGATTGATCTTAATTGGGCACCTATGATTGAGTGATATGTGATTGAGTGTGGCTCCAACAAACATACAAATAAATAATGTGTTCAAAATAGGTTCGACTACGTGCCCAAATATGATGACCATTCTAGGTTCAATAGTCAACATAGCTAAAGGATCCACATGATCATCTAATGAGCGAGAGATTTTCTCTTTCATGATATATTCAAAATATTCGTGTAAGCTCCGAAAATCATGAGGAAAGTGATTACAACCTGGATTTGGAGTTGCTAGCCATCTTCTACTAAGCGCATGTTTCATATCCTAAGACAACTGAGCTAGTTGCAAAAAAAAGGAATTCCCTTCCACCTTATAGTGCAGTGTCTGAATAAAGCATGTCTACCTCAACGTTGCCCCTTTTTGAGGAACTGGTGTTCAATACCCACAATTTAGCTTACGATTGTGAAGAGTTCCTTCCATCCCTTGGTTGCGGATCTCAAGCCCCGTGCTTTTGAGCATGTCACTGGAGTCGTCATAAGATCCTCGACTCTAGGCCACTTTTCACCTTGCTATTTCAATTGATTGAGATGTGAACGCTTTACACTACGTTCTCTTCATTCGAGCTGATAGGGTGTCGTCAAAACGACGCCCTCCATATGTATATTGTTATGTGGCTGAAAACTCGTGCGAATCTCAAGTGTTGATTCCCCAAACGCAAGAGTCACTCTATTCGAGCTTCCCAAGGGCAAGAGATATTGATGTCCCCATATGCATTTCCTATTCTATGCATGTGGGCCTCGGAAACATGCATTTAATCGAGGAAGACATGATAAGATATTCCATGGGAGCTTCAAAAACCACAAAGGAAATGGCTATAGCTTTTATTTGTATTGCATCATAATCTTGTACCCAACGCGTGTTTGATGTCATAGGAGAAGCGGGTTGGGAGCTAAAAGTTGCCCGTTACGGGAGTCGGATTAGCCACCACCGCCCATGAGGTGAACATGTGCATGTTCTAGAAAGTTTTTATTTGTGTGCTCAAGCTCTTCCATTCATCTTCAAATTGAAAAAGAAAAAAAGAAAGAAGAAAGAAAAGAAAATAGAAATATCCAACCATACAACACTTTTGGGTGATCGGCACATGCATTAGAGGAATGTGGCACTTCCAACTCCCACAAACAACTTGGCAGTTGGATTGGATCAAGCATTGACTCATCCACTTTACAATTGCAAATCACAAGGATTTTCATTTCAAGTTATGAGAGGTTAAAGTGAGTATGCTCTTTCTCATAGGCCCTCCCGATTGTGTTACATAGGTATATTGAGCTTAGAATGATGTATATATTCTTACGACATAGTCCAACACGCATCTTTTCAATGTGCGTTCTTAAGAACAAGCATTGTAACCACCCAACCCAATGTTTAAGTATATGATTAAGAAAATGGATCAACATGACCCTTGCATAATAAGGGCCCATTTGCACAATCTAAGATGAGTTATGAATGCACATTTTCTAAGTGTTTTTGGAGGATTCTGACAATAGAGAAAGCCAAGGCACCGTGAAAGCAACACATCCGTACTTACAAAAATAAAATAACAACTGTTAATCTTCTCATATTTAATGTACGAGTAACTTCTTCAAAAGCCCGTCAAAAATATCACTCTCAATGTTTTGATATGAAAGTTGATATGGTTGACTAGAATTATGCGTACCTTGTCGCAAGTTAGGAAAAGTTGCGGATATGGTATGGGCATCAAGTACCACTTTTGTTTCTTACGACATAGTTATAAATGAAATGAGACGTACTTTGTGTTGGAATGCCCCCTTCACAACTCCATTAATGTCTCAAGGCTCAAGAATATGTCTTTAAGAACGTAGAACTAGGTAATCTCAAGTCTATCCACAATACTTATTCGAGCATCAAGTCAATCGATTGCCACCATTATCTCGCAAAAGCCAATGCCCTACCTCATTCTAGAGATTTAGCCTTCTCGACCCCACCTTGGTGTACTCCTCTAGTTCCATAACCCTTTTTTGGCTTCTTGGCTTTAAGAACTAACTTTCAATTACATGCCTTACACATAGCAACAACTCTTACAAACAAAAGGGGATTGGGACATGAATTTTCTTAAGGAAATGATGACTATATAAAGTATTTCCGCATGTCTCAACCATGTTGATTGTGCATCTCAGGTCAAGGCATCCATAGTCGACCAATTTCATTTAACCACTCACTAGGGGTGCATGTAATGTCGACATGAATGAGGTCTATATTGTTTAGGCCAACAAAGTTAGGGTTTAAGCTCATGTGGTGACGGCTTGTGATCAACTAGAGTAAAGGCACCCATAACCGATCGTTTTCAAAGATTCGGTGCCAAATATGGAGAAGTATGAGGCAATGCAATATTTCCCCATGTTGGAAGATAGAAATTGGAAGGACTACAATTTTTTTGATAATTTTAATCCTTAACTTCAAATTATTGTGAATTTTTGAAACCAAAAGTTGGCCTGAACATATTACCAATGTCTAGAATCTTCTATGACCGTTGATTTCAACCGCTCATGCCTCCTCATTTTAGCACACAAAACCAAGACATGTGCTATGGGATTATTGGTTCCGGCTACATCGAGATTCAACCCCAACCTGATTGGAAACTTAATCCCAAACTAATCAAAATTCCGGGGTCCTAACTAGGAATAGATGCCTCTACTATACCCTCCTAATGACCCCCTCCCACCTTACTTTACCAAACAATCAAAGTATTTCCTAAAAACCAAGTAAAGCTCCCTCGGTTATAGCGGAGGCATCCGGCTATCCCAATGCACCTACAAGGACTTGCTCCGGAGATTGTCTAGTAGGTTTTAGTTAAGTAGTTTTCACACATGTTCATTGTTTTATCTACCAAGCAATGATATGTTGGATAATTTTTGTCCCATCCCCAAATGCCTTACTACTCATCTATCTTATCATTAGTTTTTGTTAATGCCGCTCCTCGTGCCCTCATAGTTAAGAGTAAAAAGCAACCAATCACAAGGGCGGGAGGTGTCACTTTTAAAAGTCCTACATTCTTGCCTCATGTCTAAGTACCAATGGGAGGGTCGGTGTTTGAGGCTTAAAACCTCCACTTTTAAACCATGCCACATTATTTGCCACCGAGGCTCGGGACTAGATAGTGTCAATGGTGTGAAGGCCATGTTTTTAAAACCAACTTTTAGGCTCACCTAAAGTCAAGTGGGAAGGGGGCATAAGAGTTTTGCCAATTGTTCTAGCCAAGAAGTAGCATTTAGATCAGCGCTTATGGTTCAACCTCCAGATTGACTCTGTTCCAATAACCTTTACCGCTTCAACATTCATAACAATTTCCATATTCACGTCATAAAATTTTGATAGACATTAAATACTAAAAATAAAATTGCATTGTCCTTGGAATATGTTTCTCTACGCAAGAAAACCAATTCCCCTTTATTACTCCTCCTATACAGATGTAAACTCTTATTTTAGCAGATTATTAGATGCCTCGCCTTAGGCACTCTTCTAATACATCAGTGTAGATTGGATTTTTACTTTTTCCACATCCACATCCATGTTCCATACACAAATAGCCAACATGTTCAGAGAGATCACAACGTTGACTCATGTTTTCTAGATACTACTTCACCTCAATGTGCCAATGTGTTGCCAGAATCGCATTTGATGGAGATATTCTCCTTTTCATACACCTATACAAATGCCGGGCTAGATCTTAACACCTTACTTCAAGGTTTGTAATCCAAAGTAAGAGGCATCGCGGGCTGTAATAACAGGGTTTCTAGACATGCCCTACTAGATCCATAGAAACTGCTCAGGAACATGGACACGAAAGACCAGATTTCATGTCTTAGAAAAAGAATGATCATAACAAAACCCTCTGAGATACAAAGGTCACAAGCATGCCACTGCTCTCCTCAACGAGCTCCGTGGAAATTGAGGCATTGAGATTGCCTATCTTGTGCTGCGAATGTGGTCCAACACACAGGAGGTGACAATAGATTAATCTCAGCAACACAGAAAACAACGGTGTCCTGCCACTACAGACCACTTGCATTGTTTTCTCCACTTCTTTGCTGCGGACGAGGCATTAGCAGGTGCTAAACATACTTACAGTGCACCTCCACTGCTCGTCAAAAAGCACTGCCCTTACCTGGTTGCAGGATGTCTGCAGAAAATGGAATTAACAAACCCGATAAGTATTTCTATTCGTACATGCCTTTTTCTAGACACTACTCTTCAGTCTTATGGCTCCGTGTGCACCAAAGCTCTGACTAAACTTGGATAATGCTTCATATTTCTGCAGGATCTGGCACGACGGGATATATCTGGCACCTTCTGCTCGCCAAAGCAGGTGCAAGCCTACTCGAAAGCCCACTGGTTCTCCCGTCGGACTTCTTCCTCTTCCTCCGGTGTGAAATCGTTCTTGATGTTGAATGTCTTTCGAATCTCCTCCGGTGTCTTGCCCTTGATCATGTCCGCAACGGTCTGGCAAGTCAAATCCAGCAAGTTCTTGATATTCAAGTAGTTCGCCGCCTGTCCACATCACAAACACCAATTTCAGTCTGGACGTTCGTCCCTGGAACAATTCGTTTCAGAGGGTTCAATTGCTACACTATCCTGCACCTTAACTGGGAACGTTTTGCAACATCACATACCACGTACCATATATGGTTACCGTGGGACAATATGCTGCTGGCAGTCCAAAGGGAACGGAGACCTATGCCTTCTCTATCTTGTACAACATGCTCTCAGTTCATGCCTAGCAAACAGAGGCAGCGATTTTCAAGTCATTATCGTACCAATATGAGGTCGAACAAGGTGGCTTGATCCACCTTCACGAAATCAGCGTCCCAGGCTTTAATCTCGTCCTCGGGAGCGGCGGGCTTATCTTCGCTCGTCTTTTGGTTCTCCACGTGGTATTTACAATACTCTATAACCTTTGCAAGAATTTTGCTGGATACATTGGGCAACGGGATGGGAGCGTCCATGCCCGTGTCTTCAATCATGTTCTTTACAGCCTGTGACTCGAACGCCACCGCCTCATCCACCTCAAACATCTCGTCATCGGAGCTCTTCAGCTTCACACGCTTCTCGGCCATCGGGGAACTCCCTTCGGATTGCCTGCACACATACACATAACAAGCTTTTATCAGTGTCGGACATACATACTCGCACATAACCCGCCCACACCTATACTTGGTGATGTTCTAAAAGGTACAGCCCAGCCGAGTTCAAGAAACGCCACCGCAGAGCAACACGCCACCCAACCAACTATAACCCAGCAGTGCCCAACTCGGCTGCCTAGAGGGTTTCGGCAGATTTTCGGCCAGGGAGAAGGAGAAAATAACCTAGAAGGATACTGTCGGAAAATTGGGTGAACCAAGCTCGGCGAAACCTCGAAAGTAGGTCATCAGGTAGCCACTACATGATCATACTAACCTCCGCTACCTATCTCTTGTGCTTGCCATGCCACTCAGAGACTCTCATAACACGATATCTTATGAGTAATTCTTACAAACATACCACGCACGAACATCGAATGCAAAAACAAAACAAGGCTAACCAAATTCCCCCCTGCAGCAAGGAATCTTTCCACCAAGACTAACTAGTAACAAAACTGATACCTCTCCACAATTCACTAATCCTCCACACCACAGACCGACAAAGATCGCTGGTCGCCATCTCCACTCAAACCCTAGCCTCCATGGTCAAGCGGAAAAAAACCTACCGGCTACTTTGCAACTCTTACCCTAGCGTACGTACTCAATCTCCTGCTACCTCTTACCTACACGATTTGAACGAAAGAAAAAAAAACAAAAAACTCCATGAGAAAGACGCACACGGGAAACGGAAAAACAGAATTAAGCGCCACGGATCCCTACCTTTGAACCCCCTGAAGAAACGCCCGAGAAGCGTCACCGCCGCGCACAGCGCGCAGAATCGGACTCCGGAGTATCGGCTCCTCAGTAAGGATGACGATGGCAGTCTGCGGTGTATATTGTTGAGGTGTGAGTGAGAATTTTGAAAGAGCGGGGAGAGAAGCGACGAGGAGATTGGAAGATGGAGCGGTGCGAGCAGCAGCGACAGCACAGCGAAGCAACACAAAGAGAGCTGCGAGAAACGAGTCTCTTCTTCCTCCGTGGCTCTAGGGCTCGTGCTTGGGTTGGGAACGTCTGGGAACCCGATTGGGAACGAGTGCGGGGAAGGAAGGTTTTGGGCACGAGGCGCGAGAGCGAGCGTGGAAAGATCTCGAACCCGGGCTTGGTGGAGCATGACCACTGGCTCGCTCGGATTTAATTGAGTTTAGAGCTTGCCTTCACTTCGTAGGTATTTATTATCATGCACTAAGAGGCGATTGTAGGTAAGAGGCGCTTGACCACCTGGCTAGTTTTTCGTCAAGTAGAGAGACAATTTCATGGTCGGGAATCGAACCACCAACCACTCTGTTTTATTTGGGTACCTCTCCACTATCATCCGGTAGTTTAGGGTCATCTCGGACAGACCTAAGGTAAGCTTGGACGACGCCAAATCCAACATCGGTATCCTAGTAACGTAGGTTGATAGCAGATTGGGCAAAGAATGCTCAATTATTAATTAATTTCAATAAAAATGGCTCAGGCAGTCCGTAGAATTATTTATGAAAATAAGGAAAATATTTATGTATTTTTATTCATTTGTCAGGTCATTGGTGTATTTTAAGGCACATAATATATCCTACATACAAATCCATATATTATAATTTGTTTTTCATTCATGGCGGCTAAGTACATGATGTCAACCTTTAGGGTTTAGGTTGAGCCGTCTTAATGTGTTATTTAGGATTGTGAATAATGTTTTATATCATTTTGTGCACATGTTTGGAAATGGTTGTTTGAGAATTGGCAAGCATGGCTAAACCTAGTTTTATTTCCATACCTTGCAAAGAATGTTGACCATTATAGATTTAGAAAGTTGCAAAAAGTGACACTTACTAAATGATTTTTCACCCAGATTTCAATCATTTGTGACAATATTTCATTACAAAATGTTAGGATCATGTAGAATATACCAAAAATTTGTTTTTTAAAATTGACATGTGGTTGAATTAAAAGTAAGGTGGTACAACAATACTTGTAGATTTATTCATAAGAAGCATCATTCTAAATAGTCATCATAATGACATAAAAGACCATATGACATTCCGTACAATTTTCAATGTACCCATAATACGGACTCCTGTATTTGAGTGATATCACTAGAAGAAATCTTGTCCATTTCAACCGAGGCCATCGCGACTTGTGCACCCAAAAAATGCATAAACAAATCAATTTGTTGGCACCCGGAAGGTACCCGTGGTGTACCCATGGAGGGTGCCCCCCCGGTTGCCAACCAAATTGATTTGTTTATGCATTTTTTGGGTGCGAGTTGTGATGGCCTAGTCGCAAGGCCGGTTGAAATGGACAAGATTTCTTCTAGTGTATGTGGTTGAGAGTGGATGTAAAAATGGACAGGTGTTTAGAAGATATTGGACTATGTGCTCAAACTATGCTAATTATTCCACTGGAGTGGTATCATGTCAGTATTCAACGTATAGCCTAGGAGTGGTATCATGTCACTTTGGGAATAATCTAAGGTTACAAGTGAGCCTTAAGTGGGCACTTCCAACTTTGCTCCCAGTTATTGCAAGATACGAAACACACAATTAGTGTGAGATGATTAGCAAATCCAAATTGCGCATGTGACCATTTACCTCGTAATTTTAGGAGTTTGTAAGAATGTCTTGTTCATTGCTAAAGTGAAGGATCTCCTTCCTACTATTTGATCATATGGTTTCCCCAGTTTTGCCAACTATTGAGCTTAAAATATTTAACAAGTATTGAGCATTTGGTCCAAGCAATGTTAAACACATGTCTTTTTGGGTGCATGCTCTTAGATCCACACTCTAACCACACATGATCAAATATAGGTCTTTTTGGATTGAGACATGCAACCATACTAGGTTTGCTTACCTTAAGGTAAGTGGCCCTCAAAAGCACGCTTTTAACCTACGCACCCACTTCTCATAGGATATGAAACACACAATTTATGCAAGATAATTAGAAAATCCAAATTGTGCTTGTAATCAAATTTTCTCGTAATTTTATGTAGCTATTAAGAATATATCATATCATTGTCAAAGTGGAGACTTTTTATTTTCATTAAATGATACTACAAGTTTCCCCAATTATGTCCACCATTCAGCCTAGAATGATCAACAACTCTTGAGCACATGGTCCAATCTCTACTAATCACGTGTCTTTTAAGTGTCCGATTTTAAATCCACACCTAATCACACACCACTCAAATATAGGTGTCCAATTGACATATGAAAGTGCAACACCCCGTTTACCTAAAGCAATTACATAGGCTCTCCCATTATTTTTTAACATTGAACCAAAATGATGTCCCTATCTCGGACACAAAGTCCAATCTCATCGTAACACGTGTCTTTTCGGTGTCTATTCTTAACTACAAGCTTTGCCATATATATCACTCAAATATAGGCATGTGCATAAGAGCATTGTTCACTTAAGGCCTTCATGCCTTATATATGTGGAGTTGTTTCATGTGGTTAGCAATTACAAAATACGTCGGACTAACACATATTATAATCTCAAGTTTCAAAATCAAAGTTGAGATGCAAAATTCATAAGAGATCAATGTAAAGATTTTCCTTCTATTTTTTGAAGCGATCACATGGGCCCTCCCATTTGTGTTAAATATTGAACCTATAATGATAATATATTGTGGGCACACAGTCCAATCTCATCGTAACATATGTCTTTTGGGTTTTCGTCCTTCATTGCAAGTCTTGCTATATATAGACCACTCACATACATGTGTCACACATGTGTCCAAGTAGAACCACATAAGACTCACGTGCCTTAATGTATGCGTAATATTGAAGCGGCTTCAATCATTTTGAGCAATTCAAATATAATGGGTACCACCTCCATTGTTTACCGTGCAATTAATCAATGTTCCCCATCATCCTATCATATTGCATCTACTAATTTGCTTGGAGATGCACGCGTAGTTCTGAAGCGGATTGACATAGGTGAAGGTCAATGTATTTGAGCAACTCCCATTTGATGTACCCACCTACACTTTTTTATCATGGACCGGTCCGTGTTCCACACTAGTTTACATATTACATATGCTTGCTTGTTTGGGGACAATGTACGTTCTTATGAATAATATGAATGCATAATTGGCACTTGTTCCATAGCCATGTTTTATAAACCCGTCCTGGGTTCACATATGAGCTCACGGCTATGATCAAGGTGAAGCATCTCTCATTTGCCAATGTTAAAGTAGAGCCGCCCATAACCAACTACTTAAAGAGAATTTGTGTCAAATTTGGAGAAGTATAAGATGGTCTAATTGTTGTTTAGGAGGATAGAAATAAGGAGGATTAAAAATAATTAAAAAGTTTTATATCTTGCATTGAAATTAACATGAATTTTTTAAGCTAGAAATTAGCCTGAACACATTAGCAATGTCTAGAGTTTGCCATAAGCTCTCATTTTGAGACAAATTCCTCCTCACTTTAGCACTCAAACCCAAGGACATGTGTCATGGTATTGTTGATTCCTTAGTGATATCATAACCGAAGTTGGAGAGTTCGAAACCAAGAAATGTTGATGTACAAGTTCGCAGGATGGGTGCGCATTGTTGTTGATCATCATCAAAAAAAATCTTCCATTGTCACTAGATTGTGAGCTTACTTATTCAAACTTGGAAATTGTATGCAATCCTTCTTTCTCTTTGTAGCACCCGTAACTATTTGGAATATTGGAGTTGAGCTAAAAAGAGTTTTTAAGTTCTAAACATTATGTTGGAGTTGCTTTCATATTGTAAGAATATGTTAAACGCTTCTATAGAAGTGAAAATAAATAGCTTCTTAGGGTCTAGCATATGACCTACAAACCCATGCTTTTGGGAAATTTGCGTATGAATAATTATGAAAACTTTGACTTTCTTATTAATTTGTGCTCAAACTAATGTGACATGTGGCAATCATGTCTTCCTGATGTCAATGTATTTATCAAACAACTTCATAACTTCTAAAATCTATTCACCTCGTTGACCTTCTCTTGTAGCTTCTCCCATGTGATATGAGTTGGGAGAACCTTTTGAACATCATGACGTTCATATCTTGGAGTTTAGATTATGACCTACAAACCTCTGCTTTCTATTAATATTTGCTTGTGATTAGTTTTGAAAACTTTGACATTCTCGTTAACTTATGCTCTAATAAACATGACATGTGGCAATCATGTCTTCTGATGTCCTCTTAGAACCATGTCTTCTGATGTCCTCTTGGAACCATGTCTTCTGATTTAATTTTAGAACAATGCCTCCCGATGTCAATGTGTTTACCAAACACATTGACTTCATAACTTCTAAAATCTACTCACCTCATTAATCTTCTCTGGCACCTTCTCCCATGTGAATCAAGCTAGGAGAATCTTCGAAACATCATGACGTTCATTTCCAACGCCTTTCATTTGATCAACATTCATGCAAATAATTAATTTCATTGTCGCATGTGTTTGAATTGTTGTTGAGAGCATGGAAGTTGGGACTCACCACTTCTCACGGGGCCTTGAGTCCCAAGTTCCAAGTATGACATGGATGCCTACATGGCAACACTTTTGGAGGTGAGACTTGGGACATGCGTTGAGAGTTGGGTTAAACAAAAGGCTAGACCTGGTTCTCAAGATTAAATAAAATAAAAATAACGTCGGGGTTTAGTTTGTACACCGCCTTGAATGGAACCCTTTCCTCTATATTGTGTTCATGTTTGACCAAGTGTCACTGTAAGAGTACTTCTTCCCTCTCAGGAGGTGGGCTCCTTTAATTTTCAAAAACACAATACCTAATATCTAGGGGGGGGGGTATACGGGGAGTGTGGGGGGGGGGTCTACATGGGGTTGTTTGTTGTTTAGCTTCCTTTTGAGTTTGTTTCGAGTAGGCAGGTACTACAGGCCCTCTACCCCATTTGGAAATCTAAACGTCCGAATGGTTCACCAATTCAACCGAATGCTCGTAATTGGATGCTCTATGTGAGGTATTTGATGGCAATTTGGTGTAGATGTTTCATAAGTGTTTTGATATCGTTTTTGGGTATTTTTAAATTTTCTAAGTCTTTGATTGGTTGTTCATGTACAACCCCTCTCACACTTGCTGTGATGGTGATGAGAGGGTTGACTTGCCAACCTGTTGTTCTGAGTGCATGTACGAGTTTGTTGTATTTAGTTGTTTTTTCATTGTGGGCGGTATTTGGGAATATGTTGTGATAGTAGGTGAATTTAATGACTTGTATGGTTTTCGATGGGGTCGCTATTAAGGGGGGTTGGTTGTTTGTGGGAGCGCCGAGTACGCATAATATGTCTGGTCTAAGTTTGGTTAGGCATGTGCATGGTACAGTGGGGCATGTACATTGGAGAAGCCATTGTGGGACTGTGTCGTATCGTGGTCTAGAGTTTTGTTTATGAGTGTATAGTATCTCGTGTGTTTAATTGATTGTAGTGTATGTACAATTTGGCAGACCGCCTTGTTGTGGCGAGCTATACACAACCCTTTTATGTGTGGGTTTGAGCATGTAGAAAGTAAGTGTGGCCATGTGTCAAAGGTATTATTGGGGCATAGTGTACAGTTCGGATTTGCAAATGTGTTGGACCATAAGAGATTCTTATGGTGGTTACCCATATATTGGGCGTATCGGAGTTTTAAAGTTTGTGTGATTTGGGTGTCTATAGTCTTGGGGTCTTTCCAAAATTGGTTGGAGAGTTTATGGTTGATTTGGTCATTGGATGTCCATTTGTCTATGTATGCGAATTTGGATTGGGCTAGTTTTAGTTTTTGGTTCATGTGTTCCTTGTTGATGTATGTTTGTAAGTTGCGTATAGCACCCGTGTGGGAACCTGCTGGGACTTCATTGAGCCAATATGGCGTAGTATGAGCCGTATGTATCTTGGGGGTGCCAACGGGTTTGTTTAGGAGGGCTCCACTGTTGGCTAAGTGATTTGCGATTTCATTGCCTGTTATGCATGTGTGTGCTTTAACTTTTGAATTGTGGTTTTGTGTGTGGAACAAGTTATATGGTTGACTATGGCGGTGATAAGTAATTTATTTGGGTGGCTATGTTGGGATGGTGGGTGTCTTATGTGGTTGTGTATTACATGTATACTATTAAGGCTATTTGAGAGGTTGTGGGTATCTTGTGTGTGGTGTTGTTTACCTTGGATTGCTATTAGGATGGCATTTAATTCGGCTCTTAGGATATTTTATAGGCATGGGAGTCTCCCCGTAAACTGAAGGTTATTGGCAGGGGAATAGACGCTCGATCTGGCTGTATTGCATATGCCATGTTCATTAGGGGGTATAAAATATCCATCGGTGTATATGCATTGTTGGGGTTTGAGTTTAAGGGGGTGGATATTGTATAGTTCTATTGGTAGGAATTGAGTTGGGTGGTTACTTTCCATGTGGTGATAACATGGGGCTTTGTGCCATGCATGTGAGTATTTCATTGTTTTCTTAGGGGGGGTAACTTGGTGTAGGTAATTTTGGGTATTAATATTGTATAGTCCAAGTATGTTGGTTGTGATTGTGTTGGGTATATGTAGGTTGCATGGTGGGGGACTTGGGTTGGTTATACTTAGTATGGTGGTGTATTGGTTAACTAATTGGTGTAGATATTTTGGCCATTATGATGTGGGGTTGTATTGTATGGTGTTTGGTGGGATGGTTATTATTGTGTGATTTTTTGTATTGACGAAGGGGAGGGGTTTGTCTTTATGGTTGATTATGATGATGGTTGTGGTGTCGTGGTCTTCTTGGGTTGCCATGCAGGCCCAATGGATTGATGTCATGGCCATTTTGAGGTCTAGGGGGTGGGCTAGGCTGTTTCCTTTCCACTTCGAGGAGTGTGCAAATCATGTCGATTCAAATATTATGTCTTTGTTATGTGGGGAGTTATATTGAGTGAGTGTTATTGGACATGTGAGGGGTGAGGAGTAGTACAAGTGTGTAATTTTGTAGGTTTCTATAAGGGTTTTTAGGGTTTTTAGGGTTTTTAGGGTGTAGGGTGTAGGGTGTAGGGTTTGGTGATTGTTATTTGGATTCTGTTTTTTTGGGTTCTCATTTTGGGAGGATTGTGACGTATCTTTGCGTTAGCCATATACATTTCGGTGGCGAAGTCTTGTGGTGGGGGGTTTAGGAAGTGGAGCATAGGGTGCATTTGGCTTTGGTTGTATCTTTCCAATACAGTCTAACCTTGATAATGTCACCCTTGTTAATAGAACACCTTGATATTGTCACCTAAAAGTTTGAAACCGATTTTCATAGTGTAAAACTCCCTCGTTATTATCCCTATCACCCTTGATAATGTCACTATTTTTTTTCAAAATCCGTAGTGTAAATGTGATAATATCAAGTATGGATGGATTGTATGGGTGGGCATGGGTTCGATATTATTGTTCATGGGTGAGCATGGACTAAAGCAAAGCATAATGGGGGTCATTGAATGAGCTCTCATTCAATGCTTTCGGCATGATATTCATGGTGAGGTCAAGAAAGTTATAGATGGGTTTAATGCTTTTGTACTCTCCCATATCACTATCTTGTTCCTTCCACCAAATGTGACTTCAGTTGTTCAGCCTTTGGATCAAGGAGTGATTGCAGCATTCAAAATGTGTTATAAGCGCAAGCTTGTTGCCTGGACTTTGCAACAAATTGATAACAACTCAAATGAAGATTTGGGGAAATTGAATGTTGATGTATTTCAAGCTATGCTATGGTGTGTGGCGGCATGGCATGAATTAGATGATCAAACCATTAGAAATTGTTGGAGAAAGTCCGCCATATTGCCTGCAGAGTGGAATGCAAATATAAACAATCTTGATGAACGTATGAAGTCCAAAATGAAGGAAGCAACTTTAGAATTGGGTAGACTCATCGCCGCATTAAATTTGGGTTTGGATGTTGAAGGCAAGCCTGTAGAAAAGCTTTGTCCTTTGGAGTACATAAACATGGAAGGTGAAGATGATTTTGAGGTGGAATTTTCTACTAAGGAGCTTGTGCAATTAGTGCAAGATGGCGAACAAGTTCTTGATTCCATGGAAGTGGACTCATTGATTGTTGATAGCAGTGATGATGAGTCTAAAGTAGTGAAGCTAAGCGATGCACAAAAACATGCTAAAGATGTTTTGAATTTTATGGCTAGCCAAGGTTCTCAGATTTTCAGCACTCATGAGTTGTTAGAAATGGAAAAAATCCATGACAAACTCATTAGAATTGGTGTTGCACATTTAACATCAACAAAACAATCTGACATTAGAAGCTTCTTTGTCTCTAGTGAGAGGTCTTTACCTGATCTCAATAACACATTATGATGTGCTCTTGTTGTTATTCACAATTTTGAATTAGATTTTACATTCAAAAACATTGAAGTCTCGTATTTGTTATTTAAAAAAAATTGTAATTATATTTTGATTTTCTACATATATTTTGATAATATCACATTATGCACAAAATGTGACATTATCAAGTATGTCACACCTTGTTTATATCACACTTTTTGGTGAAACGGAGGGTGTGACATTATCAAGGTTAGGGTGTAGCAATTGTAGCATTGTGATGGGCATGGTGAGGATGTATGCTCCAGTTTGGTCGTAGATATAAAATTACGTCTCTTGTCTTTGTATGCTAGGTTTGGTAGTGATGATATCTTTATCTAGGTTGCATTCCTTGGTGGTTAGTGTGAGATTTGGAGCTATGATGGGGGGTGGGGGGGGGGAGAGGAATTTGGTCCTTAGATTGTAGAAAGTTTATACATGAATTTTATATGTTTAGAGTGTTGGTTTTGTGTTGGGTTTGTAGGAATTTGTGGAGTATGACTATGTTGTGGTCTAGGGTGAAATTGTCATGGTGAAGGAGTAGGGAGACATCTACCCATTTTGTCGTGTTAGTTGTATGGGTATTTCATTGGCATAGGAAGTATTGTTTTATGGCTTTGGCTCCCCACTTGTCTTTATATATTGTGGTTTTGGTGTTTATCATGGCTTGTATTGGTCTTCCACTCGTGGGGTCCACGTGTTGTGGTGGCCTTATGATCACTTGGTTATTGGTGTTTGTAAGTGGGGTGTTAATTGGCACTTGTTGTGGACGGGGTTATGGGTTGTTGGTGGGTTGTGTGGGAAAAGTTGTTGGGCTTGTGCCAAGGCTTCCTTGATTATTTTTGGGGTAGTTTTGATTTTTTTTTTTTTTTAATTTATGGAGAAATAAGATTTGTTGGGTGTCTAGGTTTTGGATTTGGTTGAGGGTAGTGATATTATACGTGTGTAGTTTGTTGAGATATCTTCTAGCATCTTGTTTTTGGTCTAGGGAGAAAAGGGCATAACCTGTAGTTTGCATCCATGCAAATTCTATTGGTGATTGTTTTATGAGAAATTTTTTAAGGGTGGTATGTACATGGATTTCATATTCCCTTTCAAGCAGGTATAATGTGCGAGTAGTGGGTAATCTTGTACATGCTTGACATTTTAGGCGTGGGATGTGGTAGGATCCTCCATGTTTTGTTGTGATGTATTTGGTTAGGCCTTAGTAAATTTGGCCTAGTTGGCTTTGGTTGTTGAGGGCGTTTAATAGTTGTTTACCAATATAATTGATATAGTATGGGAGTAACAAGGTGGTATTAATGCCGAAGTTTTCTTTGGGAGAGGTGGGTTAGTATGTTGGCCGTGCTATTGGGTAGGTTGCATATCCCTTTACTTAATTTACTGAGGATCTTGTCTAATTTAAAAAAAGAATTGGTTTTGAGAATGAGACTGCATAATAAGCGTAGGTTGTTCCTAGTTTAATTATTGTGTTTAGGATGTGGATTTTTTGTTTAATTGTGGCACATGATGCCATCAATATTTTACTTTGATTCTTGGTTTTTTTCATGGTGGTGTTTTTTTTTGTATGTGCCATTTTAGTAAGGGGACTAGGTGGATACCGAGGTATGTGTATGGCTCATTTTGTGTGAGGGTAGGGAAGGGTTGATTTTTGAAGTGGATATGTTGTGCTTTTACGTACGCTTTGAAGGTTGTGGGTTTTAGGTTTGATTTGTTTGGGCATCCTGTAATTGCGCATTTAAAGAGGTTAAGGTCTAAGTATGCCCATTCCGAGATTTTTTGGAGTTTGCGGATTTGTGGTTGGATATGTGTTATATTATTAATGAGGATGGCGAGGTCGTCGGTATATGATATGGTGTTACATGTAGTTGATGAAGTCTTGAAGTGGTAACCTATGCTATTTTTTTCTAACCATCAGAGTAGTGGGTTTAGGAATATAACAAAGAGGTAGGGAATGAGGGTGCCACCTTGGATGGTGCCTTTATTAATTCGGATGGGTGGGGTTGTTCCAAAGTGGTTTCCATGGAAGGAGGTCGTTGAATTTGTGTAAATGTTGCCGATTAATTCAACATCATCTCGGAGGTATCCTAGGTCTTTCATTAGTGCAAGGAGTATGGCGTGGTCTATGGAGCCAAAGACATTTTGAAAGCCTATGTAGGTAAGGTATATGTCATAGTTGGTTAGGCAAACATCTTCTAGTGTTGCCATGATCATTTAGATTTTTTGAGATGTGTTTCTTTGTGGACTAAATCTTTCTTGGCTAAAATGCACGATTTTGTGTTTTTCGTCATAGTTTGTGAGAAGGGCAGTGAGTGTGCTAGTGTAGAGTTGATATATAGTGTTGGCCATAGAGTTAGAATGTCACCCCGGCCACAGTAATGAGAGAGAGCATTGAGTTAGCAATCTAGAAGCGGAACGGCGAAGCCCTGCAGGATCTGAGAGGCCGCCGGAGGTAAGGGGGAAAGAAACAAGAGTAGAAGCGGCATCTTTTTGTTGCTCCTCGAAACTTTTTCCCCCCCAGCCACCCACCTCCTCAGAGCCTGAAGGGGCACCGAGATCCGCGGCCACCTCAACGCGCAACCCCTCAACATAACATGACATTGTTAGATGCGTCAATCCCACACTCTCCACTCCGAAGCCATCCGGAACTAGACACCGAAGGCGAGAGAGTCCATCTCCCCCCTGTAACCCCAGTCAACACCCTCGAGGAAGAGAAGCGCCGCCGATGCAGAGAAGTTGAGTCGCTGATCCAAAGAAGAAGATCGCCGCCGATGCAAAGAAGTTGAGTCGTTGATCCAGAGAAGAAGATCGCCGCCGATGTAGAGAAGTTGCTGCACCGCTGGTACAGAGAAGCTGAGTTGCTGACCTAGAGAAGAAGATCGCCACTTCGGCAACACCTGCGAAGGAGAAAGAAGCTGCTGCTCACGAAGATCAGCTTCGAACATCCCCCAACACCATCTCCGCAGAAGTAGTTGTCAATAGGAGATACCCCTACATCGAAGACTAGGAACTCAGATCGGAAATCTAGAATCTCCATATCACACACATTCTCTGAGATTTCTAAATCTCTACACACGGAAGCCACTGAATAAGCTGCCAACAGATCCAGAGTCCAGGCCAAAGTCAAGAAACACAAGCTGCCTGAGAGGACCGAGGGTAGTTTCTGCAACCAGAAAACCATAGCTGCTCACTCAAAGTTCATACATAGGTTGCTCATAGTTTGTCTCTCCCCAATCTCTCAAATCTCATCTTCTAGGTTGCTCATGATCTGTTTCTCATAGTCTCCAAACAACATAGACTACACCCCAAGATCTTTTCCCCTCATAGATCCATAAACACCTTGAAAGACAACCATAGCTGCTCACTCAAAGTTCATTCATAGATTGCTCATAGTTTGTCTCTCCCCAACCTCTCAAATCTCATTCTCTAGGTTGCTCATAATTTAGACTCAAATCCTTCCATCTCCCTCACATATCTCGTTTCAAACCTCTAGAGTTACCGCCACAGGGTACTAGAAGTTGTTGCTCACATGTCGCTGCAACCGCCGGACGTAGCTACTTGGGGGGAGATTTGTTGCTGGCAGCTAGTAAAGTGACCACCGCGAGATAGCTACGCAACACAGGAATAAATGGCAGCTCCTACAGGCACTAACCAAAGGCAAGTAGTAGGCTGCTGCAGCTGCAACTGGCCCTGAAGCTGTTGAACCCCCCCCCCCCCCCAACCACCGAAGGCCGCAACCGCACCAAACCCATAAGCTTGGAGTGATCAAGTTCGGAAGCTGCGAGAACTGCAAAACGAATTAAGAAGCTGTTGAAGCTGCAACCAAATTTGAGAAGTTGCTGGAACTACCGACTCAAGCAACTGCTGGAACTGCGACCAAGCTTGGAACTGCTGGAGTTGAGCCCGAATATTGAACTGTTGGAGGTGCTGCAGCTCGCTGAAGGACAAGAGTTTTTGACTACCTCACCAGCAACTAGGTAAGCTCTTACCAACAAATAGGTTCCCTTCATTTAAAATTTGCACTTAGGTACACACAATATAGCATTAGGCACATAGAATTACTAGATGATGATAGGGTAGAAAGAATGAAGGTTGCATATGCAACCAACTTTGTTCTCATGCTTTGGCTCTTGCTAGCCATGCCATATTGGACAAACTTGTACAGTGTCACCTCTCACAACCCATGGGCATGCCTTGCACAAACTTGTTTTACCACTAAAGATACACATAAAAATGTAACATCAAAACGAACAGTAGGGTACTTTGCAAACACTAGCAAACAAAATGTATGCATAAATAATAAAGTCTTCCTAGACCCCCCCCCCTACAAAGCCCACTTATTCATAAGTGGAAAGGGGATTGGTCTAGGAGCAAAAGAAACATACCAAAAACACACAATAATAGCATGTTCAACTTTTGTAGAATGGCCTACTCCCGAAGTCTTGAAAAGTCATTGGATGGGGTAAAAGACATGGAAGTAACGCAAATTAAAAAATAGACATCAACCAATGCATGTTTAACCATAGAAGATAAAAGAAAAAACCGATCGTCCACCCAAAGAAAAACTCTTCCGCTTTGGCTTGGATTCAAAGCAATGAATGCTTTGAATGCAAGCAAAGGCCTTGCAAAGGAAAGTCACAAGAGTATTAGCGAACTTGTCAAAATGGGCATGTATGAGGGTGAAGCTTTAGAATGTCAAGATAGTATCCCGTCATACCCGTATGTACCACAAGAGGTATGGCCTAACAAAAATGCCTTAGGAAAACAAAACTTTCACCACACTCAAATCCCATCAGATATAGAAGTGTGTGACGGTTTTGCAATGGACTATCATATAGCCTTATTCTTTGACTTGGATGAAATGGTTATTCCTAAAGAAGAGGCACTTAAACATATCACCAAAAGACTGGATATAATGAAAATTTCTCTTGGTGAAGATATAAATAACCCCATTGCCATAATGTACACACATAGAGGGAAACAATGGTCGGGACATGCTAAAATACACCTAAAAATATATACAAGAAGATGGTATGATCCTTCTTCAAGGACTTAGGCCATTTATTATCCGGCTTCCGGATAATAAATTGCATAGAGCAAAAGTGTGTAAATCCTATGACACCATCGCCTCAAATGAGATGCTATCAATCAAATTCACCAGTGATAGCATAAAAGACGAAACATGGTATAATGTGTATGATGAAGTGGTCAATGAAGGATTTAAAAGATGACACAATTTTGAAATAACCCATGTAAGGAAAGGTAAAAGCCATAATTTCGCATGAATTGTTGCCACTAGCCCGGAACAAACATTAAATATCCGAAAAAGTAAAGTAACATTTGGACATGAATGTATTGATGTCACGGTAGGAAAACCCTCGGGAGATGATTTGACCAAAAAAAATGCACTTATCCTCATTGCAAAGAATCTGAACAAATTGAAACCAAAAGAGATTCTTAAAACGGAGATAAGGGCATGTATGGGAGAAAAGAACGTTCTAAACATTTACTTTAAAACGGATGACAAAGGTAAACTCACAGGGGTATGTAATGTGCAATATTTAAGTGTGGCAGTTTATAATTTTTTTGTAAAGAAAAGTCATAAAATATGTAACAAGTACGTCGAATTTGCCCCCCACCCAAAGAGCTAGCTTAGATGGTATATCTAAACCTTCGGGTGAGGAGCTTACACGGTTAGGCTTTAATGATGTAAACACAGCCTTAGCAAACATTGTAGAAGCCATGGAAAACGTCCCATCCAACGGACTAGGGAAAAATGACATAAGTAAAATGATTGAAGAAGCAGTAGCCAAAGGCACAACTATAGTGCGAAATGAAATGCAAACCATGGAAACCCGACTCACAAGCCAAGTAATTTTTTTTGCAACATATGCCGCCGACAAAGCAGCCATGGCTCTCAAGAAAGAAATGACTACCCTTAGACAAGCTCTAAGCAAAACAATGGCAGCTCTCGACTCAACGGACATGCTTGACAAAGAAGACTCATCAAGCGACAAAGACGACTTAATGGTGATAAAATAGAAACGGACAAAACCTCAATACCAACAAAACTCAAAGAAAAATAAAATAAAAGGGTATTTATAAGTACCACCATCCACATAGAAACATTTATCATACAAACCCCCATAGTTAAACAATGTCTCAAAAAAAACTATACATCCCAATATATGGGCTTAATAAATAACACCTCACTTTGGTACACAATAAAAAAAGCTCCGCTACACGCACTCACACATAATACACACCAAATAAAACCCACCGAGAGACTACATAATGTGAAACCATAAGAAAATAAAATAATAAAATACCTACCTCAAAAAAACCTTCTTATATTACGATCTGGAGACATTCATCCCAACCCCGGTCCAATGCCTAACCTTCTACAAAAACACCCCACCGCCCACAAAAGACGACAAACAACATATTTTCTACCTAGTATGATCAAATTTCAACCAGAATACCAACACTTGGCTAAAACATTCAAACCATTCTTTCAAAATACACACACACAACTGACGCTCTCACTTCCACACCTATACAACTACATACAACAACACAATAACCACCCCCACCACGGATCATTTATGCAATAGTCGTCACAATTAGCCCTTCCATTGTAGCATGCAACACATTTTTACAACACCAACCAACACAAGATTGGACATCACAACTACTAGAAAAAATGACAAAACTACCCAACCCACCAGAACGCCACATAGACACCCCACACCCATATATACAATTTCGCAATACACATAGCGACAAAATAACCCCCCATATACAATTCATAAAAAATTATATGACTTCATACACCTAAACCTCGCACCACCAAGTATCCAAACCATACAAGAAGCATTTCCTTACTTACCAAAGCAATTGATAATAGAGGCATTAAGATACAATGAGCCTATTGATGAATACACACACCCTAATATTTCAACATCCCATAACCCAACACCACCATAAAGACCAACCCCATTAACTTGGAACGCCTCCGCACTTAACACCGCCATGTCATGCTTACAAGATCTAATTACCAACCCTCAGAAACCCCCATCAATTATCACAATACAAGAAACCAAACTTTCTGCCACAAAATTTACAAAATACATACAAAATTTATTTCCACAATACATGCTCTTCTTTAATAATACGCACAATATCACACGGATCACACGCCAAAGAATGATGTACAGAGGATACAGAGGTGGACTACTATTACTAATTCACAACAAACATGCATTTCCAATAAACCTTACCAAAATCCCCACACCCACAGACATATCCCCATTTCTTCAAATAATACACATAGCAAACCAACCCCTACAACCATGGCTCCTAATTAACCTATATATGCCCTCACATGAGGAAGACTTACCTCTCATCCCCAGCATCCAAACCACCATAACCAACCAAATAACTAATCACCCTAATCACACATATATCCTATGTGGAGACTTCAACAAGGATATTGCCTTAATAGGAAAACAAAACGACCTACAAACAACGCCACCACAAACGGAGGATTATCTTTGGAGATCCTTTACAACCAGCCTCGAATTATCATACGTCCCGACAAATACAATTTTCTCAAGACAAGGAGGACACAAATATACACAAAATAGCCTAATAGACGGCTTCTTCATCAAAAACCCCAACAACAACCAATATACCTCAACTATAAACCAAAACACTCATCTAAACTCTGACCATCTACCCATACAGCTACACATCCCCCCAAACACACTAATTGCTAAAATACCACCTATAGCCCCTAAGGCACCACCCAGAATACTCAACCCCATACCGAATGAGAAGATTGAAGACTTCCACATTAAATTCTTTGAAAGCAACTCCAACCAAATAGACGAGCTTATGCATTTATTAAAAAATAACAATCATTTAACAAAAGAACAATGGCAATTAGCCTGCAATTCACTAAACACCCTCACCACCAACATCACCACTGTCGTCTTAAAAACATGCAGTGCCCCACCCATCCCCACACTACCAAACCGAATTGCCAAGCAAGGAGGCTACCTCTAAAAAAAATTCCAAAAGAAATGGAAACTACACCTCTCTACCTACCACCTCACCCGAAAGATAATATATATTGCAAAAAATAACTCAAACTGGCGTAATCACCCCATCATCACCCAAGAAATAAATAACCACATTCACACTACTATACCCCCGCCGCCAGACCCCCGCCCCTCTCGTACGACTCATAGTTAGCAGATTTAGCTCGGATGGCAAAAGAAGCTAAAAACAAAACCCACAAAATCACAACAGACTACACCACCAAACAAATCAAAAAATCCATATCCAAATACCAACAACTATATGACAAAAACCCCAATAAAATAAACAGGAAAGTCTTCAAAAATAATGACACCCCCCACTAGATTGTCTAGTAGACAAATTCAACAACATCCTTCTAAGCCCTAACGACATTGCACAAGAAATATTTGCCCAACAATCAATCAGCAATAAACCAACCGTCCCAATGTGTCTCTACTAACCTGGTCATATACAACATTGCACATGTGGAGTTCGACAATATCCATGACATGATTTAAATGGATTCACTACGGAAAAGAGAGGCGAACCACTAACCCCCTACACACAAATCTTGATCAAGAAACATATGATATATGTCTTAAAAACCTAGGCAACGGAAAAACCCCTAGTCCCGACAAAATCCCTAATGTCATATTAAAAAATATGCCACGTTGATTTCATACACTTCTTTTACTATTTTTCACCCATTGCTACAAACAAAAACAAATACCAGAGTCCTGAAAAACTAGCATCACAATACTTTTATACAAAAAGGGAAACCCCCACCACCTTATTAATCATAGACCAATTGCGCTAGCCAACACAATATACAAACTTTTCACCAACACATTTACAAGTATATTTTCCACATATGGGAAAAAAATACCAAATCCTCCATGACAGCCAAGAGGGCTTCCGAGCTGAAAGGTGCACCGCGAAACAACTACAAACTCTTATAGCAGCATTAGAAGACGCGATACTCACCAACCATGATATCTATATACTATACATTGACTTCAAAAATGCCTTTGGCTCTATTGATCATGTCAGACTCCTTGCCATTATGAAAAGCATTGGCTATCCACAAGATGTTGTAGCCTAGTAGGCAATATCTACTTACAATCCACTTCCACATTTATTGGAGAACACGTTGACAAAACACAACCAATACCTATACAAAGAAGAACTATACAGGGAGACACATTAAACTCATATTTCTTTATCATCTTTCTCAAACCACTCCTCAGATGGCTATAACGAGGAAACAATGGATATCCTTTTAAGACTTCTAATGTAAAACTAAGCGTTGCTGCTTACGCAGACGACTTAGCAACAATATCCAACAAACTATCATCCCTCCAACACCAACTAAACAAACTTGACAAGTACTGTGAATGGGTAGGAACGGACCTGGGCATCCCGAAATGTGCAATCACGGGCTACCCCAATAAATCAAAACTAAACTCCCAAGCCTTTAAAATACAACTGCAAAATACAAATATAAACTTTAGGAATCAATCCATATCTATCCTAAGCCAACATGAGCCATACATCTACCTTGGAATAAACCTAGTCCCATCGCTACAATGGAAAACACAAACACATATAACATCAATAAAACTAATTGAACAATGCTAACTGCTAATTGTGTGTCCAACCACTATGAAGCAAAAAATACAAATGGTAGACATAGTTGTACGGGCTGGCGTCGCCTACATTTTTTACGATGTCTCATACTCACTCCCCGTCATAAAAAAAACTAGATAAAAGAGTAATTGTTCTTTACAAAACAATATGTGGTTTCTCGAAATGTATGTCGAACGCGGTTACGCAATTACCACATGATATATTCGGCACAAAAGTTTTTCATTAAAAAATGCATACATTATGTAAAATACTAATGCAGCTAACACAAAATACTATGCACAACACTATGGAGAACACTAATATAGAACCTAATGCAAAAGACTAATGTGGACGACTAATATAAAAGACCAATGCATAAGACTAATACAAAGCTTAATAAAAAGTCTAATGCAAAACCCAATACAAATTTTGATGCAACAGACTATTATAAGACATAATGCAGAACTATTATAGAAGACTAATGAAGAAGACCAATGTAGTAACCAATATAAATGACTAATAAAAAATATTAATGCAGATGATTAGTGTGGAACAAAATATAGAAGACTAATATGCAGGCTAAGATAGAAATAATATAAAAACTAATGCAAAATCTAATACAAGACTAATGCAATGTTAATGTAAAAGCTAATGCTAGAATAATATAGAATCTAATGGAGCAAGAAAGTAGTAATAACTTCCACAACCATAAATTTAGGATATCAAAAGATATTGTAATTAGACAAAAATATATCTCTTGAATATGGTTTTAAAAAACCTCATTATTCAATATTCATAGGGTTTATAAGTATTTGTATTTTATATTCTTATTTCTATAATTTTAAGAGTTTTATGTCCCTATCTACCTAGAGAGGGAAAAATAAAAAATATTTTCAACCGCGGAAGTAGGAGAATGAGAAATAAGCCTCCGCATTTCTTTTGGGGGACTACCCCTTTCAACCACAAAACCTTATTGCCCATACATCCAGTGATACCTATGTTTAACAGTTGGCATTTACGACCACCACCATCGTAGCCGCTATTATCTAAACCTCTACATCTGTTACCAAAAATTCCCACCCTTCGATTTCGTCCTAGCCCGAGTGGAAAAGTTATAATGACACGTAGAAAATCCTCCCTCGGTAATTCAATGTATGATTCCAATACACCCTTGGATTATACACAACTTGACTAATCCCACACTATGTCATCTTATATTCCTTAACTTCGGATAAGGTTACATCCTTAGCCTTCTCCAATGTCCACCCGGCCGCCTTGGCTATGCTTGCCTTCAATGATTTTCCTCCTGTGAATCGAGTCCTCGCCGTTGATTCCATACTACTGCACGAACTTTCGCTTGTTGATTTCATGAAGCACATAAGTTTAAGTATTAACAAATACTTGTGTAACTTATGGTGGCCTCTCCTTTACAGGCCTTCACATTTCATTACTAAGTTCAACCTCAATGGTCAATCACCAATACATTCAAAATTCACACACACCCCTTCCTACCTAATGAATCCAACATTTTAAGTCTAAAAATCATAAGTCAAAAACTATAAGAGTGTGTTACTATTTTTTTGGAAGTTTGAACATAGTCTCGGTTTTTTTGGCTCTCAAAAATTCATATGAAGTCCAAAAAATGAGTTCTTAGTATTCATGGATAGGTAATGAAGTCGTCTATATGAATATGCAATAATATTTCTACTGCCACAAAATATATGGTCGCAATTCTACGCTGTACCCTTTGAATCTGCACATTTTTACTATTTTTTTGAAGTTTGGACATAGTCTCGGTTTTTTGGCTCTCAAAAATTTATATGAAGTCCAACAAAACTAAATGCTCCAATAAGAGACTTTGCACATCTGCATAAGTATAAGGCTAATCAATGTAAATCCAAGTATTCAAACAAAGCCATAAATTGAACTTTAAATAATTCACGCCCAACTATTACTAACAAGAGGTCAAGCCTTCTTCAAGGCCAACTAGCCTTGGCTCCTAACCTTACACCCATGCAGACACACGTGCTTCTATTTTGCTTCCTACGCACCCACACTTATAATACGTGGGGTGCCAAGGAACACGAAAGAAAAATATAGTGAGTGAGGGAAGAACGAGGTCTTAAGTAGCAAAGAGGAAGAGAGGGCATGAGGTAAAGATAGGGTGAGAGGATTAGAGCCTCTTATCACAACCCCTTAACCTTCTCCTTCTAAGTAGGGACTCATCCCATCCACAAGGCTCTTCCATTCCTAAACCAACAAGGTGGATCCTAATGTGGGCATTTAACCCGCGGATCCCCTCTTGCCTCACCTTACTCCATACTCACGTAGTCAAGCAATTACATCATTGAACTTAAACCTTGAGACAATCACACAACGCCCTCTAATGTCTAAACTTAATTCACACTACACTTCACTCTTTTTATATTTTTGTGAATAATTAATAACCGTTAAAACATAACTTCTAATGGTCTCAAAGACTTAAGAACACATGTGAGCACCATTTTGGGCTCACAACATCTAACGGTTTTAGTTCCCAACTGTTTGATTCAACGGTCTTCATCCGTTTGTTTATATTCGCTTAATATAATTATTTATTCGTAGTTATCTTACAATTACATTTTAATCCGTTCAATAGCTCATCCGCTTAACACCATCTTCCTTTCGTTGCCATCCTTCATTCGACTTTATTGTACGTTGTTTTTCATCCATTTGACATTGTTTTACGCTATCCTTCTATCATTCGATGTTATCCAAGGTTGTTCTTCAGTTATTGTGTAAATTTCTTTATACTAACTAGGTGACTTTAATCTAATTTCTAATGATTAACTAATTTTTCTATTTAGACTGTGAACCTTGACCAACCGCAAGCGGTTAAGTTAATTTATTCAGATAAATAATAAGATATTTTTTAAAAAATAAAAAATAATTGAAAATGTTCTATCTACATATGTGTAATAATTTATTTTTAATATCCCCTACAAATTATTCATATTATAACATTAACTTATTTTAAGATAATACCAGTCAATGTAATCAACCGGATTCAAACCCGGATGGGTTCAAACCAAATACTAGTCTCTTATACAACTCGCATGTACATGCGGATGTTCTAAAATCTAATAACCACCTACATATTGACTAATGTTAATAACTAACTTCTTTCTTTCTTTTGGACCGTGGGTCTTAATTCAAACAGCGAGCGGTTTAAGTGGCTCACAGTGGATTGCCGTGGAATTCCGGAGGTGCTTGAAGTAGGAACAAGGGGGTGTTATGTTAAAACCTTGTGGCATTGGTGTTGGGACGGTTCTATTAGAAATTTATGTAGCAACAATAGATATGTCATTGACTATCTCTTGCATGCGAAGGTTGGATTGTTGAATTTCATAAGTTATTGTTCCGATGAGTGTTTGAAAATGAGTGGTGTGGTGAGTGATTGTTGCCGTGGTTGTTTCAAGTCTCGGTCTGTGTAGGTGTTAGTTGTTGCGGTGAGGATGTCGAATTTCTCGTCAAGCTTGTCTTCGAGGTGTTTCATTGTTATGGTGAGGTGATTATTGGAGACGAGCGGGTTGAGGTTGGTTATGTTATTCATAGTTTGAATTTTGTCCGCCATTGCCTCTGATACGGATGTTTGAGCTAAGCGGATCGCCATCTTGTTGGGGCATGTGCCCTCTATACCCCATTGGTGTGATATAAAATCAATGCGCCTACCGGAGATTTACGTAGACTTGTAGAGCTGTTATGTATATACCGTGATATTGAGGCATAGAATGTGGCACCAACCTGCTTGTTTGTCGATGTATGGGTTGTTGTTGCCAAAGCTTATTCAAATTATGTTGTCCGCACCGATTACTTGCTTTATGGCCCGTATGATGAATGTTTGAGATTCTCGTTGTGGGAGGTTACTAGCTTTGAGGGTTGTGCTAATCCGGAATTCCGACGGGTTGCCGACGCCCTAGTCGTGGGTGATGCTAACTTATAGTTTCTCATAGTTGAAGGTGAATCTCTTCTTGAGCACGATGTCTTGGGCTTCTATGTGGTAAGGGTAAGGAATGCAAAATTCTTATCTAGCTCCGGCTTGGTGAGGCCCATTATTTTATGTTGTCTCCCAGGGTAGTAGTTTTATCATACAATCGCCTCAAATATGTAGAAAACATGTTTGTAAAGAAGTGGCTCGCCTTTGATGTGTAGGCGGAGATTACAAGCTTTTGTTACTAATTCGTAACCTTTATATTTCATGTGACCATTTCTCCGTCCTTCATCTCCATGACGAATGTTTAGCTACTTTAAAGGAATGCGAATATGTCTTGTTGGGGGTGTTGAAGGTGTACCTTGATGAAGCCCGCCCAATTCTTCGTGACGACGTTGAGATCAATGTTAAGGGAGTTTGAATATATTGTGCCAAAGAAGATGTCAATTTGTCAGAGTTGCTATAGGCAAACTCTTCTTGCCTCTTGTCTACTCATGCCCTTAAAACCGTAATCGTATTGGATGGTGATGTGGAAGCCTTCGGAAAGGCTGGTTGTGGGGTCGACCTTCTCTTGTTTTGAGATTTAGGTGAAGTGAATATGGCTGCCGGGAACCGCATCTGGCTTCTTATTTGGATGGTATATTTGTGGCATTCACAAGAATGTTCTATGGAATGTCTCAAAATTGATGACTTATCTTGATGAAGTCCCTAGTCTTGTGAATTATTTATTGGTGTGATGCTCGTGTATTATCTCCTTGTCCTTTTGTGTGTGACGACTTTGTGGTTGGAGAATCCTAGCCACATGTGTGAAACTATATCTATGTTTGGGATGGCTTCTTTGGTCCTTATGCTTTGAGGTTTGCTTACGCCTGGGTGGGTCACGTGTCTTCCTGCTTCGATTTTTAGCACTTTGGGTGCCGATTGTGGTTTCTTTCTTTGGCTTTTGTGTGAATTTTAGGGAATCGTGTCAACTTGGTTGATGGCGTCTAATCAAGATATCAAGATGGCGGCTTCATTTGGAGCAGAGGTGTATTTGTCGTACGATGTTGATAGCTGAAATAAGTTTCCTCCATGCTTGGGGGAGACGTCCTCCAGCTGCATGTCAATGTCATAATCATGAAAGGGGGGGGGGCTTCTCCTTTATTACCGTTGGTTGGCTTGCCTGGGGGTCAGCTACCCACCTCTTATCTTCATCGCCAAACACTTTAAGGAAGGCGCGCCTTCTTTTGCTGCTTTTGGTTCTCGTCCGGACCCCATCCTTTCGCTAGGCCGCTCCTCCTACCTTTCCCTGCTTGAGGCTATCCTTCCAATTTAGCTCCCGATCCGCGTCACTCTTGCAGTCCCGCCCCTACCCAAGGCTGGCACTCTTGTCTTTGCTTGGTTTTTGTCTCCTCCTGGGTCCCGAGTCCCTGCGCTGTTGTCATTATTTGTTTTGGTCCTTTGGTCAAAATCTACTCCGAGATTACATGTTGTTGTTGCCTGGTGAGGATGGTGGTGGGTGAATGTTGGGGGATTGTTGCATGCCACGGTGGTGTGTGTTGAGATTGGAGAAAAGGAAGAAAGTTGAGTGAGGAAGAATGTGGGGCGTAGGGGTATTTGAAGGTGTGGTTGCGAGGTCGGGTTTCTTTGTTGGCCCAGGGTAGTCCGTTGTGTGGGGGAGTGACAATTTGATGTGTGGTTAGTGGCATGCCGGGGCGTGGGGTTCGGAGGGTGGCAAATTTTCTCTATGAGCTATGTGTTGTAATTCTTGCAGTGTTTGTAATGCTAGCTGGGGCGCTTTGTGTGGGTCCGGTGTGTGAGTGCTGATGTGCTTTGGTTGATGGCAGTTACTCCAATTTAGTTATGACCCCCTGTGGGCACAATGTTGGGGAAATAGCCTTCGGCGATTATTGGATTTTGTAAATGTTGGGCTTAGGGTATATTTGCATGTGGGTGAGTAGCCTTCTAGGGGTTGAGTGTTTGGACTTAGGGTGGTCCGGTGCATGGATGAATGGCCTTCTGTTTGGGGTATGAGGGTCAGGGAATGGCGATTTCTGCTTTTTGGGGCATTGCGGTTTCTGTAGTGTGAGCGACGGCACGTTGTGGGGGTTCGGTGGGCAATTTCTGGATGTAGGACAAAGTTTAGTATTACCATTTCCAAACATGTGCACAAAATGATATAAAATATTATTTAACAATCCTAAATAACACATTAAGATGGCTCAACCTGAACCCTAAAATTTGACATCGTGTACTTAGCCGTCATGAATGAAAAACAAATTATAATATATGGATTTGTATGTAGGATATATTATGTGCCTTAAAATACACCAATGACCTGACAAATGAATCAAAATACATAAATATTTTCCTTATTTCCAGGTGGTCAAGCGCCTCTTACCTACAATCGCCTCTTAGTGCATGATAATAAATGCCTACGAAGTGAAGGCAAGCTCTAAACTCAATTAAATCCGAGCGAGCCAGTGGTCATGCTCCACCAAGCCCGGGTTCGAGATCTTTCCACGCTCGCTCTCGCGCCTCGTGCCCAAAACCTTCCTTCCCCGCACTCGTTCCCAATCGGGTTCCCAGACGTTCCCAACCCAAGCACGAGCCCTAGAGCCACGGAGGAAGAAGAGACTCGTTTCTCGCAGCTCTCTTTGTGTTGCTTCGCTGTGCTGTCGCTGCTGCTCGCACCGCTCCATCTTCCAATCTCCTCATCGCTTCTCTCCCCGCTCTTTCAAAATACTCACTCACACCTCAACAATATCCACCGCAGACTGCCATCGTCTTCCTTACTGAGGAGCCGATACTCCGGAGTCCGATTCTGCGCGCTGTGCGCGGCGGTGACGCTTCTCGGGCGTTTCTTCAGGGGGTTAAAAGGTAGGGATCCGTGGCGCTTAATTCTGTTTTTCCGTTTCCCGTGTGCGTGTTTCTCATGGAGTTTTTTTTTTTTTTACTTTCGTTCAAATCGTGTAGGTAAGAGGTAGCAGGAGATTGAGTACGTACGCTAGGGTAAGAGTTGCAAAGTAGCCGGTAGGTTTTTTCCGCTTGACCATGGAGGCTAGGGTTTGAGTGGAGATGGCGACCAGCGATCTTTGTCGGTCTGTGGTGTGGAGGATTAGTGAATTGTAGAGAGATATCAGTTTTGTTACTAGTTAGTCTTGGTGGATAGATTCCTTGCTGCAGGGGGGAATTTGGTTAGCCTTGTTTTGTTTTTGCATTCGATGTTCGTGCGTGGTATGTTTGTAAGAATTACTCATAAGGTATCGTGTTGTGAGAGTTTCTGAGTGGCATGGCAAGCACTAGAGATAGGTAGCGGAGGTTAGTATGATCATGTAGTGGCTACCTGATGACCTACTTTCGAGGTTTCGCCGAGCTTGGTTCACCCAATTTTCCGACAGTATCCTTCTAGGTTATTTCCTCCTTCTCCCTGGCCGAAGATCTACCGAAACCCTCTAGGCAGCCGAGTTGGGCACTGCTGGGTTATAGTTGGTTGGGTGGCGTGTTGCTCTGCGGTGGCGTTTCTTGAACTCGGCTGGGCTGTACCTTTTAGAACATCACCAAGTATAGGTGTGGGCGGGTTATGTGCGAGTATGTATGTCCGACACTGATAAAAGCTTGTTATGTGTATGTGTGCAGGCAATCCGAAGGGAGTTCCCCGATGGCCGAGAAGCGTGTGAAGCTGAAGAGCTCCGATGACGAGATGTTTGAGGTGGATGAGGCGGTGGCGTTCGAGTCACAGGCTGTAAAGAACATGATTGAAGACACGGGCATGGACGCTCCCATCCCGTTGCCCAATGTATCCAGCAAAATTCTTGCAAAGGTTATAGAGTATTGTAAATACCACGTGGAGAACCAAAAGACGAGCGAAGATAAGCCCGCCGCTCCCGAGGACGAGATTAAAGCCTGGGACGCTGATTTCGTGAAGGTGGATCAAGCCACCTTGTTCGACCTCATATTGGTACGATAATGACTTGAAAATCGCTGCCTCTGTTTGCTAGGCATGAACTGAGAGCATGTTGTACAAGATAGAGAAGGCATAGGTCTTTGTTCCCTTTGGACTGCCAGCAGCATATCGTCCCATGGTAACCATATATGGTACGTGGTATGTGATGTTGCAAAACGTTCCCAGTTAAGTTGCAGGATAGTGTAGCAATTGAATCCTCTGAAACGAATCGTTCCAGGGACGAACGTCCAGACTGAAATTGGTGTTTGTGATGTGGACAGGCGGCGAACTACTTGAATATCAAGAACTTGCTGGATTTGACTTGCCAGACCGTTGCGGACATGATCAAGGGCAAGACACCGGAGGAGATTCGAAAGACATTCAACATCAAGAACGATTTCACACCGGAGGAAGAGGAAGAAGTCCGACGGGAGAACCAGTGGGCTTTCGAGTAGGCTTGCACCTGCTTTGGCGAGCAGAAGGTGCCAGATATATCCCGTCGTGCCAGATCCTGTAGAAATATGAAGCATTATCCAAGTTTAGTCAGAGCTTTGGTGCACATGGAGCCATAAGACTGAAGAGTAGTGTCTAGAAAAAGGCATGTACGAATAGAAATACTTATCGGGTTTGTTAATTCCATTTTCTGCAGACATCCTCCAACCAGGTAAGGGCAGTGCTTTTTGACGAGCAGTGGAGGTCCACTGTAAGTATGTTTAGCACCTGCTAATACCTCGTCCGCAGCAAAGAAGTGGAGAAAACAATGCAAGTGGTCTGTAGTGGCAGGACACCGTTGTTTTCTGTGTTGCTGAGATTAATCTATTGTCACCTCCTGTGTGTTGGACCACATTCGCAGCACAAGATAGGCAATCTCAATGCCTCAATTTCCACGGAGCTCGTTGAGGAGAGCAGTGGCATGCTTGTGACCTTTGTATCTCAGAGGGTTTTGTTATGATCATTCTTTTTCTAAGACATGAAATCTGGTCTTTGGTGTCCATGTCCCTGAGCAGTTTCTATGGATCTAGTAGGGCATGTCTAGAAACCCTGGTATTACAGCCCGCAATGCCTCTTACTTTCGATTACAAACATTGAAGTAAGGTGTTAAGATCTAGCCCGGCATTTGTATAGGTGTATGAAAAGGAGAATATTTCCATCAAATGCGATTCTGGCAACACATTGGCACATTGAGGTGAAGTAGTATCTAGAAAATATGAGGAGTCAACGTTGTGATCTCTCTGAACATGTTGGCTATTTGTGTATGGAACATGGATGTGGATGTGGAAAAAGTAAAAATCCAATCTACACTGATGTATTACAAGAGTGCCTAAGTCGAGGCATCTAATAACCGCTAAAATAAGAGTTTACATCTGTATAGGAGGAGTAATAAAGGGGAATTTGTTTTTCTTGCGAAGAGAAACATATTCCAAGGACTAATAATAACAATAACAATAATAATAATAAAAGTAATTTTTTTTTCATGAACATGGAAATTGCTAAAAATGTTGAAGCGGTAAAGGTTAGTGGAACAGAGTCAATCTACAGGTTGAACCAGAATTGCCGATCTAAATGCTACTTCTTGGCTAGAACAATTGGCAAAACTCTTATGCCCCCTTCCCACTTGACTTTAGGTGAGCCTAAAAGTTGGTTTAAAAAACATGGCCTTCACACTATCGACACTATCTAGTCCCGAGCATCGGTGGCAAATAATGTGGCATGGTTTAAAAGTGGAGGTTTTAAGCCTCAAATATCGACCCTCCCATTGGTACTTAGACATGAGGCAGGAATGTAGGACTTTTAAAAGTGACACCTCCCGACCTTGTGATTGGTTGCTTTTTACTCTTAACTATGAGGGCACGAGGAGCGGCATTAACAAAAACCAATGATAAGATAGATGAGTAGTAAGGCATTTGGGGATGGGACAAAAACTATCCAACATATCATTGCTTGGTAGATAAAACAATGAACATGTGTGAAAACTACTTAACTAAAACCTACTAGACAATCTCCGGAGCAAGTCCTTGTAGGTGCATTGGGATAGCCGGATGCCTCCGCTATAACCGAGGGAGCTTTACTTGGTTTTTAGGAAATACTTTGATTATTTGGTAAAGTAAGGTGGGACGGGGTCATTAGGAGGGTATAGAAGAGGCATCTATTCCTGGTTAGGACCCCGGAATTTTGATTAGTTTGGGATTAAGTTTCCAATCAGGTTGGGGTTGAATCTCGATGAAGCTGGAACCAATAATCCCATAGCACATGTCTTGGTTTTGTGTGCTAAAACGAGGAGGAATGAGCGGTTGAAATCAACGGTTATAGAAGACTCTAGACATTGGTAATATGCTCGGGCCAACTTTTGGTTTCAAAAATTCATAATAATTTGAAGTTAAGGATTAAAATTATCAAAAAAATTATAGTCCTTCCAATTTCTATCTTCCAACGTGGGGAAATATTGCACTGCCTCATACTTCTCCATATTTGGCACCGAATCTTTAAAAGTGATCGGTTATGGGCGCCTCTACTCTAGTTGATCACAAGCCGTCACCACATGAGCTTAAACCCTAACTTCGTTGGCCTAAACAATATAGACCTCATCCATGTCGACATTACATGCACCCCTATTGAGTGGTTAAATGAAATTGGTCGACTATGGATGCCTTGACCTGAGATGCACAATCAACATGGTTGAGACACGCAGGAATACTTTATATAGTCATCATTTCCTTAAGAAAATTCATGTCCCAATCCCCTTTTGTTTGTAAGAGTTGTTGCTATGTGTAAAGCATGAAATTGAAAGTTAGTTCTTAAAGCCAAGAAGCCAAAAAAGGGTTATGGAACTAGAGGAGTACACCAAGGTGGGGTCGAGAAGGCTAAATCTCTAGAATGAGGTAGGGCATTGGCTTTTGTGAGATAATGGTGGCAATCGATTGACTTGATGCTCGAATAAGTATTGTGGATAGACTTGAGATTACCTAGTTCTACGTTCTTAGGGCTGGTTCACACTATGGCCGTCGAAGTCGAGAGGCCGTGGGATTGAGTGGCCAAACTTTGTTGAGAGTCCAAAGAAATGAGCTGAAAATAGTCAATAAAATATAGTAAGTGGAGCCTTTGGCCGGGCATAGTGTGAAGCCTCCAAAGGCTAAGCCCAAAGTCCAAACCTTTGGCCATGAACTCCCATGGCCTCTCAACTTCGACGGCCATAGTGTGAAGCCTCCAAAGGCCGAGCCCAAAGTCCAAACCCAAAGGAGCATCCCACTTTATTGGCTCTGTCTGTAGGACAGAGACGATGCATCAACTTCTTCGTTTCAAGAGCAAATTTCTTAACCACTTTGTGTTCACACTTGGACGTTACTTGTTCTTGTTATTTTTGGTCCACTTTATTCAATGTGGTCTCTCTCTCTCTCTCTCTCTCTCTAATTGCTCCCTAAAATACATTGAAAGAAATCTAATTAACTATAGTTATTTCGGCAGTTCTTGGTTATGCATTTAAAAATTTTCGAGTGATAAATGAGTAGCTTCAATCCTTGACCTGCATTTGAGAAGAAGGTGCCCAAAATCCAAGAAAGGTTTGGTATAGTGATAACCATGGATTGGCATGAGCAAAGTGGACAACTACAATTGTAGTCTTTCATAGTAAAGGACAGAGCCTCACGGTTCTACCGTTTTCTTGTTCCTTGCTCAAAATAACCCCTCCAATCTAATGGTCAAGATCTTGTCAATGATTGATATTTTAATGAAAAAAAAGTTCGGCCTCTCGACGGAAGTTTGGGTCGAGCATTTTGCTCGACCCAAACTTTGCTCGAGAGGCCGAACTCTTGGCGCCATAACTTCCTAAAAGTGCTGCCACCTAGGCTCTTTTGGAGGCGACGTCCTTTGGACTTCGGCCTCTAGTGTGAAGGCCGAGAGGACGGACTTTGGACATTTCTGCATTTTCATTGGTTCAAACGCTTCTCCTCTCAAAGTTTGGCCATAGTGTGAACCGGCCCTTAAAGATAGATTCTTGAGCCTTGAGACATTAATGGAGTTGTGAAGGGGGCATTCCAACACAAAGTACGTCTCATTTCATTTACAACTATGTCGTAAGAAACAAAAGTGGTACTTGATGCCCATACCATATCCGCAACTTTTCCTAACTTGCGACAAGGTACGCATAATTCTAGTCAACCATATGAACTTTCATATCAAAACATTGAGAGTGATGTTTGTGACGGGTTTTTGAAGAAGTTACTCGTACATTAAATATGAGAAGATTAACATGTGTTATTTCATTTTTGTAAGTATGGATGTGCTGCTTTCACGGTGCCTTGGCTTTCTCTATTGTCAGAATCCTCCAAAATCACTTAGAAAATGTGCATTCATAACTCATCTTAGATTGTGCAAATGGGCCCTTATTATGCAAGGGTCATGTTGATCCATTTTCTTAATCATATACTTAAACATTGGGTTGGGTGGTTACAATGCTTGTGCTTAAGAACGCACATCGAAAAGACGCATGTTGGACTATGTCGTAAGAATATATACATCATTCTAAGCTCAATATACTTATGTAACACAATTAGGAGGGCCTATGAGAAAGGGCATGCTCACTTTAACCTCTCATAACTTGAAATGAAAATCCTTGTGATTTGCAATTGTAAAGTGGATGAGTCAATGCTTGATCCAATCCAACTGCCAAGTTGTTTGTGGGAGTTGGAAGTGCCACATTCCTCTAATGCATGTGCCGATCACCCAAAAGTGTTGTATGGTTGGATATTTCTATTTTCTTTTCTTTCTTCTTTCTTTTTTTCTTTTTCAATTTGAAGATGAATGGAAGAACTTGAGCACACAAATAAAAACTTTCTAGAACATGCACATGTTCACCTCATGGGCGGTGGTGGCTAATCCGACTCCCGTAACGGGCAACCTTTAGCTCCCAACCCGCTTCTCCTATGACATCAAACACGCGTTGGGTACAAGATTATGATGCAATACAAATAAAAGCTATAGCCATTTCCTTTGTGGTTTTTGAAGCTCCCATGGAATATCTTATCATGTCTTCCTCGATTAAATGCATGTTTCCGAGGCCCACATGCATAGAATAGGAAATGCATATGGGGACATCAATATCTCTTGCCCTTGGGAAGCTCGAATAGAGTGACTCTTGCGTTTGGGGAATCAACACTTGAGATTCGCACGAGTTTTCAGCCACATAACAATATACATATGGAGGGCGTTGTTTTGACAACACCCTATCGGCTCGAATGAAGAGAACGTAGTGTAAAGCATTCACATCTCGATCAACTGAAATAGCAAGGTGAAAAGTGGCCTAGAGTCAAGGATCTTATGACGACTCAAGTGACATGCTCAAAAGCACGGGGCTCGAGATCCGCAACCAAGGGATGATAACGAGGCTTTAGGAAGAGAAGGAATGAACATGCCCCAAGCTCTCTTGCATCCCTTCCCCACACTCCCCTCCCCCTCCAATTGCTTGCTCGCTTGCAACAAGTTGCGTTAATCTTACCTCACATCACCGCACATATTTATCTTCTTAACTTCCCCACCACAAGGCCATTTCCTGGAGCCCACTTTTATTTCCAACGCTCTCACTCCTGCAACTTCATGTGCGTTAAAATGGCAAAGAACCACAACGTTAAATCTACACTAAATATGATATAATATTTCGTGCCACCAATACGGATTGTCTCGCTCAATACTAATTGTTAACCCAACATCATTTGTCATTCCGTGTGAAAGTTTCTTGGGGATTTTAGATAGATTTACAGTGTTGCATGTACCATGTACCGTGGCTTGCTAAGTGATTTTTCATCCAAATTTCAATCATCCATTACAATATTTCATCACATGAATGTTAGGGTGCACAATATAGGAAGTCTTTTAAAGTAAGGAAGAAGATGAAACTCATCCGCAAGTAGAGTTTTGGGCAACGGATGAACTCAAAGTTGCCATCCATCATCCATGACAGTATTTGTACACTTATTTCATAAGCGTTGTCACCGTAAAAAGTTTCCACAACGACATTAGATACCATATGACACTACATATTATATTTAGTGTAGTTTCTTGCGATTTCCATGTCATGCAACTTCGGTTTCATGTCCTCTTGTGTGCATGAAGTAGGTGAAAGTGAGTTTAAGAGCCGTGTCCTTTAGCCGGGAGCTAGGGTTTCGTGATGTATTTGAATTCTGACTGAACCTTAATCTTTTGCCTGTGAGTTCTTAGGGCCGGTTCACACTATGGCCGTCCAAGTCGAGAGGCCGTGGGATTGAGTGGCCAAACTTTGTTGAGAGTCCAAAGAAATGAGCTGAAAATAGTCAATAAAATATAGTAAGTTTAGCCTTTGGCCAGGCATAGTGTGAAGCCTCCAAAGGCTAAGCCCAAAGTCCTAACCTTTGGCCATGAACTCGCACGGCCTCTCGACTTGGACGGCCATAGTGTGAAGCCTCCAAAGGCCGAGCCCAAAGTCCAAACCCAAAGGAGCATCCCACTTTATTCCTTGCTCAAAATAACCCCTCCAATCTAATGGTCAAGATCTTGTCAATGATTGATATTTTAATGAAAAAAAAGTTCGGCCTCTCGACGGAAGTTTGGGTCGAGCAAAATGCTCGACCCAAACTTTGCTCGAGAGGCCGAACTCTTGGCGCCATAACTTCCTAAAAGTGTTGCCACCTAGGCTCTTTTGGAGGCTACGTCCTTTGGACTTCGGCCTCTAGTGTGAAGGCCGAGAGGACGGACTTTGGACATTTCTGCATTTTCATTAGTCCAAACGCTTCTCCTCTCGAAGTTTGGCCATAGTGTGAACCGGCCCTCATTATGATTTGAGGAATATGGTTGCTCGGTGGGAGGTGGCTTGCTTAGCAATGGAGATCGAGTGCTATGTATAAGGCATTTTAGAGAGAGAAAGTTATTTTAATTTTGTGTTTGGGGAGATGCTTTGTAGACGTTTTGCGCACACTTTGCGTTCGTTTTTGTTTTCCCCTTCCTCTTTATCTTTAGTACAAATTGGATGTCATAGAATGACCTTGATGGTGTGTTGGAAGTTAGCTGCATGCTCGAATCTTTTGTCTATGGGGGCAGGCACATGACAGAAGAGGGGGCCGCCATGCCGCGTGGCGGGCTTTAATAGGCCGGCGAATCGGGGGGGGGGGGGGTGTGGCAGGGTGTGGCGGACCCGCACATGCCCGTGGGAGCTCCCCCGCCAAGTCACGCCCCCCTGTTACTACATAAAATTTTTATGCTGCCGTCAGACCTGCACCCGCCCCGTTCACACCTGCTAGTCGGGTTCGGGGGATTAGGGTTTACAGGCTGAGCTCCAGTAGCTCCAGCCTCTGCAGAGACAGACATTTCAAGTTTTCTATATGAATTTCGCACTCACATTTCAAGTATTCTTCGGTTCACGCGCAACTTGGTTCGTTTACAATCGTTTTTGTGTGAGTGCTTTAGGGTTTAGGGGTGATGGCGGAACAATCCATATTGGTGTTCTTCGCGTTCTTGGTTATTCTAGTAACGTTCCACGCTCGTAGACGTCGCCGTGTAGTGCCGTATGTTCCAATCGACATGACGGGAGGACACTCGATGCGTCGTTTGCTCCCACTTTTTGCTGCGATGGCGTGGAGGCAGCGATTTCCTCGTCGCATGTGGTGGGTGGAGCCTTGCCAATACATCCATCACGACATTGTGGAGGGTGATGTGTGGCATACTTCCCCCCAAATGTTAAATTTGAGGTATTGGCAAACTTATCGCATGGAATTTTTAGCATTTGAGGCTTTGGTGGATTTATTGACGCCATTTTTACGTCCTACCGCTCCTACATTTGTTAGACCCCCCGTTCCGGTGAGAAAGCAAGTCAAACTTGTCTTGTACCGATTGGCTCATGGTGTGAGTTGTGCTAGAATGCACAATTTGTATGGATGTGGAGAGTCCACTATTCGCAAGTATACTATGATAGTGTGTCGGGCTTTAGGGTCTGGTGAGGATGGTTTATTTTTTCAGTTTATCCACACTCCCTCTGGCGATAGGCTTCAAAGCATTATAGAGAAATTTAGGGACATCACAGGGTTACCAAACATTGCAGGAGCAATAGATGGCACCCATATACCTTTGAGCACCAGACCCAGTAGACGATACACTCCCATGCCCCAAGATTTTTACAATAGAAAACATTTTCATAGTATCGTGTTGCAAGCGGTTTGCGACACAAATAGAATGTTTTGGAACGTATGTGCGGGACAGCCCGGTGGTGTCCATGATGCAGGGCAATTTGCGGTGTCCTCCCTAGCTGCACAGTTGAGTAGAAGGCAGATTTTAGCTGGGCCAATCATCCATCTCAGTGGAATGGAGATCCGGCCCTATTTGGTGGGCGACACTGCTTATCCTAGCAGACCATACATGTTGAAGAATTTCAAACCTGGAGATCCCGCAATGGTGGATAAAATTAGGTACGGCTTTGTTTATTTGCATGTTTTTTTTAATATTATTAATGTTTTACACATAGTATGGTCTTTATAAATTTTCACTATGATTTTTCTTTGGGTTCCACAGGTTTGACTCCTCTGTCAACCGGGGACGTGTGGTAATCGAGCAAGCTTTTGGTTCTTTGAAGAATCGTTGGCGCATTCTTAAGGCATTTAATATGTCTGTAGAAAAAGCAGCGCTGGTTACTTTGGCGTGTTGCGTACTTCACAATTATTGTGAAATTCACAACCAGCGTGTTCCTATTCCTGCCGACATCAGATTCCGTCGTGATCCATATGTTGGATTACATGTGGGAAAGATGCAACTTCCCCATGAAGGTGTAGCTGCAAAGATAGCAGGAGAGAGGATGAGGAATGTTTTATTCTCATCATGGCTAGAGCGTAATCCAGAGTAATGTTTATGTATATTGGAATTTATATATATATAATTTTGATGTACAATCATTTGGTTTTTGGTTTTGCCCGTGATACATCAAGGGTGCAATAATATGTTTGTATTAATTAGACACTTGCATTTGAGTGGTGTGTACATCTAAGAACATGCACTAAGAAAACACGCATATTTCTTTTATTAATACAACCTCTATATGAATGAATAAATCAACCTTTCACCATTTGGTCACATTGTATAATCTCTAAATTCCACCAAAAATTACTCACATGTGTAGGTAGTTGTGATCTTAGTATGTTCTTACTTGCATGATATGAATTTGATAATGCTCCAAGGAATATCTTGTACACCATGTCACATTTTGGTGTACCCACATTCCATTCCATTACTCACATTAAGGTAGGGTATGTAGGCACCCACTAGGATTTAGGATCCAATGAATGAACTTAGGTTCATTTAATACCATGCATGCCCGAGCCTACTAGGTTCAATAGTGATCCTTAGATTAGGATTGTGAAGTTGTGTGCCATGTAAGTGTGAAGACGAGTGCCCTTTCCCCGAAATACAAGATTTTTACAATGGTCCTTGGCTAACCAAATATTGTATGTAGTGTTACTTACTATTCGGAATTACACAATACTATATATTTATATGTTGATCTTATAAATGTCGTGTTTTATCAAGTAAAGATGTTAGTGTTGTCAAATGTATAAACAACCAATTTGACTTTTATTGGGTACAAATGGGGAACACAATTCACAGTGAATAATTTCTCGTTCATTAAGTTGACAACTCATCCTCGACACTTGGCAAGTGGTCACCGAATGACAGTCGTAAGGTTATGTGTGTTTTGTGTGGTTACAATTCTCAATGGGGTCCCTATATTTGATTGGTATGGATTGGCGACATCAAAGAGCGAACGTCTTACATACACATGTTCAAAAGGGATTGGACTACGTCCTCAAACATTAATATCTATTGTACACTCATTAGTAAACACAATTGGGAAGACTTATGTATCTAGGTTAAGAAATCAACAAACATGAAATTTCTAATAAGCATAACTAAAGTAAGGGAGGTCCGATTTTCAACGCGGTTTTTGCACATGCTTTGTCATAGTTTTGGCTAATGCAACACAAGCTTTGTTATGGAGAACACCGAGTATTCTGAACCCAAAACACCAACATACCTTAATCAATTGAAGTGCAATGCATGGGGATAACCAATGACTAACCGATTGAGATTTGAGAAACAAATGGTTGACGTACGAGACTCCAGGAAAATGACCGATTGTTTTAACAGAATCTGTGGAATATACCTCATTAAACACAACATGTAACCGGTTGGATCTTAAATGCGATTTTGCCCTAAAATCTCCCTGGACACTGCTCAAGTGTTGAGAGGGATCGAATAATCGAAAAATGTGAACCAGCTTCCTGGAATTTAACGCCTGCACTCGACTCGCCTTGCAAGCTTCATCATTTCCCTTCTGGTACTGTTTTAAATATCAATATGCCTCTTGAAACATTGGTCTGAGAAGTCGTGCAGCCTAATCCAATGACCCTGGAAGTGCTTTACTTACTCTGAAAGTTAGCCAACAATTTCCGGGTCAATACCTACCATGTGGTAATCATTTGGGATCCCCTTTGCTACACTGAATATGATATTTGGCGTCACTTACTATTTGGAATTACACACAACGCCAAAAAAACACCGTGTGTGGTCGATTCATCTCAGATGACTTGGGTGGACCAATATTGAGGTCTTTCAAGCTAATCCGGGTTTTTGAAGCAACACATCCTCAATGTAGGAAGAGATATGAGAAAAGTGTAAGGAATGGCATGCAAAATCTGTTAAATAGGTGCTTGAATAGTGAGGATCATAGTGCCATGTCACACATCCGACAAAATCCGTGACCATGAAATTGCGAGAGTCCACAAGAAGTTGTGAGATTTCAAACGAAATAAAAAATAACACCCACATACATTAAAGGAATGTGAATCAAGCACTTTGGTATATAATACATAACCACATTGGCTCCATACATTCCTAAACCCTAAAATTCAAACCAAAGCTCTCTCGGCATCGATCTATCACTGAAGTATCTATTGAGAATTTTTTTTGACAACTTCTGCAAACATAGCCGCCATCCTTTCCCCGCTAGCCTGTTGCAATCTAAACATTTCAAGTTCCAATTTTCTGTTTTCCTGGCGTTTTATTAAATTATCTTTGTGCATTGTTAGTGTAGCTTCGATTCTCAATCGTTCTATCTCAGCAGTTGAATCTGCAAGTCTATCCAATGAATCCATCAAATTCCTGTCAACCCTAGCCCGTTTGGAGGGTGTGGAATTAGTACCTTTCCCCGAAACCCCGACTAAATTCGATGCTCGTGTTCGTGGAGTGGTGCCGTTGCTCTGATGGTCAGCTCCACTGTGTGCTTCCGGATTGGTGCGCTGCGGTGAATGCACCCAAGATGGCTCACCGTCTCCGTCGGGCTCCTCACAACCCTCCGTCGGAGCGGTGGAAGTACCGGTGCCGGGTACGGGCACACCTTGGTCTATTGCCCCTGGAACACCATTGGCCTTTGCAGTGTGACTAAGAATTTCGTCAATTTGATCGTACCATATGAATTTCGCACCGTCGTCCCGCACACCTGCACCCGTTTGGTTGCGCAATTTCTTGATCTTGGAATAGGTGCTCCGCAACTTCTCCCACTTGTCTGACAAGGACTTGACCTTCCACCCAGACTCCTGAGGGAACTGCGTAATCAACAACTTGTGCACCCGGGCCCATTGATATGATCGCATCGTGATCGTGTTGTGTGCCTCGATGTGTTCCTTGCATTGTTCCAATAAAAATTTCACAGCACCATTGCTCCAATGTCGCTCCTGCACAACAACCGGAGCCCGTCGTGGGAGAGGAGGGGGTGGACCTGTCAACACAGAACTAACAGAAACTGAAGCAACGGGAATGGAAGAGAGTGGATTGAAAGACACCATTTCAGAATTTTGAGAACTCTGCGTCATAACCAAGCTTGGATGACTATTTGCTAACATGCGAGTGTTCTCCCCTTCCATATCGGTTAAACGTGCACTAACCACAACATAAACTAATCATACAATGCAAGTAGAATCAAACCCTAGCTCCACTCTCCAAGTGAGTACGGTTCAAGCTCTGTCTGTCCTGTTGAAGCTCCTGGAGCCCCTGGCCTGGAGCCCCTGGCCGGAGTCTGTAGAGGGAAGGGACGTCGAAGTTACAGTCCCCGTAGTAATTTTTCCGTTGGGCAGTAAAAATTCGACGCAGTAAAAACCCTAAACTGTCACGGGGCAATAACTTCCCAGTAAGTCTTGTCAGGCAGTGGCGTGGGGGCGCAGCTGGCTGTGGTCCCCGGCGCCAGGAGATTCCCGCCGCTGCGCCACCCTGTAACGGATGAATTCCGTTGGCGCCCGCTGACGGACGCCAGGATTAGCCAGCATGTGCGTGCCCCCTATGGCCTACAGTTGATGTGGCTTCAACTTAGTAGATTTGACGTGAATTGCTACTTTCTTCTTATTCCTTGGAGGCGAGGTTGTAGGTTTTGACAACTTTTGGGGAGTATATATATGTATGTATGTATATGATATTCTATTAGAGTAATCACATAGAGGGTTTGTATCAATCCTAGCAATTGAATGTACTAAAATTTAATAGGAGGGTTTTGAACCACAACCCTGGCTTGGTGTGTGTCACGTGTGTTGAATGTAGCATATTTTTCATTATGTGGGACCACGTTGAGTGAGAACCTGGTGATTAGATTATTTAAGTAAAGAAACGTTTCAAGTAACACTTATTCAAGGGAGGGCCACACATGTCGGGAAATCCATAATTTTCCTCATTGAAGCCACCGTCTGCATACTCCGGGAGCTAATATATATTAAGAGTTGGTTCTCTATTGAGTTGGCAGTTGAGAATGGGGATTGACCTCCCCACTAGACTACAATCTATTGAAAAATAATGAGGGGAACTAAACACGATGCACCATTTTGGGAGCCATTGAGAACGTAACATTGTCTCTTACATGTTTCAAATTAACAATTTGGTAACTAGTCAACTTTGAGGTAGGGTCGGTGCCAACAACTAAGTTTCTCATAATTTATCAATATTTCAAAGAATCTCAATGTAACATCAAAAGCTCCTAAAGCAAGCTTGCTAGCAAGTTGAAAACCCATAAACTTTAATGTGGATATGTGACTTGAAAATTTTGATTTCTTTGGTGATGTTTTTTGTGAACTCTTGTACTGCAATTTTTTTTTGGTTGAATTTCGTCAAGTGAGGGAAATAGAGGGTTGAAAAGTTCAATAGAAAAAGATACACTAGTTTTCACTTCTTAGATGTTGTTGCAAGCATGTAGAGATTTCGGTATTGTTGTTCATCATCCACCATAATGATTGACTTGAGGCCGAAGTTGAATAGAAAATCATACCATTCTTGTTGAAATTTGCATCTGGTATTGATTTTGAAGTTGTAGGATAGATTTTATGTAAATTTTGATTTTGTGCTTGATGTATAGCAGTAGGACTCCCAAGACCTCCAAGACTTGCACAAGTTCAATGGTAAGATGGGAAGATGAGAGAATCATCTCTTTGCTCGAAATTCATGAAAAACTTTATATGATGGACATGAACCACGATAACTTGAAAACGTATAATACGTGCAAGATTGTCAATATGTTTACCAAAAACTTGACAGTGCATGAACCATCAACGACATTTAATCCAAGATTGATTGGTGTAACAAACATCATAAATCTAAATGGGTTAAGGTGATCTGGATTATTGGAAGGGCGCCATCGGAATAGCCATGGTATGACAAACATGATTACATGTGGAAAGTTGTATTTGTTATATTACACATAGCATAATGGGCGCATATAACTTTCGAAATAAGGTACTTGTTTTCGATGTCAAGAAGTTTGTGTTTGTTCAAGAGTACACTTTTTTTTCAACAATGATGGTTCTAGGATCTAACTATGTTAAAGTATTATCAGTTCATTTCTAACAATTATGTTTTTTACAAATAAATTACTGTAATTTTATTTACAAATTGGATACCGATTCAATAATGCATGAAAAAAATTCTAATTTACATTCAAGAACTAAAATTCATCTATATTCTTCTCAAGAACTATATTATTCAAGTCACATACCATCCAAACTTTACCTAAATTGTTCATTCATGAAATCATTCGTGTTGTTGTTGTTTTCACTTTTTACTTTTTACTTTTTTATTTTTACATCCCTCATGATTCACTCTCTTCAGTGATGCATTACTCGTTATCTACTTTATTCAAGTCTCCTTTGCTTTACTCATGTATCAATCTTTTACTTATTCCATATAATCCTTCTTTTATTCATTCATGAAGTGTTTGAGGTGCCTCACCAATGGTCTTCAGTGTTCCTTAAAAGCTTTGGACTAGTCTCTACCACACTTCTATTAATCTTCACCTCCAAGTTCCTCTAAACCTTCAAGGTCTTCGACACCTCGAAGCTCCTCTAAGCTTTCAAAACCTTTGATACCTCCTAGCTCTCCTAAGCTTCCAAGTCTTTAACAACTCCTCCAAGCCTCCAAGCTTCAAATTCCAAATGACTCCTTCGTCAATCACCTCCCTCTTATATAACATGGTGGCCGTTGCTATTCTATTCAAGGATTGATTAGGGTTGAAATTTTGTGGTGGACAAAAACCCTTGGCGGCTAGAATGGAAAACCATTAGTGACTAGGGTTCGACCACCATATGATACTCTAGTCTATATTTGTCTTTAAATCTCTTTATTCTTTGACCTAAAAATATAGTTTCATTCTCTCAATTATTTTATATAATCATACTATAACTCGATTCATCACAAACTAAAGGCTACTTCTATATGAATGAAAAGATATCCATATTCTAAAATCTAAACACCTTTAAAATTTTATTTCATATTAACCAATTAAATTATTATAATATAATTAATGAAAATTTAGATCTACACTCAAGTTCATATTGAAACTGGTCCACATAACGACACCATCAATGTGGTATATCTTAATGACTATGAAGATACTAGATCTATTGTAGATCTGAATTCCAAGGCTATAAAAATCCTTGATTACAATAATAAATATTTGATTAGAAATATTCTAAAAAATACTACGCATGTATCCAAATACTTCATAACATAAATGTAGTCAAACATATATGCATGTATTTCTTGTGTAGGTATAATACATAATTTTTCACAAAACACGATTGCTCATCGGTCTATGTGCTAAATGAATTGCCTATAATACGTCTCCTCTTCAAGTAAAGCCTCCCTGATCCTTGCAGCTGCAACTTTTCACTAGTTCTCAATTTTTAATCATCTAGGATGGTTGAGACCACTAAACTCTTCACGTGGAAGGGATGGATGTTTGGCAAGTTCTTCCGCATGTAATTTGCAAAAATTATGTAATATACAACATGCAAAAATAACATGGCCATAGTAAGGAACATTGAAATTAAGATTCTTCAATATCTGACACCCATTCTTCAAATGGGGGAAAACATTTTCAATCTTCACATGACCATTGCGAAATGCCTTGTCATATGTATCTCTTTGCATATCTCCAAAAAATGTGGACTATATGTTTTTTGAAATTCTTGATGAGAAAATGATAAAACTATATCACCAACTATATACTCTTAGGGCCTTATGTTTTCCCCCCTTAGGTTAAGAATTGGTCATTGTAAGAATTCAAGTTGCATAAATCCTCTAAATAAGGATGAAGCACAAAGGCGAGTTGCATCATGGGTCCATTGGCTGCCAATACAACCACTTTCTCCCCCCCCCTTGAAAAGTAAAAAACAAAAGAGGCTAGAATCAAAAATCATTTGTTGTAAAACACTATGATAATCATGTCTATTACTTCATCAACGTACCTTTCCTATGCCATAGTAACTAGAACTATTTTTATTTGATGCCTCGGATGCTAATCTCTATAAAACAATAAGAATGGGGTTTCAAGCTCAATTGATTTTCTCCAATTTGTAATTTTGGCTTGAGCATAAGGTCTAAGCCAGTCGCATGAAATGTTAGAAAATGAAAAGTCATCCAATATTATGCAACATAATTTTCATCACACATTTTTGCTGGTGGCTTGCCACCCTACTTTAAGTGTAACCTCTGAACAACGGTCGGACCAATAGTACACCCAAAACTCCCCAAGAAACTTTTTGAAACCATATTCATGACCAAAGACCATGAGAAGAAGTATCATAATGTGGTCTTGTTCCATGCCATTGCCATGGAACAAAGGAGAGGAGTGCAACAATAACTCAAGAGGGTCCATTGATATTACACAAAGACAAATGATAAGTGATGAAGAGAGAAACTCCAATGACACTCCTCCATGGTACTATAGGAGTAATTCTTAATGCTTTAAAAACCTTGAATAGAGGAGGAGTAGTGGAAACCAAGTAAGCATTCTTAAATTCTTAAAATTTGAATAGAGGAGAGAGGTGCAAACCAAGGACAACTAGTAGTATATGGTCAAAGGACATGGTAAAGGTGTGTGGAACCTTGTGACTCTTTAACCCGCCACATGTCATTAAAGTAACGAAAATGGTGGTTCATTTGCACATGTAATGTGACTGCAAATTTCAAAACATCCGGTTTCACCTCAGGGAGTGCACTATTCATTAAAACCAAGCATCACGTGCGTGCATGCCCCTTATTAAAATACCCCTATATACATTTTATTTTTGCTAAAATCAAGCAATATACTTACAAATCTCATTGCTTCAAAATACATTTCCATACGTACACAAGGGTCCAAAAACAAATACAGAAATTGTATATAACATGTGTACAAATGTTTGGAAATGCAAAAATATGGCCCTATTATATGTATAATATCAAATTATGGATTTTTAGTTATAAAGTCGTTACTTAGTGGATGAAAAAACGCATGATTCTTGGTCCAGGTATGACTTGAACGCGTACTTTACATATATTTTTCTATAGCCTTATCTCCAACCTCATGTATATCTACTTCTTGCTTAATAGCAATATGTCTCTTGTAAGTACATTTTGTACATGCTTGTTCTAAATAATATCCCTTTTGTGCACGCACGTATATATTTACAGTACTTGAACAGTGTGCTCCCTGGGGGTTTCACCTCTCTAGTTCAAGCCGGTTTTTATGAAGACCTCCGGTTTTGGGCGTGTGTGGCCTTCACTTCAATGTTCTAAGAGTCATAATATTTTATCTGTGTGTGTCTCCTTTGGGGGCTGGATTCTACAAGGATTCTATGCTTTTCAACCTAGAGACCCCCTCGCCCTCCCAACCCACCCATGCTAGCCACTTATTTTGAAGAGGGTTGAAGCACACTACCACCATTTAAGTCCTAGACAATCATCATGTGTTGGTGAAAAAAAAAATGCAAATCTATCATTGTGGCACAATTATAGATTTTTTAGTAACATAGGACACATTTTCAGTGACGTAGGACAATTGCCTAGGGACAATTGCATATGCTTGTTGTGCATGCTGTGAGCCCAAAATGAGCCCACATGTATGTTTTAACTTTTGTAAACCATTACAAGTGATGTTTTAGTGTTTTATGATTATTTACAAAAATATAAAAAGAATGAAGCTTGAAAGAAACTAGGTTTAAGCATTAGGCTCATTTGGAGTGGATTGATTAAAAATGTAGTAGTAAAAGGAAGCTCCGTAGTTGGTGAGCGTAGTAGGTAGAGACCCAAGGGTAGTTAAATGATTGAATTAGGACCTTTGGTGTTTGTTTTAGGAAAAAGACTCAAGAGATAAGATGAGAGCCTACAAAGTAGGAGGAGATTTCAAAGGCTTATCGTGAGCCTTGAGGGTGCTCACCTCCTCAAACTCACTATTTAAGACCTCGTTCTTCTCTCACTCATCCTCTCTTTCCTTCGTGCTCCTTGGCATCCCACGTGTTATAAGTGTGGGTGCGTGGGAAACAAGATAGGAGCACGTGTGTGTGCATGAGTGTAAGGTTAGGAGCCAAGGCTAGTTGGCCTTGAAGAGGACTTGACCTCTTGTTAGTAATAGTTGGGCGTGAATGATTTCAAATTCAATTTATGGCTTTGTTTGAGTACTTGAATTTACATTGATTAGCCTTATACTTATGCGGATGTGCAAAGTCTCTTATTGGAGCATTTAGTTTTGTTGGACTTCATATGAATTTTTGAGAGCCAAAAAACCGAGACTATGTCCAAACTTCCAAAAACTAGTGAAAAAATGTAGATTAAAAGGGAACAACGTAGAATTGCGACCATATACTTTATGACAATAGAAATATTATTGCATATTCATGTAGAGGACTTCATTACCTATCCATGGATACCAAGAACTCATTTTTTGGACTTCATATGAATTTTTGAGAGCCAAAAAACCGAGACTATGTCCAAACTTCCAAAAAATAGTGACACACTATTATAGTTTTTTACTTATGATGTTTTTGACTTATGATGTTTATTGAATTACCGAGGGAGGATTTTCTACGTGTCATTATAATTTTTTCACTCGGGCTAGGACGAAATCGAAGGGTGGGGAATTTTTGGTGACACATGCGGACAACGGGGACCGCCACAACCCACCCCACTGCATTCTTCATCATGAAGACTATTGGAGAATGAATAAGATTGTCCACCTCACAAAATATCGCCATACTATAATAATGAGCCATACGAATAGAAGAAAATCTTTGAGAGGTTTTCCAAGACAGTGGGACAAAATCAAGCAACACCAACTGTGGGTCACAAAAAACAAATGGGAGAGTGGCGGACTCATGGATGGATACTATGCTGTAATTGTCATTCCTTACCCAAGATTTAAAGTTATCATTAACATTGTCTCAAAAAAGGACAATGCCTACAATGTAACAATTGGCAACATCCCATAATGCACCTACCGGACTTCACGAAGCTGTCCTCTCAGGCCTTGGAAAAGAAAGGGAAATGGGTGTACAACAAACACCTTCACTATGTGTTCAAATTTATATGCAAGATGGACTACCACAACGACAAGTTCATTCATGCTCCAACGTACGCTTGTAATGAGGTCGTGCAATTATTTGAGCTGGTCAATATTATTGAGCACTAGTATTGATCCTAGTGAAGTGTTCACCCTACAATTCATGACATAATATGTTTGGAAACATATATGATTGCACACATAAATGTTCTTAGATTACTAGATTAAGAATCAACATTTGAGTGAAAGTTTTCTTTAGTTTTATATAGTAATAAGCCTCCACCATTTGTGATATTGAAAATGGTTTTTGAAAAAAAATTGGAAATTTTTTAAATTATCATGCAAAATTTGTAATTTAGCCCTAACCCTGTGTGAAATCCCTAAAATTGGACTCATCGTTCACATGTTACACTCACCACTCATATGTGACGCTCACATCCTAGCTTCCCTTGTTAGGGCAACTAATGCATATTTAGTTCCTAATATGGTGCACTGAGATCTTCGTGAAGGAACTTAAGTTAGGGTTTGGCCACACCAAGTGGTAACTCAATGTAACACAATATTTGAAAAACATCAAAACGTGCAATTTGTCCACACAAAACGTTGGAGTTACCATCAAATTTTATATGATGTATGATGTGTCACTTGATGGTAAGCAAAGCAGTATGATACCAGTTAGTTCTAAGTTATCATTAATTCCTACTTTTATGTCTCAAGCTTAGCTCAAAATAATGTGGTGTTTTATATGTCCAAGATGTGGCTAATTAAGTCAATGCTAACTATACAACTAGGTATGGATATTGAAGTGTTATAATGTAGATGTGTCTTAATCGAGCACAACAAGAATATGGACACCTTTCTTTGAGTCGTATGTGCTTAGGTGTGGATGTAAGGACAAAAACCAAAAAGACATGTGTTTAAAAGAGATTGGATTACATGCTCAAAATATGCTAACCATTCTAAGCTTGATAATAACATAAATGGGTGTGGGGGGGGGGAAGAGCTGTATGATCATTTAGTAATAAGGAATTTGTCGTATAAATAACGATTGTGTATCACTGCAGCTCAAGTACCAACCACCACTAGCAATCAACACTAAAATATAGCAAAGTCACACATAAACAACACACCTCGACATGCCTCCCCTTAGCTGACTATGGAGTCCCGTCAAGCAGCTAGAACCAATGCCAATCCAAAGGGTATGGATAATGAAAGATTGCTCTGCAACTAATTAGTGTGATAAACGTCATTTCGAGGAACTGTAGGTTGGGTGCAATGTGAGCCCCATCCTTAATCGCCTCTGATGTTTGGCCATCATATTCCAAAGAATTAATTCCACCGCCTCATGTTGATTGCGTCTCTAAGCCACAACTCTTCATTTTCCACTTGGGCATGCACAAGATGATGAAAACCACACATGATCATTAAGTACGGTTGGTGGAAGCACCAAGTACCGAAGATCCTCGACAGCGAGGACAACTTCACTATCCAGATGGTAGAGAAATCAAGGGTGGCCTCAAGCATGCTATGTGCCAACCACGTTGACATTGATCACATAAGAGCATAGTAGCCGCTCCTTTCTTCTGAGAAGGAAGAGAATCAAACACTCATAATAGCTCTAATCTCTCTTCAAATGCACACAATGAGTCAAACTATCTCTCACTCCACTACGGAAGAATCCAAGAGTGTAAGAAAGGGGAAAAAAACTCAAGATTTATTGCAAACACATGCAATCTTCACCTCACACAAGCTCTCTCTACACACTCACTCACAAAACTTGACTTAGCAAGAATGCCAAGCCAAGGAAGAGGCTCCTCACTTAGGAACCTTCCTCTTCACAACTAAGATTCATCCATCCAAATTTAAATGGATGAAACCCAACGGATAAGGTGTGACCACCGACGCCGCATACCGTGACAAATTACATATTCATATGAGCTCCAAGGTTTATAGGGAAAATGGCTATGGACATAATTTGGGTTTGTTGATCAACTTGCACTAATTACGTATCTCATATCCTACGAGAAGTGGGTTTAGAGAGAAAAATATCCATCTAAGGCAACGTGTACATCAGGGCTTGTTAATATTAGTGACCATAATAATCATGATTACCATTTTTTAAAATGTCTCATTGGCTGAGAAATGAGTGGCAGTCCCACTTTGTTTTACATAAGGCTAGAAACGGCCATGGATGAACATGACAAAGAATGGATGAGAAAGTGACATGAATCCTACATGTCTAAGAAATGGATAAAGTTTGCTAGTCACTTGGTTTTGTAGTGGAAGAACCCAAATAAAGTTGCCATAATAAAAGAAAACATCTATTTGTTGGACTTACATAATTTTAGAAAGATCAAACTTTAAACATCTATTTGAAGTAGGTAATGAATTCTAGTAATTGATAATTTTATAATTTATAGTTTGTAAAGTTTAAAAAAATAAATTATGTGCCGGTGTAAGTGTGCTTTACATATGTCGTGTGACCAAGGCTTTCAAAACGTGATGTGAATTTCTCTTTGTCATGATCTTCAAGGCGTTGACTATAACCATGTAAATGCCAAAATCATTTTTCCTCATAGCCCTTGGTGACATATGTAAAAAAACCCTCAATAATAAACAAAACCCCTTGATCAAGGAAGGGGGAGCTCTAGATTTAATTTGAGATCTATTCGATACCCACATCTTCCTTTGTTTTTAATTTCACCCACAAATGTCAAGCCTTCGCATCCTCTTCATTCTTTTCATCCACAAATTCCATCCAAAAATGCCTTCCTTCCTTCCTTCCTTTCATTCATTAATGTTCATCAAAATTAAAAGAAAATGAAATTCCATATGGAATTGCAATGTACCGTCCGTGCATGCATGCATGGCATGGCATGAGAGTATTCTTTGACAACAATCTAGATAAATCTAGAGAATGATTATAAACGCATATTTGCTAATAATGATGTTGTAAATGTGGCATTGTGAATTGGTGTTATTAGGTCCTTGACATTGCGCACAAGGAATGTAGTTGGTGTGGCCAAAACCTTGAATTAATAAGGGCACTTAATTAGGTCGTTGGCAAGGAAGTGAAGCACTGAAGAGAATGACTGCGGAGGCAGTTCGAAGAGAAGCGCTCATGCTCATGCTAGCTTGGCTTTGCCATATTTGGCTCGCTCTTCTTCTTTCCCTCTTCTCTCCCTGCACTCTCCAATTTGGTACGTAAGTAGTAGTCGATCCTCGCACTGCCTGCATTTCAAAACTATTTCCGGAGCTCATTTGGTCGCAGACACGCCAGGTGTGATTGACTCGGAGTTCGCGGGGGTGAGTTAGAAAAGGTAAACATCGGCGACCTTCAATCAATTTGTATTGATTCTGTGTCCATCCTATAAATTTCATGATAACATCGTGTAGAGAGAGAGAGAGAGAGAGAGAGAGAAGCCGAAATGCGATTTTGGAAGCAAGCTAAGGTTTCTTTTGTCTGTAATTTTTTCTGAATCTCGATATTACATTTCCCCTCGGTTTCGTGCTTCTCTGGTGTGTGTGTGTGTGTGTATAACCGAAATGTGACGGGATACAGAGTTTTTTCAAGAAAGGTTGTGCTTAAGAAGGAAGTTAAGGAGCTCTTCAATGCTGTTTGTATGTTTTCCGGTTATTCAACGAGAGATTAATTTGAGACATCACCTTACGTGAGTTATTCTCTGTTGCTGTATTACTAGTCTACCTGCTTCTTCTGCTTGTGTTCATCTATTCTTTGCTAGAAGATCTTCCAACATAAGCCGACAGCTGAGGCAGTTGTGGATTTTGTGCTTAAGAAGGAATTTAGGGAGCTCTTCGATTTTTGTAGGCCGTTGTCCTGTTATTCTACGAGAATTTTGAGACATCTACTCTACATTCTGGAGAAGTTGAACGGCGATTGCAAGGGTGTAACTACATTTCTAGCCCATCCCAGGACATTAATAGACATGCACACGGGTGCAACCGGCCAGGCCTGCACGGGTCCATATTATTCTACTATACAGTTTGAAGACGTTCGGCCCCATACATGTCGAAGACGTTGAACGGTGATTGCTTGTGTAATTTATATGCACGGCTGTAACGGGCCGGTATGGCAAGGGTCCATACCCAGTCCATACTAGTCACCTTACGGAACCGGCATGAAACTTATTTACTTAGGTCGCAAGAGCGTTTAGCTTGTTCTGGTTGAGTGATGGCTTCGTAACGCACTTAGTCAATTGAGAACAAGCAAAGCAGTCTGAATGAGCGCTCAAGAAATAGACCGCGCTGCTATATTATTAGTCTACTTGCTTCTTCTGGTAGTGTTCATTTTTTCTCTGACCGCAGATCTTCCAACACATGCCGGCAGCTGAGGCAGTGCGGACTTGTTTTAACGCGGTCACATTTCCACTTGTGCTCGTTTTTGGTTGTCTCTTGTTCTGTGTTTGATTGACAGGCAGAGAGTCAGGGCTCGCCTATTCTTAAATTCGACATTGCATTTTCAATTATGTTTCGCTGATAATTTAGAACATCTCCTGCAGGCAATCTGAAGTGACTGCCACAATGGCTGAGAAGCGTGTGAACCTGATGAGCTCAGAGGGTGAGATGTTCGAAGTTGACGAGGCGGTAGCATTTGAGTCGCAGACTGTAAAGAACATGGTTGAGGACACAGGCATGGATGCTCCCATTCCTTTGCCTAATGTTTCCAGAAAAATTCTTGCAAAGGTCATAGAGTACTGCAAATATCACGTTGAGAACCAGAAGACATCCCACGATAAGCCTGCTACGCCTGCGCAGGACATTAAAGCATGGGATGCCGAGTTTGTGAAAGTTGATCAAGCGACCTTGTTTGACCTCATACTGGTAAGAGCTTCGTATTCGGAATTAGAATCCCTCGATGATGAGGCGATGGTCTTAATTTTGCAATTAAGCAGTCTGGAATCCTCAATCAGCAGGACTTTTCCTCTTTCAGTAGATTCGGCGAAGTATGCCTACTGCAAGAACGAAGGCAGAAGAAGATATGCATGATCATAGCAGTTGGCATACCATTTACCTCTTCATATCAGGTCCAGCACTCCTCAGCTACAAGGTTGCCTCAAAAATTGTATTATGGCAGTTCGTTAAATTTAGCATTTTTTATGAATCTGACCACATTGTTACTTTAGCCCCATCTCTTTGTTGGGAACAGACGAAGATATTGTAAGAATTGCTGGTATACAAATTGTTGCCATGTATGGTAGAGATGTTGGTGAGGAACTGGTGTCATCTTCATTGTTACCATGAACTATGGAACAAATTCCTTAGAACCTGCATTTGCTTGGAGCTTGAATGTTTGTGAACCCTTACATTCACAAAAGTGTATCCATGTCATTACGGGGTTGCAAACTAGCTGCACAAGTCTCATCAAACTATTATACAATTATGTATATCTCTGTGATGCTTTCATTCTATGATAATCTCGTGCTTAATGTACATCATTGTGTTTGAAGTCGTGTAATTTGTAATGTGCGAAAATAAATTTCAGGAAGAGCTATCAAAATACTTGAGCTGAAGAATTGGATTTCTGTTATGAACAGGCAGCCAACTACTTGAATATCAAGAACTTGCTGGATTTGACATGTCAGACTGTTGCCGATATGATCAAGTCTAAATCACCAGAAGAGATTCGCAAGATGTTCAACATCCCGAATGACTTCACTGATGAGGAAGAGGAGGAAGTCCGAAAAGAGAATCAGTGGGCGTTTGAGTAAGGTTGCACCTGCGCATTTGAACACATTAGTCACCAAAAACGCGACAAGTATGAATTAATGACCGAAGAGCTTTGAGTTCAGATGCCTCGTAATTGTGCACATCAAGCCATACCACTGAAGAGTTCTGTCTAAAGAGGCCCTTACGAAGATGATACGGTAAATGCTGCTGACCATTCTTGACAATGCTTTTCATGATAACAGTTTAGGTGCCTCCTAGTATGTACTCAATACTAATGCTCGTCACTTGGCTCTGAATTGGAGCGATAAATTCAAGTGGTTTGTAATCACAGCACACTGTCGTTGAATTCTGAACTACAGAGATTGAATTGAATTTACAGCCTTACTCGGGTGAATTGTTCAGCTTTCTTACTGAGTGCTCTTTTGTCCATTCGCTGGTGAGGTTTATATAACCATAGTAGTGTGGCTCCTATTTAAGTGCTTGGTTGATGAGCATTCAGAAGCCCCAGGCAGTGACTCTTGATGCAACAGTAGCATTTCATGGAGTTCGATGACATCGGTGTAGCTTTTAATTTGCCAGTATCTTCAAGCATCTTGTTGGCCAAGCACTTTCATGTGGAGTAAGGGAACATATGAGAAAGAAGATATGTCCTGTCACATGGCTAAATTTATTGAACTTCGTATCTTGAGATTGTACAAAATTGAAAATTGAGCCCAACAATATGAGAACTTTGGGGAAGGTTTGAATAGTAAAAACATGCCACCATGAATATTTTAGTGTCAAAATGAGACAATCTCGGGTCCAAACCAGTAATGTCTAATTTGGTTACTAATCTTAACCAGACACCTATATTTGAGTGTACGTGGTTAGGTGTGGATACCAAAAGACATATGTTTACAAAGACTTGACTAGGTGCTCAAAATTTGATAACCATTCCAAGCTCTATAATGAACACAACTGGGGGACCTATAGAATCATTTGATGAGAATGAGGATTTTCAATTTGATAATGAATCAGATATTCATATGAGTCTCAGAAATCATGAGGGTAGTGGCTACGGCCTCGATTTCGATATGCTAACCATCTCGTACTAATTGTGTGTTTCATATCCTAGGAGAAGTGGGCTAGTCAGAAAAAGTAACCTTTGAAGACCCATCTCCCGCACTTCCATGTGGAAGCTGGGGGTTGGAATTCTTATCATCCACTACTGGAATCCAATGGATTTTATGTCATATTCGATTGCCAAGTATGTGACATTCTTAATTTCCACTGAAAGAAAGTGTCATCTTTGTAGCATTAACGCCCTCAAAACACGTTAGTGATCTAAGTAACCTCTGGGATCTTCAACCTACCCACAGTTGAATGGCAAGGCTGGTCTGAAATTCAAACCAAGACACATGATCATGCCCGAATGCTGCAACTATGGAAGAGAATATCTCCCCCTTCAAACTCTCACCTGACATTCAGGACAGTCATCTAGCACGCTATTAATGAGTCATGTAAAACCTCACATAAACTCACACAGAAACTTCATTGACAAAAAGATTGGGAAAGCACAGGAAGAGGCTGAGATAAGATATAGCAGAGAGTCTTCCCATTTTCGTGTAAGCAGATGTCTCAAGTATGCGGGTGTTTTTTGGATACTTTTCCTCATCGGACACGTATATTTGATTTGATATGTGTATGATTACACGTGGATCTAAGAACAAACACGGTGAAGACACATCTTTAAAAGAGAACATACTATGTCTTCAATTTTTGTGAACTACTGTACATGCAATACTGAACACAATTGGGAGGACCTATGTAATTCACTTTACATGTAATCAACATACATGCACTTCCAATAACTATAACCCAATCAGGGTAGGTCCGAATTCAATCTGATTTTTGTTGATGTCAATGTCGTCATCGATTTTCATCGTACATTTGCCACCGGAACACAAACCTCAAGAGGGAAAGCTGTTCAATAGAAGATGGAGATCGAGAAACACGAGCCACTTAACACCGCATACCTTATATTTGTCATCCAAAAGAGCAATGTGTTAAGAAGAGGAATGCAACTGGAACCCATGGACTTGGTCAAGCTTAAATTAAATGACCGATGGTCCTTTGTGAAGATTGGCTTGAATTTGCACATGACTACGCGAGCTTTCTCTAGATATGAAATGAAGGAAGCTTCACTTGACTCTTGAGCGGTCAATGAATTTGATGTCTTCGTTGAAGTCGCTCCACTATTCCGGCAACGCAAGGTATGCATGTGTTGGGTATTCGGTTACTTTCTTATTGTAGACATATAATTGATAGGGGGAGAGGGGCGGGGGCGCTTAAACCCAAGGCCTTACAATGTCTTCACTCATGCAACCACAATTGGGCTACTATTATTTAGCATGGTGCGTCCCACCCATAAGCCCCTACATGTATCTAAAATTGTTATTGTCCAACGATTATAACATAGAGGTCCTCTCTCAACTCACCAAGTATGACGTGTCTAAGAGCTCTTGAGAGAAGGACCTTAATGACATAATTGATGGACAATGACAATATTGGATATATATAGAAAGAAAAGAAAAAATAACGCCCATATTTACATACTGGCATGAATGCGAGCCCGTTGACCATGCATTGATCATGGTATTCCATGATGCAGTGGGATATATATATTACTTTGAGGTGGGATGTATCATACGGTCCAATGAACAAGGAGAGCTGGCAATTAGTTACAGATGAACCGGTTGAGTTTGAGAAATAACTAGTTGACATTGAAAACTTGTGGATGGACACCCGACCAATTATTGGTTCCATATGGATATGGAGAGGTTAACATGAGTGGAAGACGGATATTTAAAACCCCCGTGAGGGTCAATACAAGACCTTCCGGATATTGGCTAACCCTAAGGGTATTGGCTGAATATCAACCAACCATCATTGGATTAGTTGGGCCGAAGGGGTTTCTGGCCCATGGTGCCATTTCAACAATCTAAATCTTAAGTAGTTGAGTTCTCTCTCTCTTTCTCTCTCTCTCTCTCTTTGTTTGTAGCCAGGGTTTGCTTTGGTACTTACTAAAGTGTAATTTTGTTTGTTCTTTATTTAACTTCTCCTAGTGTTTTTTTGGCATAGTTTTCTACTAATGAAACTGCAAGGTGCAGTTGCATTTGCTACAAGGTAAAAGCCTAAGAAGAGTTAACAAACACTAGGAGGATATTCGGTCCATATTTGATGCATATTGGATGCATATTTGACAATGGATACATATGCAGTCCAATATTTATGCTTAATATGATTTATTATTATTTTTTGAGCGGTCTACGGCGTGAAAGATTACCTGATAGCATTGGATACTATAATTTGAAGTCAAACACCTTATAATAATAAATTTGATATAAATATGAATAGTTACATCAATAATTTCATATAAATCTATAGAATACACTATACATATTCTCTTTGGTTCACTCCAAACTACTTGATAAAGTGTTGAGCTGCACCTATACGTTCCATATAGATGCATGTTTTTGTCCATCATCCACAATGAATGTTCTTTAAAATCAGTCTTGGAACAATCATGTATGTCACCCTACTATGAAGATATCATGTAGTGTTGTTTAAAAAACTACCAATCAGGGTCCGAGCTTCTGAATCATTTTGCTCCTAACCATGATATAGATATTTTTGAGCATTAAGTTCAACGATACATCGTCATTCTACACTCCTCTTGAAGTTGCTGCTTCATGTACTTGTCAATCCACCTTAACGCTTGACAAATATGTGTCAAAGCACTTTGAGCCGAATGGTGGCCATCAACTCCTTTGAACTGTGAATTTCTCAAGCCTCCAAAAGTTGGCCAAGAAGTTTTTGGAAGGAAATTGTATTCTGTCAATTGTCATTCTAATGCTCTATGTATGCCCTCCATTTGAAACATATCAACTTCACTGCAAAGTTAATGTCCACTAACGACTTTCTCCACCTGAACAATGATCTCCAATTCAATGCCTTGAAGATGGCGATCATGTTTTGAACTCTGACATAGCAGTCCAAATGGCCAATCCACCTTTCATTTATTTTAGCCTTCTGCATGTCGTATAGACAATTGTAGGCATGTAATCAAGGGTCTGCTTTTGTATCATCGACAAAATCTTGTGATACAACAGTTGATAGACTTTGACCTTTAGAACATGTTAAACGTTAATGACCTATATCCCTTCACATCACAAAACCCTCTACAAATGTTCGGGCAACAACTCAAGCCTCTTTGAACTTGTAAATAATTATTTGCTTTTTTTTTTAAAAAAGTCCATAATCGAAATGATTACTTCCAAGGGAACAATGGCACCAATTTCTGTACGATAATGTTGATTGAGATGATTAAGGATTGTCTCAACCTCATAAATCTGTTACTTCATATTTAAAAATTGAACCCGACAAATCTTTATATCCAATAAAATGAGTGATTGTAATATGGCGAAGATATGAATGTTGACATGATTCTTGGATAAGATTATGTTGTTGAGGTTGGAACGTAGTGTTAGGCTAAACCGGGACCTTAAGGTTTTCACAAGTTTATCCTTGAAATCGTTTTTCTCAAGTCAATCACTTCATCTATAGAGATTTACAACTATAGGCTCTAAAACGACATGAATTCAATTCACAAACTCTTTAAGATCTTTGACTCCTACCTTTTTGTTTGCTAGATGACCTATTTTCCCAGATAATGTTAGCAAATCCTTGATCAACATTATGAAACATGCTAAGTCCAAATCGACGCCCCTTAGATTGTTTAGGTATGAAAGTTGAAGGATGTCGGTATATGGACCAACATATCAGGAAAAATGTATTAGCGACTCACCAAAAACCTTTTCAAATGGTATACGTGAAAATAAAAAAATGCAAAGTAAACGAACTCCATCCTTCTAGAGGTTGGACATGCTCCACCTATTGAAGTAAAGCTTTATATGTATAAGTTGTAATATTTTATTCTATAGCAGCTAACACTAACAAGAAATATGAGGGGATTGGAACTAGAAATTGACAAGTATATTGAGTTTGGTACTGACAAAATAACAACAATGATAAGTAAAAATAAAGATGAAAGAAAACATAAATTATTCCTCACATCAATGCATCGTGTGGCTCATAAAACAAACTTACTAGCGGTAGATGCAACAATAAATGTTTGTTAAAAATAAATAAAAAATCGATTGCTGCATAATTATAAAATATCATAAACAAAAAAAATTTGCATTTGTAAAATAAACTTGTTAAATCTTAAAAGTATTTAAAAGTTTTCAAAAGATAAGATGGTTGTCACAATAGCAAGTCATGATAATCTTATGTGATCATTTGAGGAGTAATCTAATCTATTGCCATGACAATTCAGATGCTATAGGAGGGGTTCTTGATAGGTAATTTATACTTAATTCTGTACTTTCAAGTAAATAAATATTTTATATTTTTAGCTAATATTTTACATATTTTGTCAATGCTATCTCACATATTCAACATAAGTTTGTAGATATTACAATAATATGTTCAATAATAAAGATAGACAATCTTCAAACCCATATGTTTTGCATTGAGGAAACTACAGATTTGAATTGTAATAAATTCAATGAAAACACCAAATACCACATATTCTCATAATTTAGTAGTCAATGTGAATATCTAAAGAGACTATCTAGTGAGATTAGGGGTGCTAAGTGTCATGACGTAGAAATGATACGAGATAGAACTAGGCAAGACCTATTAGCAACTTTGGCTTTCCAAAAGCAATTTGCTTTGGTTGTATTGTACATAAGCATTTAAAAATATATTTGATGACAATTATATTATGGTTGCTTGTCACATATTGGATTCGACCAATGTCCCTTCATGTCAAATAGACTTAGCTAATTGGGGTGTGGTTGATTTATAGTAATCATGTCCTTAGTATAGCGTTGAGTGAGAATTTAATGGGAGAAAAATCTTTCCTTTGATAAAATTTATTGCAATTAAAAGGGATTTTTGTATTTAAATTACAAGAAACAATGGAACGGTTAGATAAGAATTTTAAAAATTCATGGGCAATGTGAACTAGGAACGCTACTTTGAAGGTGAAGTATGAGAATTTGGTAATTCTTGCTAAGATTGCTAGAGTGCAATGTGTTAGTATGGCGGCTTGTAAAAGAGCATTTTCAATACAAAATTGTAAAATGACAAAACATAAGAATATGATGTTAAAATAAAAATTTGGAGTGTGTATTATGAGTTGCATTCACTAGTAGAAAACTATGCCCAAAAAATCCGCAACCAAAATTGGTTGTAGTTCTTTGGACCAGCCTGATCTGCAATCACTAAATGTCTATATATATATATAATTTTGTTTCCCTTTCATTTTTTGACTCTAGTTTTTAAATTTTGGGGCGTGTACTATACTATTGGAAAGGTATTTTTAAGATATTTTCAACGGTATATTACACACCCCAAATTCCTAAATTTCAGTCACTAAACCAAAAAAATAAATTTGCAGATCAGGTTGGTCAAAATCACCACAACTGATTTTGGTTGTGCTTCTTTTTGGCATAGTTTTTTACTAGTGATTGGAAGGGACAATCCATGGTTATCATGACATTTTCAATGAAGCAGTGGGAATTTGGAAAAATAATACCAAATTTAGGTATTTGTTTTCACAACCTGAATGTTGTTTCGCCGGACACGTGGACCTCAAGAATGAGGAACCTAATGTTATGTAATATTGTTTTGCAATGTGAATGTTGTGTAATTTGTAATGTTTCTTGTGCTACATTTACTAACCTTTAAGACTTATATTTAATGGCTCCAAATGGTGTAGGTGTCCATAAGGACCAACGAAGTGTCTTATTTTGTAATATACTTGATAATTGTTGATATTTGATTGCTATAATGTTGCTTTTGTTGTTGCTAGTTGTTAGGATGCATGAAAGTTGAAGTTGTTGATCCTTGTAGTCCTAGAGTGTTTGAAGTCATCGAATATTAGAGGGGTTAGAAATCCTTAGCCCCCAATTGGTGGGGGGCATTCAAGCTAGGTTCAATTCCTCCTAAGGATAATGATTTTATTTTCTAAGTTGTAAGGGACTTAAAAGTAACACTACAAAATTGAAAACCAGCTAAAAATTGGACAAAACATATTTTTAACTGCCCATAAATTTAGTCAGAGTAAATTGGTATTGAAGGAAATCAACCGAGTCGCCTTGGTGGACCCCTATTACAACTGACCAACTTTAGACTCCAACTAGTTGGGCCGCATCTCAACCTGTTATTGAAGGGTTGATCGGGAAAATCTCCCCGTATACTGACACGGCCTTGTTGTAAAAGAGAAAAATAGCCAATGGTAGTGGTCCATTTGCAGCTCTATGAGGGGAGATGTTTTTCACCTAGATCTCATTGAAACTCTGAGTTTAAGCCGCCTAAGGCTAGAACAATACTTGAACGGGTGACCTTCCTAGCACTTCAGTCTTGGTGCACCCTACCCCTACCACATGTAGTCCACCCAATCACAGTGGGGTATCCGGATGAACCGGATATTTTCAACAAACCATGTGGGAACCTAGAGGCTTGCCCTTGGGGGAGATAGATGCTAGCCGGCTTTTCCACTCCCATTCAAGTTGCTTACCTTTGAAAGGAGGCAGTAGTCTTCGGTGGCCTTCTAATTCTCATAATGCCCATTTCGGGGTAACATATAGATTTAGACCAACTTGAAAATGAAGCAAGACCATAAATCATGCCGTTGGCAATATTGGGGTTATCTTTCTTTCTTTCTTTCTTTCTTTCATGGTGTGTCACGTGTGGATCCAAAACATGCACCATAAAGCCACATTGTCAAGAAGAGATTTGGACTACATCTTCGAATTCTCTTAGCCACTTTCTCTTCACTTAATAGTCAACCTAGTTGGCGCCACGTATTTATTCATTCAAAGAATCAACACACATGCATAGTCCGAACACACATCATAACTGAATCATGGGATGTTTGATTTTTTATTTTTATTTTTTTAATGTTTTGTTTTGGTTGACGTTTCATCATAGATTGCTACTGCAGCACAAGTTTCAGGACCAACGATCGGGGAGAACCGGCAGTTAGTTACAGATGATCCGGTTGAATTTGAGAAATAACCGGTTGAAGTTCAAGACTTCAAGAGGATTAGCAATCCTTTTAGAGGAATCTATACTAGAATATACCCCAATTTAATAAAGGAAAACCGAAGGATGTCAACATGTAACCGGTTGGACTTGCAAACACTAGGATCTCAACCAATTATGCCCCAAAATCTCCCCAATCACTGTTACTATGAAGAACAAGGAAAAACTATCGAATAATACCCGCATCCCTTTAGGCTTGCTTCAATGTGGTGAAGGAAAGGGAAGTGCGGGTGGGCTATGGTGGGAAATTTGTTCCTTTGCTTCACCTCTGCATCTAATTCATCTGTAATTCATACTTTCATTCACCGTACCATCAAAACACCATCAAAGGCTCGGGTGTTTGATTCGACATGAACCTATCTTCGATTCTCAAACATATATTTTCAATAGAGTGAGTCATCGAGGCCTTAGATCAAACACTACATCGTCGCATGCGCAATAGTGTCACTTGCACTATTTCGTTGAGGCGTATGCTAGATTACAATAATGGTGATCAACAATTTCATTATTAGTGTCACCGTATGATACTTGGCGCTTGGGGGGGGGGGGGGGGGCACTGGCGAAAAACGTAGGAACTACGTGCGATAAAATATAGGGTCTTGTATAAAAATTTGGCATAAAATTTGTAAAATTATTAGATGTAGTATAGGGTGCTATGGGATTGTGAAACATGATTATATGTAATATAGCATTTGACAAAACATGATTAAATTACCTAAGTGGTACATATAAAATAGCATGGAGAAAAAGCGATAGTTTCAAAAATTAAATACTTTGCCACCAAAATATAAAACCGGCCCCACTTTAGACCTTTCGGAAATTGCATAAATGAAAAAAAATGCCGGCTAATTGTCTAAATACATTAGGAAATGGGGGCTATCAACCGATAAATTTTGCACTCTCTAGGCCCACTCTCGGGTAAAAATTGAAAAATCCGAGCTACCTCCAGAAAGCTCGGCAATTAGCCGCTTCCTCTACAGAACTCCCCGGACTCTGCTCCCGCCCTCTCTCGCCCCTGCCTCCGTCAACCCTAGTTGGCAGACCTCAACTTGGTGCAAGAGTGGCACTCTGCTTCTCCGAGGCCCTGGAACAATCGGAGAATTCGGCTTCCAAACAATCGAAAACAATCAAGCAATCACCACCGGAAGCCTGGACATATAAGTAATATAGGGTACCATAAAATCAACCATCCAAGAATTTATAATTACCAATAGGGTGCAAATAATCACAACAATTTACCATTATTTCAAAAATTAGCATCCCTTATAATCCTTTCTCATAGGTAAATAGCCCCCATTTTAATAGGTCATTATCGCAAGTGTATGCAAAATATACAAGGGAGTGCCCCCCCCCCCCGAGACTTGGTGTTCAAATGCGGTTACTGATATCTTGGCATGAGTATGTTCAATAATGTTATGAGGGGTGTGCCTACGTTACACAATGGTCTACAAGTTGACTAAAGTGTGCACAAATGACACTTGGCATAAGTGGGTAAAAAAAATCTTACGTTTACATATTAACATGGAAACACATGACACTTCATGTTAGTTTGTTCAATAGTATCTTCCCCATGCATATTGAAACACAAAACTATCGTCTCGAGCATCCCAATGTGCTATGCTAAATGCCATAAGGTAAGTATTTTTTTCACTTATGATGGCGAATAGTAGCATATTGCTAGTTAGCAAACTTCACACTTTAAGAACATATGTGCACATGTTACGATGAGATCGGACTATGTAAATATGGCAAGGCTTGTAAGTTAAGAACATACACTCTTAAAGTGCACGTATTACGATGAGATTGGACTATGTGTTCAAATAGAGACACCATTCTAGGCTCAATAGTTACCACAATGGGAGGACCTATGTGGTCGCTTAAAGACAAAGCAGAATCTTCGTTTTGAACTCTTATAAAATTTGCATCACAACTCCGACTTTGACACTCGAAACGACAATCTTTATGACTCATAATTGCTAAGCGCATGAGACGAATCGTGGTCCCATTCAACAACCAAAAGTGTACGTGGAGTTGGAAGTGTCCATTCTTGGCCCATATTCCCTCAAAGTTAACAAAGGTAGGTATAACTTACAAGTTTCAGAAGCCAAGCAAGCATAGCTGAATGTAAATTAGACATGCCTAAACCCAACATACCAAAAATTTGGACACTTATATTTGAGTTGTATGTGGTTATATGTGGATCTAAGAATGGACACCAAAAAAACATGTTTGTAAAATAGATCAGACTATGTGCTCAACGTACATTGATTATTCTAGACTTGACAATCAACATAAATGGGGGAACCTATATAACCATTGAAATGAGCACGAGAATATTCACTTTGACAATGAATAGGATATCCATACGAGGTCCAAAAATTATGCAGCAAAAAATTATGGGCATGATTTGGATATGCTACTTATCTCGCATCATTTGCATGTTTCATATCCTACAAAAAGTGGGTGCAAAGGGAAAAGCATCCGAATTACAAATGCCTACTTAGAACCTTCTACTTGCATCACCTTCCTTAATCTAACCTCCACAAATCCTTTCTATCCGTTTATGTTTGTTGACATCCTTGCCAATTCAGTATAGCACGTTAGGATTCCAAAGCCGAATTGTTTGAGTTGGTTGCAAGCTCGTTTCTATCTACTGCCAGGATTTTATTTTTATTTTTATTTTTTTAATACGAATATCTGCATGTTGGTTACACAATGTATTATGAAGAATGCCATTTTGTTTTTTGTTTGTTTTATACAAATTTAATGTTGGCAATGGGCTGCAATATTTCCCTAAAGATTGGAGTTAAGTCACAAGTAAGGAGTTCGACACAACATAGGTTGCATATGTGACATTTAATGCGGAGTTGGCACCAACCCACCAAAGCATATGGCTTCATTGGCTTTTTGGACACTTTTGCAAGTTTTTTTCATCAACTTTGCAACTTCATCAGTGATCATTGACTGCTCTAGATGTGATTCGATAAAGTTGTGCAACTCACGAGTCTGCAATATATTTGAGCCTTGGGATGCTAACTCTAACCTTTTGGTCTCACATCTTTGGGTCTAAGGTAAGTGGACCTAATTCGGCTACTTATCTAAATCAAACACCTATATTTGAGTGGTGTGCGGTTAAGCGTGGATGAAAGAACGAACACCAAAAAGACAAGTATTCAAAGGAAATGGGGTTACGTGCTCAAAAAATGTTAACCATTTCAAGTTCAATAGTCGACATATTTGTCGGGGACCTACATGAACATTAAACAAGAAAGAGAATCTTCACTTTGGTAATGAGTAAGATAGTCTTATTCAATACTTCCATAATTATGAGGAAAATAGCTATGACCTTGATTTGGATTTGCTAACTATTAATTGGATTACTTTTGATATTTAGTCGCTCTTTGTTATTGGATAAGTATATTTCAGTGGTTTTATGACAAGACTTGTAGTTGAGGTTGGACATGCGTTATAGTGAGATTGGTCTGTGTGCTCAAAATAAGGACATCATTTTAGGTTTATGTGGAGGGCCTATGTGATCACTTGATGGGACGAAGAATCTTCATTTTGATATCTTATAATTTTTGCATTTGAATTGCGAATTTGAAACTGTGGATGATGAGTTTTGTGATTGAGTGCAATTCCTAACTGGATGACATAGTTTTGGGTTTAGTCCAGTCGACAAAATTGTCTATGGAGTTGGAAGTGCCCACAATAGGGCCACACACCGTATGTCGAATCTCAATTTGGTCGAGGTTTTATTGGAATTATAAGAGAGCCCAATGCATAATTTGCAATCTATATTTGAGTGAGATATTGCATGTTGAGGTTAAGTATGTACCTTGAACTGATGAAGGGAATTATTGAATTTCCAGTGGAAACCTTTGATCCCTTGAGTTTTGAAACATTATGTTTTCTATGTTGAAGGTGCTACAAAATTCATCATTTTTGAATGTTTAGTCGTTCATGTCTTTCCATTTGCACATAGTACAATTGTGTTGTAACATCCCACTTCACTAGTAGAAAACTATGTAAAAATGAACCGCAGTCATTTTCCCATTGCGGTTCATTTAACCAGCCTCCTCTGCACTCGCTAAATGAGTGCAGATTTGATTCTTTGGTTTATCAATTAAAATTTCAGGAATTTGGGGACTTGTATTATACCGTTGGAAAGGTCTTGAAAATACCTTTCCAAAAATATATTACACACCCAAAAAATTGAAAATCGCAGTTGCAAAACAAAACAAAACAAAATCTGTAGTCGTTTGGCGACTGCAGATCAGGGTGGTCAAAAGAACCACAATGAAGAAATGGTTGCTGTTCTTTTTCGCATAGTTTTCAACCAGTGTTGGGGAGGTGCTAGCAAACCATTGACTTGTTTTTGCAAACTTTTGTACAGCGTCCCACATTTAAATCATGGAATTCCATTGAAGACTTCTCAAATATGGACACATATTTTCTCTCTTGAGCTTCAAAACATCCCACTCACATACATGACGCTATCATTCCAACTTCATCATTGGACCTCATTACGAATTGTCTCATTTGGTTACTCAACATTAATGACTCACAAAAGAATATCATTCCATGTTTCAAGTTCATAGTTGAGATGCACAAGTACTAGGAAGCCAAAATATAAGACTCATTCTTGTCTATTGGAAACAACAATAAAGACACTTCCAACTTTGTAAACAACTGAATGTAGAATTGTGTCTACATGATGAGCATAAAGTCGAGTTTCATCATGACATCACATGCGGTTTTCGGGTCTAGTTAGACCTATATACCTCTAATTAGGAAAGAAGGACCAAAATATCACAACATGTAACTGGTTGGACTTTAAAAAACGTTAGGATTTTGACCGATTATGCCCAAAAGTCTCCCCGGACACTGCATATATATGAGGCCCACATATCTTTTTGTAGCCCACTTGAACCCGAGTCCAAATTTCCACTTCACTTTCAGTCAACATTTTTGTAAGCAATGACGTTTGCGACAAAATCATGGGGATGTGCATAGAGGATTTTTATTTTTTGGGGGTGTGCTTGATATTTGAGGCCTCCAAATGATTCATTTTGTTCACAAGAAGAGACCCTATTCTTTTGGCCCATATTTTGCAATGACCGTCAACTACCTAACCGTAATGAAATTTTGATGTGTGTGTGCCTTATGTTGGCGCTTGTCTTATGTGGCTAGCTAGCCTCGCGTTTTAGTTGGGCTTTGAGAATACATGAATCGGTAAGACCCCGATCCCTATGCCTATTAGAAGTGGTTACAACGTTTTAGGCATAGTTGCACAATCTTGGGACACGCATCCATTTTCATTCATGGAACTTGATGTTGCCGGTCACAAAAGGAACAAAAACCGTTTTGGAATCACTTGGTGTGAACGCCACTTGTGAAATAAAATAAAACTATGCAAGGAAGGATGTCAACATTGTCAGGTATGTAAGTCGCATTATAAAAAAGGACTTGAAAGTTACGCAAACATATCATCAAAATATGTATGTACTTTTCCCGGGGGATGGACTCTTCATTGGAAGCCTAAATGACATGACTATGAAATAAAACCCCCTATATGTGAGAATTGTAGAGAGAGAGAAAAAAAATGCATGCGTGTTAACGCCTGGTTAGAAAATGGGCTCATACATTTATACTAAGTTTGTTAGTTTAATGTAATAAATGCCTCCACTACATACACATAGTACAAAGTTCATGGGATAAATAGTCCTTCATTATATATACAAGTCTTTGGGGACGATTACCATATGACAACAATTAATGAAAACGGTAGATTGGATGGTATTAGCACACTAGTTGTCAAAACAATTTCTACACATGGCTCATTTTTGTACATCTACCTAAAGTCCAAAATCCTTAATAGCCTTTTTATATGTACACAATAGAGAAAAACATGACCTCTTCCTTATGCATACGATGTATGCTAATGCCTCAAATGATACCCTCAGATTAGTTTGTACATGGTAAGAAGAGTCCACCCCTCAGGGTAATTTTGGTGTGGAGTTTTTTGCAAAAAAAAACGTCATGTAAAATGCATAACTTGTAGAAGGGTTAAGGGTTCTTGCAATGCCAATAAGCATATTATGAGCAATCACTGCACAATGGAGAATACAAGAGTTATTTTTTCACCTTTGAAAAGGAAAATTTGGGCATAGTGCAATTAAATAATCATAAGAAATTCGTGTCGTATAATTGAAGAAACTTCACCTGAAGAAGGCTACCTCCATGTAAAGAGTTATTCCAGTGGATGCATCAAAAAAAGGGCTTACAAAAAGAGATGTAGTCCACATTTAAGGCTATTTTTTTGTTTATTTCTATCACATGACATATTGATGGAACTACATCTATTATTGCAATAATGTCATGCATTACTCTATTTAGAACTACATATAGGGTATTGTGTCACGGGGAGGTCACTTCATTGTCAAGTTGACACCACGTGCGGACAAAGTTTGCTACCCCTATATTACATGCCATATATAATTTTAAAATTTATGATATTTTTTCTACATATACATAACCATTGATAGTATCTTTTGTATATTTTTTTGAAATTTTTATTCATCTTTAATTTTTTTTAGTAATTGTTTTAGTTCAATTCTGTGTCATTCTAGTTAGAAACGGTATGTTTTATGAAAAAAACAAATAATCAAATTTAGTTACCAATTTTAACTATGTCATAGGTACTGTGTATATCTACTCATGAAAAAAAATTGATAAAATTTTGACCCATTTTGGTGGTGCAACTTACCAAAAGAAGATTTTTTTTGGTCGCACGTGGTGTTCAACTTGACAATGGAGTGATCCCCCCATGTATTGTGTTTAGGATGATACAAAACTTGTAGAGGGTCACAAGGTTTTTCCACTCACAACCTCAACTCTTCAGCATAATAATGTTCTTGTATGCTTAATCATGTCGTTGTAGTGCTTTTGTAGTGTTCTTGTTCACCATATTGTATCCCTATCATTGTTTGGTGTCTCAATCCCTTATCATTACTAATTCCACCCTTTATCGACAAATTTAGTATAAGACAACCCATGTCTTGTGTTGATGGGTTGCCTTATATTATCAAGCTTGATGATAACGGGTGCCTTAAAACACCACACATATGATGGTTTTGAACAACATAGAAGAGACATTTTTTGAATTAACACAGGGTTAAGTTTAAAAGGAAAAATAACCCCCCCCCCCTCCCCAAAGAAAACTTCAACGCATGCATATACAAAATCTACGAGATAATAAGGTGCCCATGAGCAAAAGGAATGCACATTTTTGGGCAATAAACTCATGTGCTTGGATTGAATGCCATGCAAAATGAAAAATGTCACATATAACTATTTTCGCCATCCCTTAATTATTGATAAAAATATTATCGTCCACACAAACTCCACGAGCATCCGTGAAGAGACTCATTGCCCATGAAGTCTTTGTATAAATGAAGGCATCAACATTTGCCACACTTGTTTGCACTCAATCAAGCTTGAACATTGCAACCTCTTCTCATGAGGTCCGAGTCCGAGGTTATGACCACGACCTCCCTCTCACAAGCCACAACTTCCGTGATGTAGATTGTTGGCGGCAATTATTTTAAACCTTTGTCGAGGTGTTGACGGTCACATCATATGTTGCGACACCTAATTACCCTACATAAACACCATTAATTAGCCTATGACTATGACTACACATCACAAAATACAAATACCTTCACAAATTGTGTGGGTGTGTTTTCAACATTCAAAAATTTAGGAGAGTTCTTTGCCTCAGATTCCCCGGGGAGTAGAAAATTATGCCCAAAAAACCACAATTGAAATTAGCTACAATTGTTTTGACCAACCTGCTCTGTAGTCATTAAATGATTGCATTTTTTTTTCTTTCGGTTTAGCGACTCAAATTTTAGGAATTTGGGGGTGTGTAATATACCGCTACAAAGTTCTTGAAACTAATTTTCCAATGGTATATTACATGCCCCAAAAAAACTGTAAATTGCAGTCGCAAAATGGGGAATTTTTTTTAGTTTTAGAAAATGTTTAAAAATATTTTAAAGTGAAATCATTTAGAGATTGTAGAGGAGGCCGGTAAAAAGGATCACAACCAATTTGACTGTAGTTCTTTTGGGCATAGTCTTCTACTAGTGGCCCACTCATGCATTGTAGAATTGAAGAGGTGCATATGACCACAATACGGTTTGCACATCCCAATTATCTTGTAGCTTCCAAAGTCCTATTCTACCACTAGATTAAATGATAAACCAAAACCATTATTGAAGTCCCCTATGCTCAGTATGCCCCCAAGCCTTTCACTAGTAGAAAACTATGCCCAAAAAATTCGACTGCGGTTCTTTTGACCGGCCTGATCCACAACCCCTAAATGACTACATATTTTGTTCTTTTGGTTTAGCAGCTGAAATTTTAGGAATTTGGGGGCATGTAATATACCGTTGGAAAGTTCTTGAAAATATTTTTCCAACGGCATATTAAATGGCTTGAAATTCTTGAAATTTCAATCGCTAAACTATAAAAATAAATAGGCAATCGTTTAGCGACTGTAGATCAGGTTGGTCAAAAGAACTACAACCGATTTTGGCTGCGATTTTTTTGGGCATAGTTTTCTACTAGTGTGTTGTGTGATCAAAAACACACTTAGTGTCGTTTAGTATCGAGCTAAACCATATTCAAATCTCCTTCAATTTGAAGCAATTCGCCTAGTGCATCGCGGCTAGACTCGACAAGCTAGGCATTGATTGCCATTGTTGCAATGGAGGATGGTAGGCTCACTTGATTACACTAATTCAAGAGGTGAATCGGCTCTATGATGTTGTATGTGGCTCTCACATTGTCACCGTGAAGCTCGAGATGTAATCTCTTGCCGTCATACATCAAGAGCATGAATCTCTAAGTTATACTACTCAAAAGTGTTCTCAAAGAATTGTTTGTAAAGAAGACACACATGCCACAAGATCCATAGGCAAATACTTCCAAGTATCCGCCTTTGGTTTCATAGATTCATTATCGTGGCTTTGATCCAAAATTTTATCATAGATTCATTTTCTCAACATTTTTGTAAGAATTTATTTTTGTGTCATCAAGAAACTCTAGAATCTGATTGATAAATTGTCACTTTGGAGTCACTCTACTTTTATGTCACACTTGCACAAATAGAACCTTGTCACTTGATTGTAGTCAACTTTGGGAATGTTTTTTTCTTGATGAGTTTATAACTTTTAGCAAGAGAGGACACTTTATGGAAAAAAATACCTTTTTGGCTAACATTTGCAAGAGATTCAAAGTTATGGTTATGAGCAAGTGATTGGAGTAAAAGAAATAGAATAGAAGCGATAGAGTATTAGTAAAATTTGTAGTGGGAACAAACTATCTCCACAAACTATCTCAAATTTTAAATCAAATCTTGAATTGTCCAATCCACGTAGCAAATTACACAAATTATAGAAGTTTATCTAATGGGACTTGTCACCGTAAATTCTGGATCTACCTATGCTAAGATAGTTTGGTCTACCATTCTAGTATGACAAATAGGACTATCAAATAAATCATATGGTATGACACGTCTTTTTAGACTATAAATTTTAAGGCATGTTCACACATAACGTTATCATAGGCATAGAGCTAGTCTAGCACACTTATGGCAAATAATAACAAGTATCAAAAAATAAATAAAAATTTAAAAGTTGGTCCAATACTTTAAAATATTAATGAGGAATTTATTTTTATTTTTTATTTTTTTTAATTGACTTTAGCTTGTGCACCAATACCAATCAATAAATAATAAATTCCCAATAGGTGTAAAAAAATGTGGAATTATTTTATTATAGTTTATAGGATTTGGAGGTAGAGTGGGAGTAGTGTGGAGTAGTGTCCCAGCTAGATTTGCAATGGCTATGAGCTTCTCAAGTTATTCCACAAATGTTAGTTATAGCTTTCTTTGATGCACTCTGCATGACATCCTACACATTGTTCACCATCCTTGGCTAAAAAGGGCGTTTCTTGCTAAGCTTATGAGATGCCTCCTCAATTGCAAAGGCTATTCCACACTACAAAAAAAAAAACTAACACATGCAAGTGGGAAATACTTTCTCAAGTTTAATGTGGCACCAAAACAACAAATATGTTTGCTTGTTTACCCTAAAACAATTTGTGCAATGACAACTAAAGTAAGAAGATTCCAAGGTGTCTTTGTACACTAACTTTGTCTTGACATGGCCACATTCGGTGGATACAAAAAGGTAAACATTAATGAACACATATGTCAAATTTATGTACATAGCCTAAACAACACAAGTAGGATGTAGGGTAGCAAAGAAGAATATACATACCTATTCACATCGTGCATAGCATTAAGAAGAATAGCCACCGTACCATTGGGTTCAAGCAATATACAATCAACAAAGTAATGTTCCTTTGTGACATCACGATGAATTCTATCAATAGGTTGGCACCAAGCTATAACCCTATGGTTCCCCTCCCCATACAAAGAACATTTTGCCACTAAAGTTTGCATAATCTTTGTCTCTCTTGAGCAATTCCTCAAATGATTTATTGCAAGTTTGCTAGCCCTCTCCCCAAGTCTTTGCCCCATTAATATCCTTTGACCTTCCATCTTTGTCAAAGGGGTCTAGATATAACACTTTATCACCCTCCCCATAATCATTGACGAATTCATTTTCTGATAGTTGGATATCAACCTCTAAGATTGACCTAACAAGAGGCAATGGCACCAATTGACAAAGACGAATTGAACTTCTTCATTTTGTTAAGGGTTTGATATGTGCAACCTTGCAACCAAAGAGTTAAAAACAGTATTCTACAAATTGCGCATATGGTTCATAGTGACATCCACATTCAACAACCCCTCTGGGAATGGACGAACTACACAAAATTACGCATATTAGGAATTACATATGAATGGAAACAAAGTAGTTCACATAATTACACATATAAAGAATTAGGCTTTGTGAACCACAGAGAAATGGAAACAATATCCAGAAAATTCAAAAATATTTATCAGATTTTTTCTTAGTTTTTCCTTATATTTCTCAACCATGGCCACTTGATAGCAATCATATGCTCACAAACGTGCACTCACAACCCAAGAGCTCTTGTGCATGGACATTTAAGAAAGCACCTCAAAACTTTTGGGACGGCGAATTCACACACAACATGAGAACAAGATGAAGCCTTTGGCTCACGAACATAAGCCTCAAGCCATTTTAACAGTCCAAAAAGGTCATTGTACATCATTGATATTTTTTAATTAATTTTTTAAAATAAAAAGTAGAAAATAGAAAATTTTGGCTATTTGAATGCCATGGGCTTCTAAAATGTACAGTCTTGTGATGTCAAGGTCTTGCATAAGCAAGTAAATATTCGGATTTGTGTTGTAGCTATTATCAAAGGTATTCAATCATATTCACTCATCAAATTATGCCCACCCATTTAGACTAATCGAGCCCCCAAAGTCTGCGTTCCTCCTAATCATCGTATCCTTCACATGTATGATAAGCAACACACCTATATGACAACTAGGTCTTTAGAGAGCTCAAGACCGACCTTTATAACCAATTGCCTTTATGTGGATAAACACGAGGTTGCCACAAGGTTAATAACTCCAAAACTCAATTCAAGTTGTTATCTCTTCACAACAAACAATTGTTTTTTTTCAAAATAGCACATTCAATAAAGGCATGCATGTAGCTAGGTTTTTTAGGGTCAATTTCCATGCATGCAATTTATTTAGGACAATACCTCCCATAAGTTAGTCAATTCTAATCCTTCCATTTGTTCCTTACCCGAGATGGTTATATTGGGTGCACTAAGAGAGTCCGCCACTCTCTCTTGTTTGGGTCCCATTGAGTTTGTATGGTTTTTTGGCATTGAAATAAACTTGTCTCAAAAAATAATCCAAAATTTTAAAAAATATGATCCTTTTGTTTGAATAGAAATTTTAATATAATAAATATTGGTTGAAAATATCTCAACAAGAAATCATTCTTACTATTTTTGTCTTGTGGCAAGCATTGAAAATTACAAGGCAATCATTGTTGCACCTTTGCATATGCACATAATGAGACAAAAGAGACAAGCATTTTTGCTAAGCCTATGTCTAATTGCTATCACCTTGTCCCCCCTCTGGACAAAAACGATTGTGGACTATCTTGTTCCTTTTTGTCTCATGGTGCACATTTGCTAGCATGGACATTTCAAAGCACGTGGTTACTAGCCAATGATGTTGTAGTTTGAATCCCACCTTTTTATCCCACCTAGCACATTTCACATTGACATGAAAACAAACAACAATCAATGCAACACAAATTTTAAGACATGAATGTCATCAACAAAAAACGGATAGATTGGAATGAAAGCTTTTACCTAATTATACCCACATGCCTTAGTTCTTGTGGAAGTGAATAGCCATCTTGCATTCTACAACTATTGATTGCTCCCCGAATGCCCTTTACAAAGGTGTTCTTTCACATGGGTAATCATAACTTAATATGATTATTTCTCCTTATATTTTTTCCATTCATCATAGCGAGGGGCCACTTGAATTTAATGAAACTTTGCGTTAATAAATATGACCATGGGAAGGCGTGACCAACCCAATAAAAGGTAGTGGTACCATAGCTCTCTAGCAGCTTGGGCATAAAATAATTAAATTTGAACGTGCCTAAATTTTTGGGAAAATAATTTTGTTGAGTGTCCCAAAAAAAAAAAAAGATCATCAAAGAGTGCTTAAATTCACAATAATGCAAGTGACATTCATTAGAATCCAACAAAGTAGCATCAAATCAAAGCAAAATTTGTTCCCAAGGAAAACCTTGACATACAGTAATCTCCACTTAGGGGCGGTTTACACTATGGACCAAGAGCCATGACCAAGAAAATTAAATCATTTTCATGGTCACAGCTCTTGGCCAAGAGCCGTGACCATGAAAAATCAAAAATGGATTTTTGAGTGGCTTGGTCACTCTTGTAGTGTAAAGTGGATTTGGACCGGGACAACTTTGGGCTGATTTTTTTAATTTCTATCCCAACGATCTACAGTAACGTAAAAAAAAATCGGGAAAAAAAAATATTACAAAAAAAATCGGCCAATGGCTGATTTTCAGCCTTACGGCTCCCTTGATTTCCGTTGAGTCGAGCATTTTGCCTCGCCTCAACGGAAAACCCGTTGGACTATGGCACATTATCCAAATGGCAGATTTTAGTAGTTTTTGGGGACCTCAAAGTTAGTGGTCATTCTCCTTTTTTCAAGGTAGTGTAAAGCCAAATGGGACCAAGAGCACTTTACTCTCCAATCACAGATTTTAGAATTTCATGGTCATGGCTCTTGGTCCATAGTGTAAACCGCCCCTTATGTACGCACCCGTTTAAGTACGCATCCCAGTTCAGTGCGCAATTTTTTTGACAAGAATTAGGGTTCATACTTTATTGTTTGAACATGTCATGTAGAGTCATTTGCCGTGAATGCATGAATTTTTTACGCTTGACATTCAATGTCAATTTGTTAACGTTTTGTTGAAACATCTCAAATGATCGTCGTAGTTCATCATAACATCAATCCAACTTCCATTTGAACATCGGAGCATAGCAATTGGTCATCGATGTCGAGGACAGTTTTGTGTAGAGCTTCAAAGCCCTTGAAGTCGGAAGCACTTCCTAATTTAGCAAATGTCTTGATAGGCTAGATTTCATAATTAATAGTCTAGATTTCTAGATGGCACCTTCATTGACTTCATACTCCCGCCCCAGCGCCCACTTGCTTAGCGCGTTCGGCTTGCTCAACTTTGCAATGATTTCACATCGTTGGGCTTCGGTCAAGCGAGTTGCCTCAAGTTTCATTCATTTCCTCTTGCGATTCATCGACTATGATCGGGGAGAACCGGCAGTTAGTTACAGATGAACCGGTTGAGTTTGAGAAATAACTGGTTGAAGTTCAAGATTGCAGGAAAATTACCGATCATTTTAGAGGAATTTATAGAATATACCCCAATTTAATAAAGGAAAAACCGGAGGATGTCAACCTGTAACCGGTTGGACTTGCAAACGCTAGGATCTTAGCCGATTATGTCCAAAAATCTCCCCGATCACTGTTCATTGAATCAAAGGGTCTAAAAAGAAATATGAATAAAGTACGCACCTACCAACTAAGTGCGCACCAATGGCTTCGGCTCAAAGTGCATACTTAAGTGGGAGATTATTGTACAAGTAGACGACAAACTTTAGGTTAAGGAATGTTGGTTAAGGGAAGTTTTTAGGTTAATCATAGCCGCCATAGATGAAATTAGGAAAATCGTTCAAGAATTATAAAAATGACTTGGATGAATGTCTAACTTATTTTTAATTACTTTTTGAATCTGCCCAATGTTAGAATTTTATTTTCTTAGGCTACCTAACTTACTTTCGCACTTTATTTAATTACTAGGCAGAAAGGTGCCCAAACTACTAGAGAGCTACGGTACTTTGCAAGGTCTCAATATCAATCCAAGAGGGACTAGGACCGCCAGGTAGAGGAGGACATGATATTAATTTACACTCAGACCCAACAATTTGAATTACCTAATGAATTGAACAAACTCAAAATTTAGTTGCAAGATTTAAGGTGCATAGTCGGCTACAATCTCGTTAGACCTACCTCAAAAGGTGGTAAAGAATAATGCTTGTAAAAATCAAGAAAATTTGATCTACTTTGTCCATGTAAGATTCTAAATGGACTCCTCATCTACAAAGAATGGAATGGAGGACCATGTGTTATAGGATTTTTTTTTATCAATACATTTTGAGGATCAATGATTTTCGTCCACGACATTGTGAGTCCTAAATAGAATTATGAAACACATGTAAAATTTATAACTTCCACATTAAAAGAAAAGGATTTTAAATATGAAAACATATTGATTATTAGGATAACAAATTTGAGTTTAGAGAGAAAGAAAAATCAGATATGTAGAATACATCATGTAAGCATGTTGTAAATTGATACTTTTAGCTCTCCCTTAGCTTTGCACCCATTTCTTGTAGGACATGAAACACGCAATTGGTGCCAGATTATTGTCAAACCCAAATTGTTCCCATAGCCCATTTTCTCATAATTTATGGAGCTCATATGAAGAATTCATTCATTCTAAAATTGAAAATTCTCCTAGTGAAAGATCATATACGTAAGGAAACTCTTGTAATTGTTTGATATAAGGAATTCCCCTACATGTAAAATTGTATTCCCTACATATGTTGATTGATGAGCCTAGAAATGGTTAACAATTTATAAACATGTAGTCCAAGCTCTTGTCAACATATGTCCTTTTCGTATTTGTTCTTAGATCCCCGGGTATGCAACTCCTGTATTATATGGCCCTGATTATAATCACTTATAATTCATTTTAGTCCAATCTCAAGTGATGTAGTTTGTTTTAATGTAAGGAAACTCTTGTAGTTGTCCTAACAAGGAATCCAAAAATGCAATTATATATAGGAAATGAAAATTTCTTGGAGCATATAATTGCATTAAAAACTCTAATTATATGAGTTTTTTAATACATGTAGCATAGACCAAACTACCCAACGTTTGGGGCTTTTTAATAAAAAATTAAGATTTTGTTATTATAGATAAAACAACATAATTGCCAATGACTTCTCATTTTAATTGGAGGCAACTACATTTGTGGATTTTTGGCTTGGAGAGTGTTGTATGCATTGTTTCAAGAGTCGTTGATGCAGATATGGATGTCCACACATTGGTTGTAGATGATTGTGATGCCTTAAACAAACATATGAATTGTGAGATGAAGCATAGAGGCCCATGTAGTGAGGGTAGAGGCAGGGAGAAGGAATGTGTTACACCTGTAATTGCTTCAACCCCTTCCAAAAGAGGGAGACCTCCAAAAGGCCCTCTAGTATTTGTGAATACTATACTGACATCTACTTTTAACACCCCTCTTAGACGCTCTACAAGGTTAAATAAAACAAAAATGGTGTTTCAATTCTTTATATATGTTGTGGAGTTTTTTATTCAATAAATATGCAACCCAACTACATATCATTTTATTTAATTTGGTCTTTACCCAACTTTCTGGTCCTTTCATTTTTGTATAATTTGATATAATTCTTACAAAAGCCATCCTCTAAGCCATTTCAATGTCGATGCCCCTGCATATAATATGGGAGTTGCGTACCTGGGCTTAGGTCCACATTTAACCACGCACCATGTAGTTTTTGGTTAGAGGTGTCCAAAACCAACTCTAGACTCTCATATTCAGAGACTTTTCATTGTAGGCAAGAATCTATAGGGTAGTTTATGAGTAAGGGTCACAATTAGGTGTAGTCTCCATACGGGAAACTATCTTGATTACTTAGTAACCCATGCAAAATAGAGTAGATGTGCCAATGTCTAGTCCTAAATGGGCAACTGTATTTGAATGGTGTATGGTTGGGTGTGAATCTAAGAACAGATATCGAAAAGGCATGCATTGAAAAGAGATTGGACTACGTGTTCAAAATTTGTTAACCATTCCAGACGCAATAGTCTTTATAATTGGAGGACCTATGTGCTTATTTAATAACTCAAAGATTCTTCAAGTCAACAATGAATAGGATGTTCACACGAGCTCCAAAAATTATGAGGAAAGTGAGCACATGCATGTTTTGGATGTGCCAACCCTCTCACTCTAATTATGTGTCTCATATCCTATGAGAAGTGGGTGCACGGAGAAAAGTGTTCATCTACGACCCCCTTATCCTAAGTGCATATGGTTCATGCATAAGGACACTAGATCATTGAGATGTTCAATTTCAACTTCCAACCTCCTCTTGGAATCATGCTTTCTTTCTCCTCCTCAAGCTTCCACATCCGCTCATAACATCGGTTAGCCCTTCCCAAGGAATAAGTGGCCATTTGTATTGTGCTAAAGAAAATTCTTGGAAACAAAGCTCATTCGTGTCATTTTTGACGCCCTTCTCAAAAAGATAAAGCCTCCCAACCCCCCCCCCCCCAACCCACACACACACACACCATACATATATATAAATCACGTTTATTTATCTTTATCTTTATCTTTATATATACATAATTTAAGATTGATTCAAATTATTTGCTTTTCCCTTATGAGATATTAATAAATCATGCACTACAATTGGAGTTCTTGGCCTTCATCCTAGTACGTTGAAGCCACAAATCAAGTAAGGTAAGCAAGCTTAAGTTGGTTATGCATCTTAAATCAAACCCTTATATTTGAGTGGTGTATGGTTAGATACGGATCTAAGAATGGACACCCAAACATTCGTGTGTGTAAACGAGATTAAATCATGTGCTCAAAACATGTTAATTGTTCTAGGCTCAATCTTCGACATAATTGGAGGGACATGTATGATCTTTGAACAACATAATACGAATCAAGTTATTTATATGACAACAAAAAATGGCTATGGTCTCCATTTGGATTAGCCAATTGTCTCACATTGAGGTAAGCGTGTCTAATTTGGTTACTTATCTTAATCAAACACCTACATTTGAGTAGTATGCATCAACTGTGATTCCAAGAACAAACACCAAAAAGACACATGTTCAAAAGAACTTGGATTGGATGTTCTTCAAAATATATTAACCATTCTAAGCTTAAAAGTCAACATAATTACAAGACGTATATGATCATTTAATGAGCTCATTAGTAATAATCCTCAATTTGATAATAGACAAGATATTATTATGAGCTCCAAAACTTATGAGGGAAAGTCGCCATGGACTCGATTTGTAGTTTGTAACCATCTAACACTAACCGCATGTTTCACATCCTAGGAGAAGTAAGCTAGCGAAAAAGAAAGAAAGAAAGAATACAAAATTTAAGAGCCATCTACCTTTCTAATCGCGTGTCTCACATCCTAGCTAAAAGTGTCCGTTCTAGACCTAATCACTTACCTCAAGTTAAAGTACAACCCAAAAGGGCAACATCAACATTCTTTCTGTCGCATCAGAGACCTTGAAATCTGCACAGAAATTTTTTTCCCAACAATCTCATCAACTCTGATACGACATCGGTGTGCCTCAATTTTGAGATCTTTCTTGCAGTAATGCTCACGCCTCCTGTAGTGTGTGACTCAAAGCCGGGACAACTTAAAATATCCCTCCAAGTCTCGTCAATCAATCGATCGATTAATCAATCAAATCGATCGATCGATTTCATCGTAGTCCCTGAGCTTTCGATGAGACTTGAACTCACGAAACTTCAACGACGCAACAGCTGCAGTCCAATCAACATGACCAAATTCGTGGTGGGAATCGATCGAATCAAATGAGTCTAAAAACCACGGTGATTTTGTGGTCCACATGAAGTGATCTCTTCGCTTCCGTGTACAGAGACCAAGGAATTAGGGTAGAAGAATTGCAGCAATCCACAGTCCGGGAACATTCCATACAATGATGAAATTAGTCATCAATCAAGCAAGTCACCCAATCCTTTTAAAATTTGTACGGACATTCCAACGCTTTAAAATACCGCTAGTATGACACTATGAACGGGGAGAACTGACCGCTACTTACAGATGAACTGGTTGAGTTTGAGAAATAAACTGGTTGAGATTCAAGACTTTGGCTGGAAAATTACCCATCATTTTAGAGGAATTTAGAGAATATACCTCAAAGTAATAACGAAATACCGATAGATGTCAACATGTAACAGATTGGACTTGGAAACACGAGGATCTTGACCGATTGTGCCCAAAATCCTGCCCGGACACTGACTGATACGACATCTGTGTGTGCCTCAGCGTTTTTTCAGGTTTCTTTTTCTTTTTCTTTTTTGGGTGCAAATCATACAGGCAGTCAAATCGATCACAACGAAAGTGGGGATTGAATGAAATCTAAAACGTGGCCAGTGATGCAGTCGAAGTCGAAGTCGCTTGCTTACTTGCGAGGTTGTGTTCAGATGAAAGAAGTTGGAGTTCAACTTCAGTTTTTTTTACATTCCTAATGACAAACATTATTCCCTTGAGTTCAAGTTGTTACAATTGATTTTTAAAAAAATTGAGGATGTGGGTCATGTAGCTTGTTCCCGATTTCATCCAAGTTCTCAATACCCAGGGTGGCAATTATTTGCAGCGCCCACAAAGGTTAAGCCCTCTTTAGAACACGATTTGAAGTTCTAAACTACTTTTAAGAAGTGTTATTCTAGATTTGTTTTTTTTCATGTTACGAACATGTTCGTGAATATAAAAGCTAAGAAAGTGTCTTTGGTGTTTGAATAGAGAGGCCCATGTTGTATAAAGATTGCTTCTAATTTCTTCTCAAAATGACATTTGAAGACGTATCGCTTTTGCAATCCAACCCACAAAACGTCATCAATGGTTTCCTCCCTCTCAACGCCTTCTTTCCAAGTATGAACTGCTCCACTTCGCGTAATAACAAACCGTGAAAATTACTAGAAGCATTCAAGGAAGCGACTCATTCTTGTAAAAAAAAAAAAAAAAACCTCAAAAAGTACGCCCCGACATATCAATTAGAATTCTTCCAAGCCTCGTCACCGAGACCTGTCAATCTGTCTCTCTCGCATGACTAAATGAGTTCCAGAAAGAAATGAAATGAAAAGCCAGCCGGCTTTCACCTCAACCACGTGCGCAGTCGAATCGACATGACCACATTAGAGGCAATCGAATGAATTTAAAACGTGGGCAACATGACGATGTAGTCGAAGTCGCTTCGATCTCATTTCAAGGTTGCGTGCAGGCGAAGGAATTTTTGGGGTCGAATCGTACAAGGAAACGCATGAAGGCAGGACGATCGAATCTGCTGTTCCCCTCGAGTTTGAGTTTCGATTCCGATCGATCGATCAATCAATGGATTGATTGATGGGAAATTGAATCGAGCATGTGTTCCTCCTGCTGCTTCTTGTAGTCGTTCCCGATTCGCGTTTTTTGAGTTCTCAATACCTAATCGATTGGTGACACGGAACTACAATAGTCCGTAGATCCGTGCAGCATGTACGTGTGACCTCGGTTTGAGATTGATCTTTTTTTTTTTTAATCGTTCGGAAGCTCCCAAAATTCCGATTTCAAAATTACTTCAAAGTCATTGAGAGTTGTCCGGGACCGGACCTATCGATCTCGTGGCAGGTGAACGACGATGACATAGCAATACTTGGACCGATAACTTCTCGTGTCTTCATTCGTGACGACAATGCAGCAAATGCCCTCACTTACTTCAACTCAAGCGCAACTAACTTACAACGAGGGAATTTATTAATCTAGAAACCAACATGGTGACGCCTTTCGACGGTTTTCGTGCACATCACGGAGTTTCAAGCGACCGGGACTCAAGGTTTTGCGAGCCGGCGAGGAAAACATGGTGTTGTTGTTTCGTTCACAAATTCACCTGCACAAATGTAATTGGCCTGGTATAAGGTAGATGTGCCTAATTTGGTGCCTTGTTTTAAACAAACATCTATATGTGAGAGGTGACTAGTGGAGTGTGGATTTCAGAATGAACATCAAATTTGAAAAGAGATTGGACTACTTGCTCAGATTTTATTAACCATTCAAGACGTGATAGTCAACGTAAATTTTTTTTGGGGGGGGGAGGGAGATAGACTCTTCATCGGGGATCTGAATGGTGTGCATGGATGACTATGAAATAAAATCCCCTATATATCTGCTCACAAATCAAAACTAGACGTTATGGATGATTTGTTACTTGCGTTAATAAATAGGCATATGGTACAAAATAGTCCTATTAGTGTGGCTTTCCATCTAGAATTACACACTACTATAACTTGTTCTCAAGAATATTGAAACCGTTATCAAATAAGCCATTTCATGTTCCTTGACCTTGCATACTATTTTTCTTTCTTTATTTGGGTTATTTATGATAACATCTCATCAAATATTTATATCAACATGTAACCAAATAGGACTATTTAGGGAAGTTGCTAGGAGTGCCTCCCCGAATTTGAATAGGCAACAACCTATGATAGTTGGTTACAACCATGATCATGTCCCTAGGAATCTCCCAAATTTCCAAACATCACGGCTTTAGTGTAACATATATATATGGATGCCTTCAATTTCGAATAGGCCAAATGTACCACCCCACAACAAATAACATCAATTAATAAATAAAAAAATCACCACTTATGGTGCATACGTAGAGGTAGTGTTTGAATTTATATGAATAGCAACCTATTTCAATGCATTGTCGGCCAAAAGTCAACATGCGAAAGTCATTACAACACTCCTTGGGATACCAAAATAATTTTGACTCTCAACAAATCAATATAGAATGTCCTTTGTTCAAACCTCCACACCACTTCTAAGCATGCACCGAAAGTCACTGAACATCAAAAAGTGGTGTATGCGAAACAACCAACTCCTGACCAAAAATCACGTTGAATCAAAAAAAAAATGCCTCTAATATACAACATAACTGAAATCTCAATAACATGATCATTTCAATAAGAAGAATCATCTTCGCTTCGACAATCATGAGCTCCAAAAATCATGAGAAAAACAAAAAAAAAGTCACAAACACGATTTGGATATTTTGGCTAACCATCTCATCTTGCACTAATTGCGTGTTTTGCATCCCCAAGAGAAATGGGTGCAGGGTTAGAAGTATCCGTTCAAGACGCGCTTACTTTTAGTATACGAAAGGCACGCACGGGTAGATCACTTAGTGCATTTTAAAAACGACGTGCGACATAATATAGAGAGGATTAAAATCATTTGAAATAAAAATTATAAAGGAATTACAAATAATGAAGGGGCCATTAAATGTAGACAATCCCATTATAAGTAAGTTAGATGGACATAAAACGTGGGCCATTATTTTTTGTAAAATTAATATAGGGGTTGAAGATAAGGATCTTAGAAGGTATGTTTAGTATGGTATGTAAATGGGTTTAGGACTCACGGGGATGGATGATAATTGGGATTTCCGTCTGTCCAAAATTACTTAAAAGGAATATAGAGTACTAAAAATTGCAGTGACTTGGACAATATATGTAATGGAAGGGTGCAAACAAATGGGCCATTTTTGAAATTTAAGTAATTATAGGGAGGCTTTAATTAAGCCCTTGAAGGTAAATATCCCCAAAACAAAAAACCCCCAGCCGCACGTGGTGCACAAAAATGCCTTAGAGTGATCTACCTGTGAAGGCACGATACCCACACAAAGAGTGCTTTCATCCACAAACTAGTTTTCATCCACCCCACTATTTCATCCCCCTTAACCCCCCCCCCCCCCCCCATGATTTCCATGTACCCACCACACCCATATCAAGAGCCGCAAAATTTATGAGCGAGGGAGACAGCGTGATGGGCCGTTGACGTGTTGTCGGGCGAGGCGAAATCTGTCAACTTCCGCTTACAATTCTTCCTTTAAATCCCTCACGTCCTAAACCAATTCATAACAAGTTCTAAAAGGATGAAAGCTATTCTACCATGACTAAAGTTGCATGGATTTGACGGTTTCGTGTAGAGGTGGCGACTTTGTGTTCAAGCCAATCGTAGTTTTCTTTTCTTTTTTGCTTTATAGATGGTGGTAAACTCATTAAAGTGTAAGGAAAAAGGATCAGGCAACTCATGTGACTCCGTGTGCTGGGAGAAAACTTGTCCATTCCAGTTGTCCAGTGCAACTTGTTCATTGCAACTCACGGCGAGAAACGTGTATGCATAAATTATCATTTTGGTTGCCAACATGAGGTTTTTGGTTGCAATTTTGGGAGATTGGACAACCAAAAACCTCCAGTGGACAACCAAGATGATGATTTATGCAATAGTTTTCATCATGGGTTGCAATGTACAAGTTGCAACAGGCAGTTGGAATGGACAAGTTTTCTCCTAGTACACATTGTCAAAATCGGGCAAGGAAAACGTGGTGTTGTTGTTGTTGGCCATTCACCCACGAGCATGATATGTGATGAGTTTTGTATAAGAAAAGAATTGCAATGTGGCAATGATCTCAAACATCAAAATAAAAAATGTTAACTTGTCAAGAAGATCTCTTTAATTTCACTTGTTTTTTCCCACTTTCATTTCACCACAAGCATATGAGACTTGGGCGACACGTCTTGTGGTGGTGAAAGAAAATGCAAATCTACTACAGTAGTAGATTCATCAGTGTTGCAAGGCAAATGTCCCTCGATACGTGGCGTGTTGCCCAAGTCTCATTTGCTTGTAGCGTGTTTTGAGATCTAAATGAAATTCTCTAGACACATAATTGTTAGGCGCAGTGGTAGTAGTTGTGACATTGTGGATGAGTGTGATGTCGTATCCAAGTATCGCTTTGAATTAGAACCTTTTTACTATGACAGTGAACGTCACTTTGACTACTATAACAAAATGAAAAATATATGCTACTCAAGATGTGTGGACCAATGTTGGATTGGTATTGTCTTTTGTGATACCATTTGGGTATCTATAATGAGAATTTCATATTTTATTTTGCACCAACAGGGAACGTGTATGTGATGGTATTCTTGTTTTCAATATTCATTATGGTCATATGTGCAATGCAAGAACCTTCATATCTAGGTAAAATTGTCCTAGCATCAATTCAATCCATATTGGTATTGACCAAAACAATAACTCATGTTTGCAAAGATTCTCTCACCAAACATCAACATATGACCGGTATTACAAACTCTACACCATATAGGTTTCTTTGACACCATTATTCATGTTGTTTATGGATACCATGCATTCATTTATATATCGGATGACCACTGGTGTGGATGTCTCTATATTAGGAAATAATTCTATAATCTCACAACAAAGTCAAGCCCCATATGTATTTCCTATCATAAATTCACGATTTGAAGGTTACATCACAAAGTAGAGTGTGTTTCTTGTGAGAAAAATAATATTACACCCACAATTTGAAGGTTTCACCCCCCCCCCCCCCAAACAACAACAACAACATGCGAGAGAAAAAATACCACATCGTCCCGACTCCACGTATCCGCACATGAGAAAGTGAGCCGCAAGTTTCATGAATGAGGGAGACAACATGATGGTGTGTTGAAGTGTTGTCGGGCGACTTCGAGTGAAATTTAATGAAGTCCCGTGTTCAAATAAACGACTTGTCAAGGAATTGGGGCACGACTTGATCGATCAATCAACTTGAAATTTTAGGACATGTGGGCGGAGTCAATCTATCGACGATTGCCGCCGCCTCTATGGACCATGTTTCCGTTGGAAGCTCGAATCAAATTTAACAATTGATTGTGATTATGATTGTAATTATAGTCGAAATTATGAGTGTGATTGTGAGTGTGATTGTCACGTAGGAATGAGTGAGCATATAATTTGATGGTGGGGAAGTTGGACCAATACTTTTCTTTGTCATGATTATTGGGGTGGCGTGTTCTCACCATTTGTTCTTTTCAAGTTCTCAAGGGAACCCTTGGAGTATGTGGGTCCTAGCCACCTTTGTGGCCACTCTTCTTCAAATTTACCTTGACCCTTACATGCCTAGAAGAGTAGACCAAAATCAAAGATGTATCATGAATGTAAGTTAAAACATTCAATTTGAATTTGGCTTACCAATGGAAGGTGTAGCACTTGAATTATGGATCATATCTATACAATTGGAAATCACAATAACAAGATATTATTAAAATTATTAAAATTTATTTCCACTCAAAAAAAATTCCTCAAGAGAAACTAATGATATATTTCTAACATGTAACAATTAAAATTGTATATCACGTCCAAAAGCTTATCACAAAAAATTCATCAATGGTTACACATTTTGCCTCCTAGAAGACTCACATCTCACATAAAATTTTGTCAAATCCGGCACATGAAGACCAAATAATGTTTGCAACTTCCCATCAATCTCTAGTATGTATACTTTTTGGCAACTATATCAAGCAACCCATCAAAAAACAAGAATTCTTTTTATTTTTGGGGGGGATGATGTTTAGGGCTCAAGAATGACACGGGTCATAAAAAGTTAAATTGACCAAAATTATCCCAATATGTCAAAATCGTAGTGTGTTGAAGGTGGAACATTAGATTGTTCACTGTCAACAGAAATGTAATACTAGAAGGAATTGTGGAAGGTAGAGCATTAGATTGCTCATAGTTAATAAAAATGTAATGGAAGAGACATGAGAAACAATAAGGTGAGAATAATTCTACAATGCTAATCCGAAGAGGAATAAGAGTTATCCCATATTGTTTGTATGAACCAATAAAAAGAAGAAAAGCAATAAAAGGCAAAGCAAGGAGAGCATGAGACCATCTCACTCCAAGCATTGTTCATATGCCTTTATGTATGTGTAATATGCTTTTGCAATCTCATCTCTAGTCCTAGTGACTTCCAATATAGTGGACCACGTTATTAGGTGTGAAAAATGTAGTAAGAACCTCCATGTGTGTCTAACTATGGATAGAGTGTAAAGATGAAGCCCCATGATTGGATCATATTATGCACAAAAAGGTACCAGTATACCATAATACTATAAACTAGTATTAAGGTAATTCCAGATTTTTTGGTCGATTTCGGACAAAATTGGTGGTTGATCGATGTAGACAAAAATGTTGTCTCAGTTGACCTTTTAGATTACTTTTGTGGGATAAAGTTTCATGACACCTGCCATAGGGGAGGGTGAAAACTCCAAGACCATCTTTCTGTAAGCCAAATTGGCCCTCAAATCAAGGTTGGACACCTCGATTTTGTCTAATGGGACCCCATTGGAATGGAATAGCAAGAAACTTGCAAATAGGCAAGTTTTTTCCGTACCTCCCATGGCAGATGTCAAGAACCAAAATTCGCCCTTGTGATAAGATTGTATGCATTAAAGCTCGACAAACCCCATGTGAGTTTGAGGCAAAAAATCTTTGCACAATCCATAGGGCACAGCTTCATCACAATGTGTAAACTTGACACCTACGAAGTTGGCATCTACATTTATATCATTCAAAAACTAATGGAGTTGGCAACTTGTTGATTGTGAAAAGCTTCTCCATGTCTCATTTTAAATTTTAGAAAGGCCAAGCGATGATTACTATACAATTTGAGTTTTCTCACCTTTAGTCTATATAGGGATTAGAATGTTGAACATTCTATCTAAAGTAACAATGGTAAGTGTTAAGTTTCTTTGGTGGTAGTGATCAAGGTTGCCAATTGAACATCTTCCCAAACTTAAGATGAATAGGGTTGATGAACATAGGACCGTAGTACCATGGCAATTTTAACATTAATACATTCATTTATGAAAAAGAAAGTGCTATGTGTCACATACCTATTGACTAGAACCATGATAAAGTTGATGTGACATAGTTGTATATTTCTAATCATTCTCCACTTAAAAAAGTGACAACAACTTGTGGACAATAAGGCCCTTCATTTACACTTACTTCTTCATGAAGTTAGCGTTTCTATAAAACCAAAACTAATGTAGACATGCCTAATTGAGTTCCTTATCTTAATCAAACACCTACATTTAAGTGGGATACAATATGGTTAGGTGAGGCTCCAAGAACAAACACTTTTAAAAAAATTAATTAATTATTAATTATTAAAAAAACATGTGTATAAGGAAACCAATTGCATTGTGTGCTTAAAAATATGCTAACCATTCTAGACTCAACGGTCAACATAGTTTGGAGGACCTATATGAC